>JAUPFT010000006.1:27917525-28355025 GCA_036936625.1 Parnassius smintheus behrii
CGCTCACGGCACAGCTGCGTACACCTCCCTTTGCAGTGTGTACAGTTTGCTTCCTGAATTCAGGACGCTTCCTTTTTTCAGGCGTATTTTCATTGTTTAAGGACGCTCCAAATTGTTCACTCAATAAATTTAAAAACTTGGCCATCTTCTGTAACTCTGGCTCCAAAGGATACTGAGCTCGATATTCAAACCATTTAAATTTAATCATAGTTCCGAGCTTCTCCACTATGCGGCTCACTAACTCCGGTGAGTACAAATACTGTGGTTGATTCAACGCTTGTATCGTGGCAACCACGTTCGTAATACGACTCGCAAAAGATCCTATATTCCGGCAATCTTCTGCCAATCTTGGCATACGCTTTACATTCTCGATTTCGGATAGAATGAGCATCTCAACCCTACCGAATCTTCTTTCGAGAGCGTTCATTATTTCTTCCGGTTCACACAAAGTAAACAACAACGACTTAACCGCTTCCTTAGCGGTGCCCTTTAATGCCCTCCTAAGGCGTGCGACATTCTGCACCCCTGAAAATTGGCTTCTCGTGTCTTCAAACACCGTTTTGAAAATTATCCATTCACCCGGGTCTCCATCGAACACCGGTAATTCCTGGAGGAAATGAAGCTGGGAAGACTTATCTTTACCAGCTATTTTTATTGCACTCACAATCGCTTCGGTCAATTCTGACACCTCACTCGCGTGTGTTTTCTGTGCATTTCCTTGGTTGCGCTCGATCTCCGCCCCTTTGCGGCGTGATCCTTTACACGCTTCCTTATCAGTAATGTCGGGTTGTGCTACACTAACCGGCGCGCTCATTATGGTCTGCTGAACCCAACTCCTTACGAAAGGTTCCACCTGAGTATTCCGCTCTTCATCATCCTCACTCGAATCGATCTCCTCTTCTCGGTTGAGTCGTGCCAACTGCAATTGAGACTTGGCTAAAGCAGCAGCTGCCTGTGCTCGTTCGAGCTCTGAGCGTTCGAATTTAATCCGCGCCTCTAATTCGGCTTTCAGCCTCGCCGATCGCGATGACCTACTACCTCTTTGTGACCCTTTATCACTAGTGTGCCCGATTACTGTCCTTGACGATGCCGCTTCTTCGGTCCTTTGACCTACTTTTTCGACCACCGTTTCACTCCTGGATATAACGGATTGTTGTGCGGTGCTGGCCTGCGTACCACTGGTGTCCGTCCTGTTGCTTGTCGTTGCCACGGACGTCCCTGTGTCCCACGTGCATGTGGACGTGTCGGTGGTGGCTCCACTTGAAGGAGTTGCTCCATTTGACGCAGTAGCTGTGGTCGCTCCAGATGGTTCCGCTTCTTTAGCTTTTCTTGAGAGCCCTGTCCTTGTCCTGCTCCCTTCGCTTCTCCCTGTCTGGTCTTGTGCCTTCTTCATCTTGCAGGAAGGTGATTGTTGGCCTACGGTCCCTAACTGTCCCTACGGTCCCTACAACCCCTTACCTACAACCCTTCTACACCCCAACCTAACACCACTACCCCTCCCCCCCTTATCTCCCAACCCTACAACCCTACTACCACCCTAACAGCCCTATCAGCCCTATCAATCCTGGACGGGGCCTACCGAGGTGAGCCGTCCAGGGATGGAGTCGTGCAGGAATGGAATGGAGGAAAGGTTTAGGAACTGTCCCGCCAAGGAATATGACGAAACAGTCGAGCGGTAGTGCAAGCGCAGTCTCGCTCGAGAGAACTGCTCCACCAAAAGGTGTTGTGCCAGAGCCCAACCGTTTGGCACCGTTAGGTGGTCGGGATGTATGCTGTGCTCGCCGCCCAGTTGCCGGTGACGCCTCGTCCAAGCGCCTTCCTCCGGCCGCGATGCAGTCAGGTGCCCACGAGCACCCTCGCCTGGCAGCAGCAGCGGTGGATGCTTCTTCCAGCACCCTGATGATCCGACAGGAAAATGCCGGACACGGTCGTCCGACAGGAAATGCCGAGCACGCTTGCCCGACAGGAAAATGCCAGACACGGTCGTCCGACAGGAAAAATGCCAAGCCCTGCTTGGCTACGATGAGTGCCCTCACAAGACACCTGCGCCCGGCTGCGATACGTGCCCCATGCGAGCACACGCCCCAGGCCGCAATCCCAGTTTTCTTTCTTCCGGTAGTTCCAGGTCCAGTCCTTCAGCGCTGATGTCCTGGTCTTCTGGCCTTTGGTCCTATTGCTTCAGCTCAAACCTCCGGCTTCCTTCGGTTGCTGATCTTCACTCGGCTCCGAAGGTCTTCTTTTCCACAACCAGCAGTCCACAGCTGGTTCCTTGATCCAGCTGGCGGGGTTCGGGTGGTCCTTTTAATCCGGCTCCGAAGGTCCAATTGAAAAAGAATTCAGCTCGCAAGGACCAATTGAAAAGGAACCTAGCGGAACTCGACTTTCGATTAAGAAACAAAAGGGAGGAATCGAGGCTTCTCTCGATCCGGCCTCCTATAACGCCTACGTTGGGTTCGGGAACAACGTATGTGATCTCCGCAACGGAGTAACACACTAGGGCGATAACCTCGTTCCTTTTCAGCAAGTAGGTTCAGACGGGGATTACGGGTCTTCCGAAGTCGTCCCGGTCCCGACGCCTTAATTCTTCGATGTGGACTGTATAACTTTAGGGATGAATTACTTGGGAATGAAACAGCAATTATCTTCAAACCGTTCCGTGAGAGAGTAATCACTTTTCCCTATCACTTCCCTACACTTTTTCTTCTTGACTGCTGGTTTTCACTTTTCCCGAAGGATTTTCTTGTTTTTCCGAACTATTACCCCGAACCAATTGCAATAAAACCCGTTCACTAAGCTACCCCCAGAACTATACGCGAAAGTGAGCCGCGCCATTCGCGTGCCTGCGCAACTTAACAACATGAATTTGTACTATTACTCTCTCACGTTTCACTTAATTTCTTTATTCACATAAATCATACATAAATACAAGTTATCTATTTAGATAACACAAAACAATATCTACACCATGATATACATTATTTTTTCGTATCACAAAAATCCTTTAATTTATAAAACAAAATATGCCTACTTTAATCACAAATTCCAAGTTCAAACTTCTTAAATATTTAACACAGAAAGTTAAAACAATGTTTCCCACTTGAATTTATACATATGTTAACTAATACAATAGTTTAATTTGCATTTTCTCTATTTATTTCACTATTTAAAACACTTTTAAATTTCTTATACAAAACTATCATTATTTCACTTATACACAGGAATTTTCACATAAAAATAACACAGAATTCACCTTTTTAGCACGTACAATCAACCTGAAATGTTTTACAAGTCATTTTTACATAAATTGCTGAAATTACAAACATTTTAAATTTTTACATATTCGGCCTCCTAAGGGCGTGGCCAGCGTGCTTCCGTGAACTCACACTATTTGAACAACTAACTTTGCACGGCTCTCGGCTATCAGAAAAAATGAAAGTCTGAAATACACTTAATTTTAACAATATTATGTAAACAAGTGCTTCTACATAATTTTCAAACTGTAGGAAACTATCTCTGATAAGATTCTTATTCGTTATCATGCTTCTTATCAGATAACAATACAAGTCAATGTTTTCATTAATCAATCACAACAAATAGGCATTTGTTTTCGTACAAACATATCATACTTATACAAGACAATACTTATGCAATTAACTTCCGTTAATTCTGTTTGTGCACAGAGTGATCATCTCGACCGGGGAACCAATCCGATCTCTAACTTCACTTTAATATTCCTTTGAATTTACATCGTTGGAAAGACAATTTCAACCGGGGAACAAATCCGGTAATATAATTTATAACATAAAATTCCCTATATGAATTTATTGAAAAATATTACTTAGAAAACAGTAAACTACTCCGGCCTGGGAGTCGAACCCAAGACCTTCATACCATTAATTCGACATTTCTTTAAGATTTAACTAAGCATTTTCTTATCAGAACATCTGTATTGGACAATAAGTCTTTGAAAAGTTATTCGTCATCGGTTGACTTAATAAACTGAAATATTCTTATAGGCGCGTCGCCAACAATCTCCCCCCCGTGCGCTAGCACCATCATTTGGGAGGCGTCGCGGGTACCAGGACTATTATTCTGGATGTAGGTCTCCTCAAGATACCTGTGCTAGTAATGACGTCAACCACTCTGGTATGACCGTCTGGTCCCGGTAACGTTCTACTAATTTTGCCTTTCGGCCACGTATTTCGTGGCAACGAATGATCTATTATCAAAACAATATCGCCCTCTTTAGGTTCCATGAACTTTCCGTTATTACCTGTTCGCGGTATTAAGGTAGGCATGTATTCCTTCAGCCACCTTGTCCAAAAATGGTCGGCTAATCTCTGTGCAGCTTTCCAATTGAGTTGACCCGTCAGATGCCGCTCTAGAAATAATCCAGGTGGTCGATCACCACATGAGCGTCCCAGAAGAAAATGATTGGGTGTCAAACCCTCTTCAGGACTATCCATACTGAATGTTACCAGAGGCCTGGAATTCACTGTGTGCTCTGCTTCTAAAAGCAACGTATGTAGAATTTCCTCTCGTGGGCTCCTTTCTCTGAGCGTAGCGGTCAACGCAATTTTAATCGACCTTACTAACCTCTCCCAGGCGCCACCCATGTGCGGTGCTCCCGGAGGTATAAATTTCCATTTAATGTATTTCTTAAATGACTCATTTTTCATGCCCTCATGGCATTCTTCGCATGCTTTCAATAATTCTTTATTCGCAGCTTTGAAATTTGTCCCGTTATCGCTGTATATAACGGCTGGTTTTCCTCTTCTGGCGATAAATCGCCTCAACGCCATTATCATTGACGCTGGTGTCAATGAGGCTGCTAATTCCAGATGTACTGCTCTGGTAGTCAGACACGTGAATAAAACGCCCCAACGTTTTTCGTGTCGTCTTCCTATAGTCACACTCATAGGACCGAAATAATCCACAGCTGAGCATGTAAAAGGTGGTTCATGATGAGCTATTCTCTCCAGAGGAATATTTCCTTGTGGCACGTTCTGCGGTTTTGACCTGTATGTCCTGCACCATTGACAATGATGTGACACACTACGTACTACATTACGTAAGTTCAAGACATAAAATTTCTGGTTCACCTCATTCATCACCGTTTGGTGATTGGCATGTCCGAAATGATGATGAACTTCTCTAATCATCATTTTAACAATTTCGTGTTTACCGTCCAATATGACAGGTTTTCTACTTTCCTCGGTCAAATTAGACTTGAAAGGTAAACGTCCATTTAAACGGAGTAAGTTATCTTCTCCTATTTCCATAGATAATTTACTTAAGCGTGAACTTCTTTCAACACTTTTGCCTGCTTTCAAGCATTTTATTTCCGAATAAAAACACTCGTCTTGAACGAACTTCCAAATTAATAATTCCGCTTTTTTCAAGAGCGCTATGTCCAACGCGCCATCGGGTCCTTTAACCGACTTTGCTAAAACTTTGTTGGAACACATAACCGACTTTTCGGCTGCGTCGTCGGGTCCTTTAACCGACTTTCTTAAACTCTTGAATTTTTCTACCGCTTGTAAGGTGCGTGTAGTTGCCCCAAGGAATTTCTTAAAGCTGCTAAATCGTCCGTAGTCGGGTAGACTTAACGGTTCTTGCTTTCTTAACGCATTTACGCCCTTTGGCGATTTTTCTTCACCTGTTTCTAAGCTTTTTATGGTGTCCACTTGTTTGGGCCATAAATCAGGACTTTTCCTGAGGAATTCAGGTCCTTGAAACCAGCGATGACTTACATCGAAGGTGGAAGGGAAATTTCTAGTGGCGTCGTCTGCCACATTTTGTGACGTTGGAACCCATCGCCATTCACATGGTTTACTGTGATCTTCGATCTCAGCCAATCGATGAGCAACGAATGGTTTAAAGGCGCGAGGATCTGACTTAATCCACGCTAATACTGTACGTGAGTCCGTCCAAAATACTCTCTCGGACATCTCGTACTTGCTCTCTTCACTAACCGAGGCAGCCAGCCTGCTGCCCATAAGAGCTGCTTGCAATTCAAGCCTTGGAATCGAAATTGGTTTCAACGGCGCTACTCTTGCCTTTGCGGCGATCAGCGTAATCCGCCTTATTCCTAGCTCGTCCGTGGTGACGTAATACACCGCGGCAGCGTACGCTTTTTCACTAGCATCCGTGAAAGTGTGTAACTCTCCCTTGCCGACGCCTTCAGCAACGGGTCTAGGTACCTCTAAATGACCTAATTTCTTCACTTCCGATATCCATTTACAAAATAACACGTGTAATTCGTGTGAAACTTCTTCATCCCAAGAGATGCCTGTCCTCCATACTTGCTGGATCAGCGACTTCCCTTGAATCGTTATGGGTGATGCAAGTCCCAAAGGATCGAAAACTGACATCACAGCGCTAGTTATCTCCCTCTTCGTAGGCGGTCGTAAACCTTCCATCACCTCTTCCGGTGTGTTACGAAGACTTGTGGAGAAACTTATTATATCCCGTTTGATATTCCAAATCAAACCTAACGTGCGCTCTGTGTGCTCTTTATCTCCCAGCGAAGCACTGTCGCTCTTATATTTATTTTCCATTTTACTTAAAACTTCGGGTCGGTTGCTAGCCCATCCCCTCAGTTGGAAAGAAGCATGTTTATGTAATTCATACATATCGTTTACTATCCTTTCGGCCGTCGTCACGTCGGGAAATGCCTGTAGATAGTCATCCGTATAAAAATTGCTTTCCGTAGCGGAAGCTGCTTCTGGATAGATATGTGCGTTGTCCTGCGCATTCCTATTCTTTACATATATAGCGATGCATGGTGATGATGCCGCTCCAAATATGAGTGACGTCATCCTATACTCTTCCGGTGGCGCGTCACGATTGTGCCGCCATAAGAATCGAAGGCTATCCCTGTCTTCATCCCGGATTTTCACTTGCAGGAACATTTCTTTAATGTCTGCCATTACTGCCACGCTTCCTTCTCTGAATCGTAGCAGAACTCCGAACAACGACTTCAATAAGTCCGGTCCGGTTAACAATGCATCATTGAGACAACGTCCGCCCGTCTTTGCGGCGGCGTCGAAAACTATCCTTATTTTCCTTTTTTGTGGGTGAGTCACTGCGAAGTGAGGAAGGTACCACGTACGTGGGGAAATGGGAATATGGTTCGCTTTCTCTGCGTAACCATTAATGATGAGATTTTCAATTTGCTTCTCATATTCCTTCTTCAACTCGCTATTTTTGTCGAGCTTTTTTTCAATATTCAACAGGCGACTTTCAACCTGCGCTCTATTCGACGGCATGCACTCATTGTCTGTGCGCCATAACAAAGCAGTCTCGTACCTATTATTAGGTATACGACGTACCGTTTTGTTCAAAATACTTAAAGCTCGTTCTTCTGGGTCGTTCGCGGGCTTTCTAGCCGACACTCTCAGAGATTCCAAACTAAAATAATCCTTGATCAATTTATCCATATCTTCCTCCTTCTTGGTGGAAATGTGGTTAACGATCTTGATCGGTTTAATACCACCCGATATGTGACCATGTAAAACCCATCCAAGTTTGGTGAGCGATGCTACAGGTAGGTTCTTACCTCCTGAAATTAATTCACGAGTAACTATGAGATGCCAATTGTCCTGACCAATTAATATGGTAGGTTTGGACCTCTCATACATCAACTCATCCTTAATCGGTGTCAAATGAGAACACCGTTGCAATAATTCTCGGCTTACCGACTGAGGAGAAAGGTTAAGTGACTTAATTGTTTGTACACTTATCTCTTCTAAGTCGCTCGAGTAAATGCCTTTTATCTTAATGTTTAAGCGATACGAACTGTCGTCGTTAATTCGCTTTCCTCCCACGGCTTCGATACGTAATCCCTCTTTACGTCCGCGAGGCGCTAATTTCTGAGCCATCCACTCCTCTATGAGTGTCATGGTCGATCCCTCATCCAGAAGAGCTGTTGTCTTGACCTTTCCTCTAGGTCCATACAACTCGACCGGTATAATCTTTAAGTATGTACATGCCAGTGCATTCACTGTACTAACAGTTGTAATCTGAGCATCTTTACCCCCCTCGTCCCCTTGTGGCGAGGTTTTTTCATTGGGGTATCGGTGTAGCATTCGATGATGTGACATTCTACATCCCTCTACACCACATTTTTTCGCTTTGCACTCTAACCTCCTATGGTTAGGTGACAAACATTGGAAACATACTTTCGCTTTTTTGACCGCTTCCCATTTCTCGTGAATATTCATGTCCTTAAACTTGTAACAACTCACTATAGAGTGCTCCTTGTTGCATATAACACACTTATGTGTTACCCGACTTGCAGGCTTATCCTGGGTTGTCATAACCACCTGTCGGTTGTGCCCTTTACTATTTCGGCGTTCTAGACGCTCGCTCAAATTACTTCGGCGCATATAGCGCTCGCTCACGGCACAGCTGCGTACACCTCCCTTTGCAGTGTGTACAGTTTGCTTCCTGAATTCAGGACGCTTCCTTTTTTCAGGCGTATTTTCATTGTTTAAGGACGCTCCAAATTGTTCACTCAATAAATTTAAAAACTTGGCCATCTTCTGTAACTCTGGCTCCAAAGGATACTGAGCTCGATATTCAAACCATTTAAATTTAATCATAGTTCCGAGCTTCTCCACTATGCGGCTCACTAACTCCGGTGAGTACAAATACTGTGGTTGATTCAACGCTTGTATCGTGGCAACCACGTTCGTAATACGACTCGCAAAAGATCCTATATTCCGGCAATCTTCTGCCAATCTTGGCATACGCTTTACATTCTCGATTTCGGATAGAATGAGCATCTCAACCCTACCGAATCTTCTTTCGAGAGCGTTCATTATTTCTTCCGGTTCACACAAAGTAAACAACAACGACTTAACCGCTTCCTTAGCGGTGCCCTTTAATGCCCTCCTAAGGCGTGCGACATTCTGCACCCCTGAAAATTGGCTTCTCGTGTCTTCAAACACCGTTTTGAAAATTATCCATTCACCCGGGTCTCCATCGAACACCGGTAATTCCTGGAGGAAATGAAGCTGGGAAGACTTATCTTTACCAGCTATTTTTATTGCACTCACAATCGCTTCGGTCAATTCTGACACCTCACTCGCGTGTGTTTTCTGTGCATTTCCTTGGTTGCGCTCGATCTCCGCCCCTTTGCGGCGTGATCCTTTACACGCTTCCTTATCAGTAATGTCGGGTTGTGCTACACTAACCGGCGCGCTCATTATGGTCTGCTGAACCCAACTCCTTACGAAAGGTTCCACCTGAGTATTCCGCTCTTCATCATCCTCACTCGAATCGATCTCCTCTTCTCGGTTGAGTCGTGCCAACTGCAATTGAGACTTGGCTAAAGCAGCAGCTGCCTGTGCTCGTTCGAGCTCTGAGCGTTCGAATTTAATCCGCGCCTCTAATTCGGCTTTCAGCCTCGCCGATCGCGATGACCTACTACCTCTTTGTGACCCTTTATCACTAGTGTGCCCGATTACTGTCCTTGACGATGCCGCTTCTTCGGTCCTTTGACCTACTTTTTCGACCACCGTTTCACTCCTGGATATAACGGATTGTTGTGCGGTGCTGGCCTGCGTACCACTGGTGTCCGTCCTGTTGCTTGTCGTTGCCACGGACGTCCCTGTGTCCCACGTGCATGTGGACGTGTCGGTGGTGGCTCCACTTGAAGGAGTTGCTCCATTTGACGCAGTAGCTGTGGTCGCTCCAGATGGTTCCGCTTCTTTAGCTTTTCTTGAGAGCCCTGTCCTTGTCCTGCTCCCTTCGCTTCTCCCTGTCTGGTCTTGTGCCTTCTTCATCTTGCAGGAAGGTGATTGTTGGCCTACGGTCCCTAACTGTCCCTACGGTCCCTACAACCCCTTACCTACAACCCTTCTACACCCCAACCTAACACCACTACCCCTCCCCCCCTTATCTCCCAACCCTACAACCCTACTACCACCCTAACAGCCCTATCAGCCCTATCAATCCTGGACGGGGCCTACCGAGGTGAGCCGTCCAGGGATGGAGTCGTGCAGGAATGGAATGGAGGAAAGGTTTAGGAACTGTCCCGCCAAGGAATATGACGAAACAGTCGAGCGGTAGTGCAAGCGCAGTCTCGCTCGAGAGAACTGCTCCACCAAAAGGTGTTGTGCCAGAGCCCAACCGTTTGGCACCGTTAGGTGGTCGGGATGTATGCTGTGCTCGCCGCCCAGTTGCCGGTGACGCCTCGTCCAAGCGCCTTCCTCCGGCCGCGATGCAGTCAGGTGCCCACGAGCACCCTCGCCTGGCAGCAGCAGCGGTGGATGCTTCTTCCAGCACCCTGATGATCCGACAGGAAAATGCCGGACACGGTCGTCCGACAGGAAATGCCGAGCACGCTTGCCCGACAGGAAAATGCCAGACACGGTCGTCCGACAGGAAAAATGCCAAGCCCTGCTTGGCTACGATGAGTGCCCTCACAAGACACCTGCGCCCGGCTGCGATACGTGCCCCATGCGAGCACACGCCCCAGGCCGCAATCCCAGTTTTCTTTCTTCCGGTAGTTCCAGGTCCAGTCCTTCAGCGCTGATGTCCTGGTCTTCTGGCCTTTGGTCCTATTGCTTCAGCTCAAACCTCCGGCTTCCTTCGGTTGCTGATCTTCACTCGGCTCCGAAGGTCTTCTTTTCCACAACCAGCAGTCCACAGCTGGTTCCTTGATCCAGCTGGCGGGGTTCGGGTGGTCCTTTTAATCCGGCTCCGAAGGTCCAATTGAAAAAGAATTCAGCTCGCAAGGACCAATTGAAAAGGAACCTAGCGGAACTCGACTTTCGATTAAGAAACAAAAGGGAGGAATCGAGGCTTCTCTCGATCCGGCCTCCTATAACGCCTACGTTGGGTTCGGGAACAACGTATGTGATCTCCGCAACGGAGTAACACACTAGGGCGATAACCTCGTTCCTTTTCAGCAAGTAGGTTCAGACGGGGATTACGGGTCTTCCGAAGTCGTCCCGGTCCCGACGCCTTAATTCTTCGATGTGGACTGTATAACTTTAGGGATGAATTACTTGGGAATGAAACAGCAATTATCTTCAAACCGTTCCGTGAGAGAGTAATCACTTTTCCCTATCACTTCCCTACACTTTTTCTTCTTGACTGCTGGTTTTCACTTTTCCCGAAGGATTTTCTTGTTTTTCCGAACTATTACCCCGAACCAATTGCAATAAAACCCGTTCACTAAGCTACCCCCAGAACTATACGCGAAAGTGAGCCGCGCCATTCGCGTGCCTGCGCAACTTAACAACATGAATTTGTACTATTACTCTCTCACGTTTCACTTAATTTCTTTATTCACATAAATCATACATAAATACAAGTTATCTATTTAGATAACACAAAACAATATCTACACCATGATATACATTATTTTTTCGTATCACAAAAATCCTTTAATTTATAAAACAAAATATGCCTACTTTAATCACAAATTCCAAGTTCAAACTTCTTAAATATTTAACACAGAAAGTTAAAACAATGTTTCCCACTTGAATTTATACATATGTTAACTAATACAATAGTTTAATTTGCATTTTCTCTATTTATTTCACTATTTAAAACACTTTTAAATTTCTTATACAAAACTATCATTATTTCACTTATACACAGGAATTTTCACATAAAAATAACACAGAATTCACCTTTTTAGCACGTACAATCAACCTGAAATGTTTTACAAGTCATTTTTACATAAATTGCTGAAATTACAAACATTTTAAATTTTTACATATTCGGCCTCCTAAGGGCGTGGCCAGCGTGCTTCCGTGAACTCACACTATTTGAACAACTAACTTTGCACGGCTCTCGGCTATCAGAAAAAATGAAAGTCTGAAATACACTTAATTTTAACAATATTATGTAAACAAGTGCTTCTACATAATTTTCAAACTGTAGGAAACTATCTCTGATAAGATTCTTATTCGTTATCATGCTTCTTATCAGATAACAATACAAGTCAATGTTTTCATTAATCAATCACAACAAATAGGCATTTGTTTTCGTACAAACATATCATACTTATACAAGACAATACTTATGCAATTAACTTCCGTTAATTCTGTTTGTGCACAGAGTGATCATCTCGACCGGGGAACCAATCCGATCTCTAACTTCACTTTAATATTCCTTTGAATTTACATCGTTGGAAAGACAATTTCAACCGGGGAACAAATCCGGTAATATAATTTATAACATAAAATTCCCTATATGAATTTATTGAAAAATATTACTTAGAAAACAGTAAACTACTCCGGCCTGGGAGTCGAACCCAAGACCTTCATACCATTAATTCGACATTTCTTTAAGATTTAACTAAGCATTTTCTTATCAGAACATCTGTATTGGACAATAAGTCTTTGAAAAGTTATTCGTCATCGGTTGACTTAATAAACTGAAATATTCTTATAGGCGCGTCGCCAACACACATATTATTACTATTTCTGTGAGAATAACCGAATTACGTATGAAGAGATTCAGCATTAGACAGATTGCATCAGGAAGCGTCCATAAGATTTTACACGTAGGTTCATCTCGGCGTGTTCACGATATTATTACAGTAAAAAATCTTGGATTTATCAATACGACTGAAACGAAGCGTCAGCCCACGGTTCAAAATGAACCAACGCCTATCAAAGTAACGCGTCTTTTCCGGTACTCCTACTCCCTAGGCGTAGTCCCAAAATCATGGAAGACGGCTTTCGTCCACCCGATCCCTAAAAAAGGCGACCGCTCAGACCCGTCCATCCGTCCAACTACCGGCCAATCGCCATCACCTCCTTGTTCTCCAAAACAATGGAGTCCATTGTAAACTGCCAGCTCATGGGGTACCTTGAGGATCACCAGCTGATTAGTGACCGCCAATACGGTTTTCGCCGTGGTCGGTCAGCTGGTGATCTTCTGGTCTACCTCACTCACAGATGGGCGGAGGCAGTAGAGTTCAAGGGGGAGGCATTGGCCGTTAGTTTGGACATTGCGAAGGCCTTCGATCGGGTTTGGCACAAAGCGCTTCTTTCAAAGCTCCCTTCCTATGGGCTTCCCGAGAAACTGTGCGATTGGATCACCAGCTTTCTTGCAGATCGGAGCATCAAGGTCGTTGTAGACGGTGCAAGCTCCGATTGCAAGCCTATAAATGCTGGTGTTCCACAGGGCTGCGTGCTATCGCCAACGCTGTTTCTTCTGCATATCAATGATATGTTGCATACCCGTAACATTCATTGCTACGCAGATGACAGCACTGGTGATGCTCTTTACACCGGCCAAGCCAATATTTCTCGGGAAAACGTCTCCGAGTGCCGGGACAAACTTGTGTCTGAAGTCGAGTCTTTGCTGAACAGAGTCTCGGATTGGGCACGACTAAATCTAGTCCAGTTTAACCCCCAGAAGACACAAGTTTGCGCGTTAACCGCTAAAAATAACCCCTTTGTTGTATCCCCTCAGTTTCAAGGCACTCCCCTTGTTGCCTCAGCCAGTATCGGAATCCTCGGCGTCGACATATCGAGTGACGTGCAGTTTCGTGGTCACTTGGAAGGGAAGGCCAAATTGGCCTCTAAAAAGCTTGGCGTGCTCAGCAGAGCGGGACAGTATTTCATGCCGGCACACCGCCTGCAACTTTACAAGGCGCAGGTTCGGCCGCACATGGAATACTGTTCCCATCTCTGGGCTGGGGCTCCCCAGTACCAGCTCCTTCTACTTGACCGCATCCAGCGCAGAGCGGCTCGAATCGTCGACGACCGAGTGCTTTCCGATCGGCTCGATTCACTGGCGCTGCGAAGAGATGTTGCATCTCTTTGCGTATTTTATCGCATCTATCACGGGGAGTGCTCTGAGGAATTGTTCGGATTAATCCCAGCCGCCAAATTTCGTGAACGCACTACACGGCAAACGTCCCGATACCATCCACACCATCTGGATGCTTGGCGGTCCACCACTGTACGTTTCACAAGGAGTTTTCTTCCACGTACAACCTCTCTATGGAATAGTTTACCACCGGCGATTTTTCCGGACCGATACGACCTGGGGACTTTCAAGAAAAGAGCTTACTCCTTTCTAAAGGGCCGGCAACGCACCCGCAATTCTCCTTGTGTTGCGGTTGATCATGGGCGGCGGTAGTCACTTAACATCAGGTGAGCCGCATGCTCGTTTGCCCCCTCTTCTATAAAAAAAAAATAGTAAAGCTGTCGAGAGGCGTAGAAAGGATTTTGATCGCTTTTCGAGGAGTTTTTCGCTTTGACGAGGTTAACTTTTGTCATTTATGAAATCGAAGTAGCATTAATGCCGTATGATATACTATCATATGCTTGCTTGTATTATTCACTACTGTGAGCATGACCATAACAACGTGCGACTTCCCAAATACAAGACGAGCAACTTCCCAAATAGCACACTGGTAAAGCTTTTAGGTCCCTTCATAAAATTCTTACAATCCTGAATTGATACAGTGTGACTTCTTTTTTCCCTAAAATAAAAAATCTGCTGTAAGAGATACAGTTTCCATAATCGGGAGATGCGCTAGCAGCGTTCGAGCAGGTTGTAGGAGAGGGGTTTGAGGCAGAATGGAAAAGTGTTTCGAAAATTGGTTGAAACGTATGATTTATATATATAATTTATATAGATATCGATGATGAATTTAAATTAAAATTATTAAAATTATTACATTAAAGTTATTTAAAATTATCTAATTGTAATAATGTTCTTTATGTTTTGCTAATTTACTCTTTCTTATCATTAATCATACATTAGGTATAAGAATATATTTCACGTGCTTCTTATGACGTACTATTGTGTACATTAGCATTAAGATAAACCAATAATACCTTGATCGATGGCAGATTACTCGAGTACCTATTGTGTATTTATAAAAAGTTTCAGTGCATTGTTTTTAACAAGTAATAGACGACTGTAGCAAAAAATATGCGGGTGATATTACATGGTTTTAAATTTGTTGGTTAAAAGTCAACCAATATAAATTATATCGTTTAACTCCGTGTATACCATATATAAGCAAGTTATTTTATTGTATTTTATTTTTTCTACGATCAGAAATCATGAACGTGTTTCTTATATTTTTAATGACCATTTGCTCAGGTCTTGCTGAATATCTTATCTCATCTGGTAAGTATTTTTAATTTTCAATATCTTAGTATACTGTAGGAATGGAAATTTTTTATTCAATGTAGATTATAAATAATACTTATTGAAAATCACTGTTATATTTAATTTACTACTGGTTCGGAAAGTACCTCCACTGGGAAGAATCAGCAAGAAATACCGCAAGACTTTTTTTTAAAGAACAATTTACAATCATTAAAGTTACACAACAATCAACAACACAACATAAATTAAATAGCGTGGTGGTCATCACCTCATTCACATAGGTTATTATCATCCATAAATCCCATAATATTATAATAATATTTTTTGTACAATACTTGTTTAATAATGATTTTAAACTTGGCTTTGGTAAGATTTTATGTATTTTCTGGGATTTTGTGGTAAATGCGTAAATATATGTCACCCCATAAATAAATTACTGAAAAATGAACGACAAGTTGGGGACCTTTCTGAAAACGTCCCTTTTCCTTTTCGTTAATTGTTTCTTAATATCTACTAGACTTAAAGTAACATTTGAGACTGCTGTTGATATATCTGTGTTGAATAGGTTACTAAAGTGAAATAAACAATTTGGACTAAGTATTAGACGATTTTTTTATTTTTGTTTTTCCGTAAGTGTCCGGTTCTTGGGGACCTCTTACATAAAAATACAGTGGTGTACCTACGTGTTAATTTTAAAGAACGCATGATCAGTTACTAAAACCTAGGACCTAGCGACTACTTCAGTACCTATCACCTAGGGTCCAGGCTGTAGGAATCCTTTTTTAGATATGCGCGCAGTAATTATTACCAACTTTAAAATTTATATGCACGGTACAATAAAATTTAAAACGATCACGCAGTTCTTGAGCTACCACGGCTCCCTTTTGTTACATTTTTTTAATAAGATAGGGAGACAAACGTGCACACAGTCCACCTGATGGTAAGTGATTGCTGTGGCCCATAGAGATTTACATATCTATCCTCGATTACGATTAAAAATGTAGATGCGTTATCACCCCTGAGTATTAAGACAGAATGCCTTGTTTACAGTAAAAAGAGTCTCGGTTCTCTTTTTCTATTTAATTTAACAAAAAAGTAAAGTAAATCACAATATAAACATCAAAATAACCCTTACGGGTTTGTCTGGATGTTGAGACACTTTTGAGCAATCTATCGTCTGGGTTTGTATTACCCTCTTACCTACTTGACCCATTAAACAGCAGTGTGTGCACTGATGTGTTCTGGTGTGAAGGCACGGAATCACAGAATAAATAATAGTACTACGTAACAGAATACATAATAGTACTAGTGAAGGGTAGAAATACGCAGTATAATTACTATCAGACAACGGCTATGAGGCATTTCATCATAGTCTTTAAAAATCTATACGATAACGATAGTGTAAGATAAAATACGATAGAATGCGATGTAATAGGATAGAATGCGATAGAATACGATAGAATGCGATAGAATATGATAGAATGCGATAGAATACAAGAGAACACGATAGGATACAATAACTTACGATAGAATAATAAATAATAATAAGTCGGTGTAATTATGCTAATAAAAATAAACTTTATAAGCACAATTACACCGAAGCCTTCTTCGTTTGAATTTGGTTGCCATTTACACTTTAAAAGAATTAAAAACCGGCTTCAAAACCTAAAAACAATAAAATAATTTGCTTCTGTAGTTGGAGGTTGTATTCTTTAATAAGGTTAGTGCCTTAGAACCTTATTTTTTACACCTTTGAATGAAGGATTACAATTGAAAAGTAACAACTAGTATGTCGACTTAATGCTTACATTAAATAAATTCATCCCTATAAATAATGCACCGGTGAATTATTTTTTAACTTTTTTAAAATTATTTTTCAAAAAAAAAATGGTACCACCCCTGTGTATAAAATATTTAATGAAACAACAATCAAATCAATCAACCAAAAAGGTTATGCCCGAACATACATAAAAAATATTTACAGACTAATAGTGTCCTCCTTCTTTTTTAAAATCGGTTAAAACCGCTAAACATTTTAAATATAGAGCTCATTGGTAACGTGAGTACCTGACTAAGTATATTAAATTGGTTTGTCATTTGCTTTTAACAAATTAGCAGTAATTTAAATTGTGAATATTAATATAATGCTAGAAAAACCTTCCGTTTTGTGCGGCGAATGATAAGCTGATAAGAGAGAATAAAACTACTAACAGATTCGGGCAAACTTATGCATTGGCTATAAAGCTAAAACCCAAAAAATACCTTTGTCACAACATCTACCTACCTAATAGTGGCCTGTGTGCTAGTGACTCCTTTACTTCTATAAAAGAAAAATTAAAGATTAAAAATGAATATATTCTGTGAACAATGCTAAAAACAACGGTCAAGGTTACCCATTTTTACCGTCTACGTCTTTGATCAACAGTTTGTATTGTTGATCGTATGTCTACGTCTACGATTATCACGCTCGGTTTACTAAATTCGTATTTCACATCGATGTATTTCACACGTAAAGCAATCGCTCCATTTTAGCTAATGCCAATAGCGAAGCAAATCTCGATGGTTTGCAGGATATGCGGTAGTTAAATGAGCCAGAAATTAATGATGTGACTAGTAGGTGCCTCTTGCACACCGTATTACATATTGCATGCCACGGGCAGCAGATGTGCGATTTATACATGCCGTTCATAAATGTACCTGCCTTCCTAGGCACTAATATCATGGATTTTCTCTACGACCTACAGGAGATGGTATGATGACCTCATAAGACGCCACCACAATGCCACTAGATTTTTCCGTACGTATTCTGGAACATGAGAACATTTATTTTAATGGGATTTTGTTTGTATATTCTAGATCAATTAGAAGTAGTGTTCGAAAAATATTTAAGAAATGCTGAGTTATCTCCTTCAGAGTACAAATTACAAGAAGACATTTTTGAAATTCTTCGAAGACCTACATACGTGACCTCGAAAACAGAGTATCAGTCGGAAGTGCGTTCGGTGAGTATTCTCAATAAATATCTAAGATCTGTGACGACCCGGCCGATAACGGGGACGCTACAAGCCCATTTAGATGACGAAATAAATGCCATATTCTGCGAATGCATCGGTTAAAAATCTGCTTCGAATGCCGGTATTAAATTTATTTAACGACAAAATAACCACCTCTAGAATAGCGAACTTAACAATTTCACTGTCCCGTGAGTCTTAAATGAAAATTTCAATTATTAAACTATTGTGACTTTTTATAGACAGGGAAGTTGTTAAAAGTGTGAAATAATGTTTTACTTAGATTGACAAACTACATTTTAAAACAATAATTAAACACAAAATAAAAGTATTCACAATGAATAAATATTTTTGAAGTCAATGCCAGCAAACAGAAATTAAACATAATTTTTAAATCAATTCCATTTTCATGATCACAACACAAGTTTAAACAAACCGAACTTATCGTAGTAAAATATTATTTTATTTACTCTAATAAATAATGCAACCTGTATTATTTATCAGAGTAAATAAAATAATAGTGCTGTGTCGATATCGGTGAGTCTAAAACCACGTGAATAACGTTTTGCTACCTACCTTCGTGAACGTGTCCGTTGATCAAGAAAAATGGAATCAATTTAAAAATTAATGTTCAATTTGTGTGAAACTAATGAACGAAGAAACGACATGGGAATTTGCACAAGCATGCTTGCATATCTAGCAAAACTGAAAACTTTGAAAATATTTCGAATGAGAGTAACTTGCTTTCAAAACGTTAACATGTAGAATATATAGTAACATGTACTTAGATTTTTTTTAACAATCAAGCAAGTTGATTTAAATAATTAAATGATAAAGGAGATCACTGTGAACACGGGACCAGCCCTCTGTCACTCTCGGTACCTGCGTGCAACGATTACCTACAATCGCGAGGCACTCAGGGCACAGAATAAATAATGGTACTACCCCAGACCATCCAGGTGGTCTGTGAGTACTACGTAGGTACCCAGGGTAACATACGCAGTCGGGACCAGCGCGTTGTAAGCGATAGAATGTAAAAAGTTAGAAAATTACGTATATATTATGTACTATTACCTATTTGATCAATTTTAATGCAAAAAGTTGTTCATACTATTACTCTTGCGTGGATAGATGCTTAAATGACCAACAAAAGGTTTCCGATATATCATTCTTTAAGGGGAAATATAACTAGGGATGGGCCGAATATGGATTTTACTGAATACGAATATTCGGCCGAATGTTCGGTAAAATTTTTACCGAACCGAATATTCGGTGAACATTATTCGGCAGGATAACCTCGGGACCTAACCAATTTATGTCGAAACTAGTTACCGTAAAGCGCACGGGATTAGCGCCGGACCCTGCCTCTCGCTCCCCGCCACACCAGACAGTTATTGCATCATTTCCTATACCTATATAAAAAGTACTCTGTGTGCATCATCTAGTACCACAGAGTACTTTTTCTAGTACTGAGCAAATTGCCGGCACATGCTTATGTTTTATTATTGTGATAAAAAAAGTATTACGTTGTTTTATTCTTAATGAAAATTTATAATTATATGATAAAAATGAGCGGCAGGAGATTTACTATTTGGACTTATTTTAGAGAAACTGACGACCAAAGTAAAGCGAAATGTACTAATGTAATATAATGTTTCTTTGTTTGATTCCAAAAACATTTTAACTAGTTTCTATTTGCCATAATCGGAAATAAATCTACAGTGCCTCAAAAACATAAATGTATAGATTTATGCATTTGAGGCACTCTAGAGTAAGTAGATATAACCCATAAATAAAATACACTTTCAACAGTAAAAGACATCGCATTACTCAATTCGTACATTTCAATATATTGGACATTATGATAACGAATGTTCGGTGATTTAGCCGAATATTCGGCCGAATACGAATATTCGGTAAAGCTGCCGAATATGCCGAATACCGAATATAAAACGAATATTCGGCCCATCTCTAAATATAACCTCAAATGGCTTAGCAAGATCCTCCGTTATGCCGAAAATATTACACCATTAATTTTTAAAAATAAATATATGGTAAAGTTGAGGATTAATGTTAAGTACTATGTTAAACGAAAACATAATTGCGTAAAATTTTCTCGATAGAAAAAAAAATTCAAAGTTACCTCCAAACTGAACAATAAACCACTTTAATTTTTCATAAAATACTTTAAATAAGATCATGTAACTTTGCATACTAACTGAACTAACTATAAAGCAGGGCTTATGTTTTTTATTTTGTTTCCTGCCGCCCGGTTCCAAGCTTCATGACGCCGATAGTTTAGGTAAAATTCTTTTTACAGTGAAAATAATGGTAATTTAAAAAATAAAATAAAAAACATAAGCCCAATGATGTATAAACTTATATACTTATACTTAATACGTCATTGCACAAGCCCAGCTTTATAGTTAGTTCAGTTAGTATGCAAAGTTTAATACCTACTCAAAGCAGTAAACCTATAATCGAAATGGAGAGGTTGCGAGCTTACGCGGGTGCCAATTTCATTATTATTAAAGATAACCTTTAAAAAAATCTATGTTCTTGACATCTGCACATCGTTAAGAGCAGCCGGGATGGTCATTGGTAACATACCCAAATCATGTTAACTCAATATAAAACTATAATCATGTTAAAGGTAAAACCATGAATTGATTTTTCTATAAATTATATACCTAATATTATTAAAACTCAAGTTCTATTGTTTTTTTTTTGTTGCTTATAATTAAGTCAAGTATGTAAACCAAGCTTCAAATATTATTTTTTCAGAGCCTTGATTGTTTATTATGCAGAAGCGCTTTTTCGGCTTTATTTCAATTGGTCAAAGACGGCGCAAATGATGAAGACTTAACACAAGCGATAGCAAATATATGCACCCTACTAAATATAGAAAGTGAAAATGTTTGTAGTGGAGTAATTGATTTAAACCTGGTATGTGTTTATTGCCTTTTTTTCAGTAAATTATAAAAAAATATTACTCCTCTTTCTAATATTTTGCGATTAGTAGTAAGACCGTATCTACTGGAGTCGTTGTGATCTGGTAAATATAATGTGATAATAGAGTCTCTGAGCAAACCCTTTAAGAGTTTTATATTAAAGGTACTGTTTGAAAATTTGTATGTAAGCAAAAATTTTACGTTTCACAAAATGTTATTATTTTTTGTAACATTTAATGTAACCTCGTTCTAACCAATCATTACTGCTGACAAATTACCGCTTAATAATTGCTGAAAACCTTATGGTAAATTGTACTTAATTCAATATCTAATAATATTAATTTGAAATATTTGTTTATCTTTGTGTCTTTATCTAATGAATATAATATATTGTGCCGAACGGTGCTCAATTTGATCCGTGGATGTCTTAAGGTGTGATTTATATGAGAGAAGCCAAAAATATCCTATGGCTTTCGATAGATAGCAGCGTTTGGCTAGAATAGTCAGACCGGCAGCTAACAGCAGCGTCACCGGTGCGAGACCTCTCTGGTACTTCGATCTGCAATCTGCCTGCTAAGCGTGACTAAGTGGTCAAGACCTCTGCTAAGAAGAATGTAATTGTGTGTCATCGAGCATGGCTATCCGCAAACATGCATGTTTTGCATCTACGCTGAAGAGAATTTTAATCAACACGTTCATTTAAGCTCTATGATTTTGCTCAGTATCAGTCTCTCTCTCTCAGTACCACCACGTTGTGGACGACGTTGCTGTAAAGCTGATTCGAATGCAATCAAAAACATATGATGGATGAAAATAAAAACAGATTTTCTCAAAAAGACCAAAAGTTTCGAGTATTTCAGACATCGTAAATAGTTTTCGGGCAAAAAAAAAACTGATTTTAAAATGGTTTTTCGATAGTTAAACTTCTTGCCCAAGCAATAATATCATAAATCTGGAGTTCTGTAGTGCTGGTTTTAAAATATGAAAGTATTAAAAATATGGAATTGTAAAAATTTTATTTTCATAAAAGTAGATACTTTCATCAGAGCATTATCTTCCTTTATACTTTTTACTTTATCAATCCGTAAGAGCCCATTCCCTGGACATGGGTCTCCCATTGTACGAAGGATGAGCCTGAATCCGCTCGATTGGCAAGTCGATTTGCTATAGCAGAACCAGACGTCTCGCACCTTTGACACTACTTTTAGGGAGCAGCTTGGTTATTTATTTTACTTCTGGAATATGTACTATTTTGTACAGGTAGGTCTTGCTCACAGACATATGTAACTAATGAAGCCGTGGTCTCGCCTTTTCTATAGTCATGTGTTACGATAGCCACGTGACGAAATGGAGTAAGTGGCAAGCTATTCTTTTATGCGGCCACGTCACCATACGACATAGATACGCGCTTAGATCTAAATGGGTTAACCCACTCTAACATACATTCGTAACAGAAACAGAAACTATTTTATTCAGTAAGTATAGATTATAAATAATACTTATTGAAAGTTACTCTTTTGTTTATTTACCACTGGTTCAGACAAAATCAGACAAAATGGAAAGAACCAGCAAGAAACCCAGTGGAACTTTAAAAAAGCAGCTTACAATCATGTCTCTTACACAATAATTAACAGCACAAAACAAATTGGAAATAGCTTGGTCGCTACCTCGCATCATCGTCGTGTAAACGATAAACATGAATTAGTAACGTACTTTGTAAACACTGAACTGAACTATGAAGTTATTCAAAATACGATACTTATTTCATAGCACATCATCACTTACATAATCAGAAATACACCTGAAGCAACGTCGAGAAACTTTTGTGGGCTTGTTTTACAAAAGGTCGGCAATCCCGATTTTTGCACCAACGATGACCCAAGATTTGAATGGCAGGTTGAATTACCGGAGCAAACAGAAGATGAAGTGGTAAGTGAAAAGGTCTTTTTATTCAGTTAATTAATTAAGTATTGTTACAGACAATTCACATATCCACTGCTGATCATAAGCCTCTCCGAAGTAATGCCACAAAACACGGTCCCGAACCACCTGCATCCTCGACTTCCCGCATCACTTACCATCTAGTGGGTAACCGTCTTACACTTTGCTTACCAGTACAAGGCTGCCACTCGGGAACCTTTATTCTCCATCAGTCGTCAGTTCTTCACGCTATATGACTATCGGTATATTTTATTATTCGCGCGATATATCGATGGTTCAACTGCGGATATCCCCAATTCTAAGTCTATCACGCGGAGAAACTCCGAGTATAGCCATCTCCATTGATTAATTAAGTAACGAAATATTAATATACTTTGTATTTCGATTGAAGTAAAATAAGTCATAGTTTTTTTTTCTATAAATGCAACCGCACTTAGAACTAGTGGCAAATGGTTGTATATCCATTCGAAAATCACGGTCTCAGAGAGCGGACATGAGTCGACGCGAGCACGAGGGTCGAAGCGCTCTTTCCTCATGTCCACTCCCTGTATGACCAGCTCACCATCAGTACTACTCGCCTCGATAACTCTATTGGCAATTCAAGTTGGTCTATATGTACCTCATATAGAATTTTTTTAATTACATATTTTTCACAAAATCATATTCACGCTAATCGATAATTCCTTATAAACTAAACAAAGACAAGAAAAAATATTATACTATACCGTTATCAGAAAGTCCTAATTGAAGGATTAATAGCTTAGGTATATAATTATAGTTTTAAAAATAGCTTTTATTATAAAAATATAATTAAACTCAAATGAAGAGCGTACGTGCGCTTTAAAACACGTTTTTATTAGCTTGACCTGTATTTTTTTATAGGGTAGGGTGAGAAACGAGCACACAGTCCACCTGATGGCAAGTACTTGCTGCGGCCCATAGATATCTACATCTATCCTCGATTACGAATCAAAATGCAGATGCTTTGTCACCCATGAGGACTAAGATGGAATGCCTCGTTTCCAGAAAAAGGGTCTCCGGTCTCACCATACGAAACACAGCAGCGTCAAGCTACAATTTACGCTGGCATTTTGTGAGAGCGTGACCCATTCGTGCTACAACTAAACTACTAATAATTATAACTGCAGCATAGCTCTACCACGTATGAATTTAATGTGTAGTGAAAATGTGGGTGAAAATTATAAATCATTTTCACCCACATCCGGAGGTGGTTCTGGAATAATCCGAAATATAGAAGTATAAAGAACAAACGCCAACACAATAATTAATATATTGTCACTATAGATTACTGCATAATTGTCACTATCACAACTATTGATCAATGTGTGTTGTTTGTTTTAAACATAATCATAATTTGATGTGTGACGTTTATAGCCCTCTATATCCGATGGGTCTCCACTCACTATAGCAATTATTACGGATACACATATAGACCCGTTGTATGAGCCATTTGGAGTAGCGGATTGTGGAGAGCCAACCTGCTGTCGAAAAGGGCAAACTATTTCTCAATCCTACACATACACACCAATCGCAAACGATGTAGACGTGCAGGACATTGTGGTTTTTACCTGTGATGATATTTTGTTAAACATGAGTGCGGTGCCAAAAATGAGAGAGATACGGAGTAAATACCGTACAAGATTTCAAAGTTCAAGAAATTTTGCACCGGCGGGTTATTGGGGAGATTACAGGAACTGCGACACGCCAAAATGGGCATTTGATGACGTTATTGATAGGATGGCTTCCTCACATCAGGTATTTTTTCAGTTTGTAAACTATTTTCATTATGAAAAATACTTATATACTTAGTTAAATAACTCTGATGCTGATGAACTTTGCAATGCTACAGAAAGCTAACCGTCCATGATAAAGTGCCCGGAGTTAATGCTAACACACAGACACATACTCAAACCAAATCCTATCCTTTATGTCGTGTTTTCCTTGTGTGATGAGGAAAGTAGGTACATAGCACTAAAACAAAATGGCAACGAAGATTAATTAGTAATATTTTAGTTGTAGTTTTTTTTTTAAATTTAAATCCAGATGTAAAAGAGAAAAGGGGCAATAATAGAGCAATAGAGGGACAAAGAGGTGAATCCGTTACCAGATTTGGTTTAGTTGTGTGTGTGCCTAATGGACGACACACATGGTCAGTCCGACTAATCAGTTCAAACTAGGACTGTTGATATTTTTACAAATGTCGGGTTTTCGATATATCGATAATTATAAATATATCAGTATCGGAATTTTATATACATGTTTATTTATCGATACATCGAATATCCAATATTTAAAAAATATCAGTAAAACTAGTTTGAACTGCACAGCTGGAATGATAAGTTGAAGTAATGATCGCCACATACGGTCACTTCAACTGATCAGTTCAAACTAAAACTGTTGATATTTTTTTAAATAGTGGACTTTCGATATATCGATCGTTATAAATATATTAATATCGGAGTTTTACATATAAGTTTATTTATCGATATATCGAAAATCCGATATTTAAAAAAATATCAACAGTTTTAGTTTGAACTGATTAGTTAAACTGACCGAGTGTGTGTCGTCCATTAGAGGCACGCAAAGTATCCATTATATTACTCGCTCTGATCTCGCTCGATAACATATGCATGTATTATACATACTTATAAACCTTCCTCTTAAATCATTCTACGCAAAAATCTAAGCGTACAGACGGCGGGACGCGACTTTGTTTTATACTATGTAGAGATATATACTAGTTTCTCATCATGCAAACGTTTTTAAATTTCTACAAATGAAATGTAATATAAATAATGAAGTGAAAATTACTTGCGAATTGAATAAATAAATTGAAAAATTATAAAAACATAACAATCAGTATTAACTACTCGTCTTATCGTTTATCACTGCTTGCGATGTGTTCATACGATATGATTAAGGTCTTGTGAAATCCAGATATCCATTGAATGGGATAATCAATCGTCGATGATAACTACGCAGTTATCTTTGGAACAATATGCAAATAACTGTTTATATGTTTTCGTACCTATTTAGTGTCTTACCTTTTTAAGAAAGCTACTTGCGAACATGATGGGCGTGGGGCGGGGGAGTGTTATGCCTCGTTTTCAGTGAAAAGGGTCTCCGGTTCTCTACACTGACCATTCGAAACACAATAACCTGCTATTTTGAGCTGGTTTTTTGTGAGTGCGTGGTCCTACCCCGATAGAGCCGACCCATAATTATAGTCGAAGTTTGGCTCTACCACGTCAAATACTACGCCGCTGCTTACATTAATTACAAATAAAATTCCCCAATGTTAAGAGATCGCAAATATCTCCTCATACCTATTCAATCCATATGAAATTTTTTTATATTTTCATGCAAATTATTTCAGTTTGATGTTGTGTATTACATCGGTGACACCATAGACCATTTTGTATGGGAGACCACTTATGACATGATAAATGAAACTAATTTATATTTAATCGAAAAAATGAGACAGAGCTTCGGAGACAATGTGTTAATTGTACCAACAATTGGAAACCACGAGTCACAACCAACAAATCAGTAAGTAATTAAAAAAAAAAGACGTGTGGCACTCGGGGACTGCCGCGGTAAAGCTATTGCATAGCATTATGTATCAACTTATGCCATTATAATTAATTTATTTTATTTATGCAGTATTTCTTTTTCTTTGATATTAATTCAAGTTACACTTTTTGAGCGTGGTGACCGATAAGAAAACAAAGTTTTTTCTTTTATTAAATAAATAAATAATAAATGCACTTTGCTCATTCATATTCAAAACACTTTATACACAAATTTTACAAGTACAGCTATTCACTGTTGTACATAAATACCTATACACCTATGTACTTTCTCATAAACAGCTGCTTATGTATTCGGAGCAGCTCGTCTCGATTCGTGCGAGCTTCGTAGAGTCGTACAATACGTCTGGTTGCACGCACACAAACACCGTGTCGAAGACTGCCGAAAAGAAACGACGTTAGACAATGCACGGCCTTCAAGCCACACCTCCGTGCCCGTCGGAGTGGGGAGCGTGAGGTTTTTTCGTTACGGAATAAATTTCTGGATTCGGTCCCCGCGCTCAAGGCCCGCGATAGAAGCTATGCAATAGCTTAAAATAAAAATTAAAGCACAGTCAGCCGTTTTCAATTTTTTTTATGTAAAAGGAGAAAGAAAAGCTTGTTTGCCACAAGCATATGTTGTCGCCATGAATATCTACAACACCAGTGCAATTGCAGGTGCATTACCGGCCTTTTAGAAAGGTGCAGGCTGTTTTCTTGAAGTTTTATAAATCTTATCCGTTCGGAGAAATCGTTGGCTACAGTTAATTCCACAGAGTGGTCGTGCGAGGCAGAAACTTCCACCTATACCAGCCATCGAGATAATAAGGACGGAATTTCGAGTTATTGCGCAGTAGAATTCAGGAGTTTAACCGAGGATTTTCGGCAGCTCAACGGAGTCCCACGACTAAGCTATCCTACTCTTGTTGAGCGTGGGTGCTCATGCTACCTCGCGTATTCTGATCGGAAGGGCGAAATTCCGCTCGCGACTAAAACTGTTCGGGGTAAGCGGAGCAATAAGACCAAGGCAACCCCTGTCACGCTATCCGTAAGAGGATAAGTTAATATCCATGGGCCACAGTATCCACTTACCATCAGGTGGACTGTGTGCTCGTTTGTCACCCTTATTCTATTTTTTTTAAAGGCGCCCGCTCCCTACCAACTACAGGCCTATTGCCATCACCGCCTTGTTCTCCGAAATAATGGAGTTAATTATAAACAGCCATCTCATAAGGTACCTTGAGGATCACCAGCTGATTAGTGACTGCCAATACGGTTTTTGTTGTGGTCGATGAGCTGGTGATCTTCTGGTCTACCTGACTCATAGATGGGCGGTGGCAGTAGAGTCCAAGGGAGAAGCATGGATATAGCGAAGGCCTTAGTTCGGGTCTGGCACAAAGCGCTTCTTTCGAAGCTTCCTTCCTATCGGCATCCCGAGAAATTGTGCAATTAGATCACCAGTTTCCTTGTTAATCGGAGCATCAAGGTCGTAGTAGACGGTGCATGCTCTGATTACAAGCATATTAACGCTGGTGTTCCATAAGGCTGCGTGCTATCACAAATGCTTTATCTTCTGCATATCAATGATATGTAGCAAACTGGTAATATTCATTGCTACGCAGACGAAGCACTGGTGATGCCTTATACACCGGCCGTACCAATATTTCTCGGGAAAACGTCGCCGAGTACCGGGACAAACTTGTGTCTAAAGTCGAGTCTTTGCTGAACAAAGTCTCGAATTGGGAGGACTACATGTAGTCCAGTTCAATCCCCAGAAGACACGAGTATGCGCGTTTACCCCTAACAAGAACCCCTTTGTCGTATCTCCTCAGTTTCAAGGCACTCCCCTTGCTGCCTTAGTTAGCATCGGGATCCTCGGCGTCGACATATCGAATAGTGTGCGGTTTCGTGGTCACGTGGAAGGTAAAAAGCTTGGCGTGCTCATCAGAGCGAGACAGTATTTCATGCCTTCACATCGTTTGCAACTTTACAAAGCGCAGGTTCTACCTCACATGGAATACGGCTTATATCTCTGGGCTGAGGCACCCTAGTGCCAGCTCCTTCCACTTGACCACATCTAGCGCAGAGCGGTTCGAATCGTCGACGATATCTAGTACTTTCTGATCGGCTCGATTCACTGGCGCTGCGTAGGAATGAGGCATCCCTTTACGTTTTCTATCGCATCTACTACGTGGAGTGTTCTGAGGAATTGTGCGGATGAAAGCACATTGCGTCAAAATTCACGATACTATCCTCACCATTTGGATGCTTGGCGGTCCTCCACTGTGCGTTTTACTAGGAGTTTTCCTCCTCATACAACTTTTCTGTCTAATTGTTTACCACCGGCGATTTTTCCGGACCGATACAACTTAGGGACCTTCAAGAAAAGAGCTTACTCCTTTCTTAAAGGCCTGCAATTCCCCCGGTGTTGCGGTTGTTGATGGGCGGCGGTAGTCACTTACCATCAAATGAGCCGCATGCTCGTTTGCCCCCTCTTCTATAAAAAAATACTGAAACTGAGGAATAAAATTACTGCAAGTTCTACCAAACCAACTTAACTCGCGAATTAGCGTACATTCGAACAAGCCACACAAAATCCCCTTATTCTATGTCAATACAGCATACATTATTTTACAGGTTTGCACCGCCTACAGTTACAGCACCAAAGTTGAATACCACTTGGTTGTATGAAGCCTTGTCGAACAAATGGGACTATTACTTGACCAACGAAGCTAAGGCGACGTTTAGAGTTCGAGGCGATTTTTCAAGATTAGTAAAACCCGGTTTAAGAGTTATTTCGCTTAATACTAACATGGCTTATAAATATAACTGGTAAGATTATTTCTTTATATTAACGACGGAGTTATAATGCAAACGTACCTATACACTTGAGTCGAATCAATCGTGTTCGAAACTCTATTTAGTTATTTGTTTTAACAACCTCCTTAATTTTAATGTCTATTATTTTAAGTAAGGCTACTTATCTTCTTATCCTATCCTATACATTTAAACGAGCAATTCTTGTATATACAATGTGTCCGGTTACCGGTGTCGGAGCTTTTAATGCTATAAAATATAATCAATTTCATCGACAAATGATGTCTCAAATCTCATTTAGACCTAGCTGTAATTAAATGGCAGCCATTTAAATTTTTCAGTGTCACCACCTCAATCCCGCGCATTAAAATTACAATATTCAACGATGTAGAAGTCCTACATTCTTAAAAGATGTCTCATTGGATAGATAAAGATACGGGTAATAAAATAAAAGCAAACTTTTTACTGTAAAATTGTATTTAGATCCTAAAAAGACTTAGAAAAGAAAAAAAAATGTAAAAAAATCGGTTATTTTTTCACATTTTCGACTTTAATGAAAAAAGTAAGTCATTTACCTAATGATTTTTTACATTAATCAGATATATCAGAACATATCCTAACCAAAAACATAAAAATCTTAATTGTAACCAAAAAAAATCTTAAATTGATTTGAGATAATAGGTTTAAATGAGATTTGAGACATGATTTGTCGATGAAATTGATTATATTTTATAGCATTAAAAGCTCCGACACCGGTAACCGGACACACTGTATATATATAATCGGAATCTCGGAAACGGCTCCAACGATTTTCATAAAATTTAGTGTCCAGGGAGTTTCGGGGACAGTAAATCGATCTAGCTAGGATTTATTTTTTGAAAATGTCTTTTTGTCCGTGTTTTCAGGCAATGAAAAACTGCTACAATATAAGAAGGTAAATTTTGACACTTTGTTAATAATCGTAATAGCTCAAGTGGATATCGAGCGGTTCACGTCCCGTCTTTTGTCCGACTTTTTTTCCTTTTTTTTTCAAGTTCCCTTCCTTTGTGAGAAAATCTATTATTTCGAGCCCTTTTTTAGTTTTTTAAAATACGAAAATTTTAATTAAAGTTCAGTTCAGTTTGTTTGTTTGTTCAGTTTATTCTGTTATGTCAATAAGATCAAAAATATTATTCATGTAATTTGTATCTAAATGTAATTTAAAAAAACTGAGCAAAGCTCGGTCATCCGGGTACTTCTTTCTTATATATACAAATCAATTGCTGCCCGTTAGTGTCGCTAAAACTCGAAAGCGGCTCGATCGATTTTATGAATATTTAATTTGGTTTCACCCCACTTTTCAAAAATCGAGTTTTCATCACATATCGACGTTTTTTCTACGAGGATGTCACTATGTCTGTCTGTATGTATGTGTGTATGTATGCGCGCGCGTGCGTGCGTACGTGTGTGTGTGTGTGTGTGTGTGTGTGTGTGTGTGTGTGTGTGTGTGTGTGTGTGTGTGTGTGTGTGTGTGTGTGTGTGTGTCGATGTATGCTTGACTGATTTGAACGAATTCGGCGGCGTTCGAAAGGGCTTCACCAAACTTAGATTTTCTATACCACTTGATAGAGATGGGTATTCGGTATTTGGCATACTCGCCAGCTTTACCGAATATTCGGCTAAATCGCCGAACATTCTTTTAATTGGTACTCGGTATCTCTGTATTGAAATGTACGAATTGATTAATGCCATGTCTTTCATAATTTTACTGTTGAAAGTATATTTTATTTATGGGCTAAATTCTACTTAAAATGTTATATTTTTAAGGCACTGTAGATTTATTTCCAGTTATAGCAAATAGAATGCCAGATAAAATATTTCTGGAATCGATTAAAGAAACATTACATTACATAAGTACATTTCACTTTACTTTGGTCGTCAGTTTCTCTAAAGTAAGTGCAAATTGTAGATCACCTGCTACTCATTTTTATCGTATAATTATTAATTTTCACTAAGAATAACACAACGAAATACTTTTTTTATCACAAGATTAGTCAAAACATGCATGTGCCGGCAATTTGCTCAGTACTAGATGTTGTAATAACATATCAGGTGTGGCGGGGGAGCGAAGGGCAGGGTCTAGCGCTAATCCCGCGCGGTTTACGGCAACAAGTTTCGACATAAATTGGTTAGGCACCAAGGTGATCCTGCCGAATAATATTCGGCCGAATATTCGGTTCGGTAAAAGTTTTACCGAAATTTCGGCCGAATATTCGTATTCGGTGAAATCCATATTCAGCCCATCTCTACCACTTGAAACGATTCAAACCAGTAGATTTTCAAAAAAAAAGTTATCATTCTAATAACCATTAAGGATATTTAATGTTCACAAACAAGTTTATGTAACGATATGTAGATAGATAAAAGGAACCATTAACGGAAATTATATGTACCTACCTACTTTTGTCATCATCGTTTGGTAGCGGCGTAAAAGAATTTATAATGCTTTTTCCCCCATTTCACCCCGTGAATGTCTTAAAAATCAATTATCGAAAATACAAAAAAGATCTTATGACCTCCAATCGACGGCGTTTGTACCAAAGAGATGGATCTCGTTAAGCCCAGACGTTAATTATAATTACCCTGATCAGCGACGGCCAGCACCGTCTAGTGTGATGTGACACATCTACTATTATCTGCAAATCATAAGGATTAAGTCAAATCCTCTTTATATCAGGGGAGGTCCATGTTTAGCCGTGGACATTAATGACCCCTGGTGAAGAAGAATATATGATGATGATTTTTTACGTGGTAGAGCCATACTGGAGCTGTATTAGTAGTATAGTTGTAGCACGAATGGATCGGCTCTACCGGGGAAGGACCACACTGTCACAGAATAGCAGCATAACGCTGTTGTATTTCGTATGGTGAGTGTAGAGACCCGGAGATCCTTTTTACTGGAAACGAGGCATTCCATCTTAGTCCCCACAGGTGACAACGCATCTGCATTTTGATTCGTAATCGAGGATAGATGTAGACCTGTATGAGCCACAGCAACCCTTACCATCAGGTGGACTTCGTGCTCGTCTGTCATCCTTAACTTATAAAAAAATTAACAGCAACAGCGGTAACTCATCTACAAGGTACTTTCGTTAAATTTCAATTTCTAGTTCCGTCGACTTTGAAATTGTAAACCCTAACTTTAGTTATTGGTGGAGACGGTTAACGCCTTGTAGAAAACCGATAACACAATATATTCCGAAGTCATGTAGCGGCGACGTAAGAGAAATCGACTACCCCATATCATCCCCTGGCTGTCGTAAGAGGCGGCAGCAGATAACTGAATCAGGAGATGGGAAACAGCATCGTCCTGATTACAATTCAATTATAATAATTAACAAAACTGCAGCTGTCAAACCTCTATGGCAACATCCCCCTATGAGGCAGTCAAAGGGAGAGATATGTGTTCAGCAGTAAGACTTTTGATGGGCTGTATTGAATAAATGTTACAAGGACACGTCAGCGTTATGACTGACATATGATATTTGTTATAGTCTTCCGCTTTTCGTGTCATTCTCTAGTATATGTCTAGTAAATAATTTCACATCATCTGGCACCATTTACGGAGACTCTAGAGACGCTATTAAAGAAGATATAATAATTATAATTACGACACCATGACGCAGTGGCTTAGCAATGAGTTGCAGCGCTGAGAGCGACGGGTTCGAATCACGTACGGAACGGTATTTGTATGGCCTACAAATGGATGTTTATCCTTGTGAAATTTGTGTATGTAAATTGGTAACGTTTTAAAAATGAAAATAGAAAAATATATTAGTATATTTCAGATATTTATACTTATTTATATATTCACACTAGCTTGCCAGGCAGACGTTCTGCCCTTTTCGACGAACCTTTGTCATGTCCTATTAAAAATTAAATTCGCAAAAAAATTGTAGGTCACTCATAGGAAAAACAACTATCCTATCTCTCAAGATGGACCAAACTGCACACGGTGTGAAAATTTTATTAAAATCGGTTAGGTAGTTTAGGAGTCCATCGCGGACAAACAACGTGACACGTAATTTATATATTAAGACAAACTTCCTCATAAAATTTTTATGGTTGTTGTATACTTATTAGGTATTATTATGCATTTGCCAAATGATAAAATGTTTCCAGGTGGCTAGTATATGACCCTTTGGAGCCAAAGCGTCATTTAGATTGGCTCGTACAAGAGCTCTATAAGGCGGAATTGGCTGGAGAAAAGGTTCACATACTGACTCACATACCGCCTGGAGTCCATGATTTTCCTTATGTATGGACTAGGGAATACAACCGAATAGTTAACAGGTAAATTTACTTCAAAAACATTCGATTTTAAGAAGTGGAAATTTTATATAGATGTGTGTGTGTGTGTTGTGTGTAGTTGTAGATACAACTACACACAACACACACACACACACACGTATATAGAGCTCCTATAGCGTATGAAAATAGTCGCCAAGGTCAGAATCGGGCCGTTTCTCGAAACAGATCTATCATTTCTGAGACGGTTTTTGACGTGAATACCTCTTTAAATTTGTCTTCATTGTGGAAAGCAATTCAAAAAACTGATGAAAACAAAATTGGGGAACTCAGTTTGGTTTTGCAGCTACATAACCATCATCTACATCCAACATTTAATTGTGCTCCTCGATAGCTAACTGATCAAAAAATGTCTTATGTTGAGCGAGAACTGTGACGCATCACGCACAGCAGAGGAAGGAGCGCCGCCATTTTGAGGTCGTTTCACGACACAGTCACACCCATTGATTTATATTGTATAACTCAAGTCACACCACGATTTTTTGTAGCAGGTAAAAGTCCGCCGCGTTATCCCAATAAGTTATTACAAACATGCTGATTTCCTCACACTGTTTTATCGCTTCATGGCCAGGGGATACGCATTCACCTTTAAATTTCCTAATACGCGATGTACCCGAGTTCTATCTTCACGGGCAGAAATCGGTACTTAATTACATCATCATAAATCATACTATACAAAAGTTACAATATAATAACAATTAAAACATTGAATAAAACTATTATTTACGGATTTTATCGCATTTTAATTACAACTATAATATTTTTCTATCATCCCGACGTTTCGGGTGCTTAACAGCACCCATGGTCACGGAGGGGAGGGAGACTGAGATGGTTAACGTCCCAATGTCATAGTTAGCCGGGCTACCTTCAGTTTTTTGAATATTAATTTTTGGTCCGATTTACGCGGACTAACTATGACATTGGGACGCCAAACATCTCAGTCCCCCCCGTGACCATGGGTGCTGTAAAGCACCCGAAACTTCGGGATAATAAAAATAAATTGTAGTTGTGATTGAAACGCGATAAAATCCGTAAATAACAAATTTATTTAACGTGTAGTGTTCGCATAAATTTAAGAAATCATTAATTAAAACATTGTTTCAGATTTTCATCAACAATCGCAGCCGAATTCAATGGCCACGTTCACTCGGATGAGTTTAAGATATTTTATAGTTTGTCTGATGGTAGACCTATCAATGTAGCTTGGGGAGGGGGCGGCGCGACTGCATATAGCAATTATAATTTAAATTATAAAATTGCTACCTTCGATCCATCGACATTTGTACGTATCTGATGTATTTACATTGAGAACATTATTAAATGTCTAGTAACAAATTTACTTGAAGAATAATTTAAGATTTTTATTTTTAAATGAAATTTAAAATCATAGTTGATTAAGTAACATAAATATTAAAAAAAAAGATATCAAGGCTTTTAACATAGGGTTCATATTAGACTATGTTGCTGTCATATTATTTTGAACACTGCATACATACATTAGGTATCAAACCTTATCATTTTCTAAGGAATCATCTAACTCTTTACTACTGTATCAACTTCTAGCGAGTAATAGTGTTCTATGCTATCGGCATTTTACAATAATTGCTTCTTTATATTGCCGAAAAAATTTCAATCCTAAGGGTGCATATATTTAGGGAATATCGCGAGTGAATGTTATCGCGGCACCATGCCAAGTTACGTAACCATAAGTTATGATTTTATTGGCCAGACCGAAATCCTCCGTCGGTACTCTATATTATACTATAGATTAGATATTTAATACTTCCATTATTTTTTTCATACAAAAATTATGCGATTGCAAAAGCTAACACTGGAAGTTGGATGACTCAATATTATCCTATTATTTCCAACAATATTTTTTTGTTTTCAGGAGCCACAAAACATAGTAAACTACGTGTATAACTTAACAGAAGCAAATTTAACACCCGACCGCCGGCCACATTGGTTTCAACTGTACGACATGAAAAACGATTTTGCTATCAGTAATTTAAAACCAGAGACAATGGACCGCTTGGTTCATCGTATGGTGACGACTAACACTAACTTATTAGATTTGTATTCCGCGTATTATTCAAAATTGAGTGACACAAGATGGCCGTACTGCAATAGCGAATGCAAGTTGGATAATCTGTGTAAAATCGTAACAACTGTTCTCTGGCAAAGGGAAAAATGTGAAGAGCTTCGGAAAGAGTTTTATTCAAAACACAAAGCATAATAATTATTATTTTTATTACTTAAAAAACAATAAATAACAATAAACAATCATTCTAAGGCGTTATTTATTTTACATGTTGTATTTACACTCGTTTTTAATTAGTGATCATTTATACTTAACCAGGTAAAATTAGGTTTCCATTTTAAATCTTTACTCGATATCTTGTCAAGTTCTGATAGCTGCAATTGAAAATATGTGACTTGTTAATTTCAGCTTTCAATTATTAATTGAAAAGATAAATTATCTTATGAAATTTCCGATTACCTGATGCCGAATAAAATGTACAATGCTTTCAACATTTTCAGCTTTAACATCGTCCGACAATGCATAGAATCTCCTCCAGACCGCTGAAGCCATAACTCTGTCTTCACTCAGACCTTCATCATATGCAACCAATGCGGCTTGAAACTGCTCCGATAGCTCTGATACTTGTTTCCTGGCTATCGCCGGATTTGCACCCTGGAATTTAACGATAAAATATTGATTCTTAACTGATAATATCCCAATATCAACTATTGTGATGTCTAAATACTCTAAAAAACTTTTAACTGCTTAGGAGTTATTATAGTTCCACAATTATTATGATCTATACATACATACTACCAGATGATAAGATAGGTTATGATACCGTGGCAATTACAATATAACCACTAACCAGAACACAAACCCTATTATTTGTCATGTGAAATCTTAAAGCCGTTCGCCATGTAGTGGCGGTTAATCATCTGGTGTTATACCATATGAAAAATACACAGATTGGCAATGGGGAAACTGTTTCAAAGAAGCAAAACGTCCGGTAAAGCAATTGCCAACCGTTTTGGGAAATAATCCCTGCTATCACACCCCGGACATTCCATACAACGCTCGCAAATTACATATATCGTCTGCGAGGTTATCGCCTATTCTGTGAATTACAATGCACTAAAATGTTTGAAGAAAATCAGCTGGTGAATTTTATGTTTTTTATCGCTCTCTTCCCGGTCCTGAGTGGAAAAATACAGATCCATACATTTTTTTATCTGAATTTTGGTAAAAAGACATAATAATCCAGATATTCTGACCTTCTGTGTTCGTCCATCGTACTGTCGTCCGTCTTGTAGAATCACGGTGGCGCCACCTAGCTGAATTTAATTTTGCAACATATTCGATTTTCCCACGGGAATTATATGTTTTTCCGCTGCAAAAGCCTATGTCACTCTACAGCCATCGAACTATCCTCATACCAAAATTCATGCCATGCCGACGCTCTGTTGCAACGTGAAAGAAGGACAAACTTTTGCAACATATTCTATTTTCCCACGGGAATGAGATGTTTTTCCGCGGAAAAAAGTAACCTATGCCACGCTACAGCCACCGAACTATCTCCATACAAAAAATCATGCCGTGCCGACGCTCTGTTGCGACGTGAAAGAAGAACAAATAAACAAACAAACACACTTTCGCATTTATAATATTAGTATAGTATGGAAGTATGGATGGCAACATTTGGAGAAGAAAGTCTGCGCTAAACCTCATCAGAATTTGGAATCTCTCTGAGCACCTTTGGCTAAAGCAGCGGCAGAAATAGATATGAGTGTGGTGCGTGCTGCAATTGATGATTGGCCGCGTCGATTAAGGGCATGTATTCAAAATAGGGGAGGGCATTTTGAATAATGTAAATAAAATTATATTCTAAATTAAATTACCTTTCATTTCATATATAATTCCTATATAATTATAAAAAGTGTATTATTAATTTTATAAAAGTTTTTGACAGAACTTATGACTTGCCTAAGTATAGTGGATATATAGAATATACAGCGGGTTTTGTACAATGAAATATGCTTACCTCTAGAAGTTTAATTCTATTAGCAACATCTGCCCATAAAGCTTCAATTATACAATTTCTCACAAAATGCCCATCCCCTTTGATATACTTTTTCTTGTCTGTGCTAATGGAAGTAATATCTTCAGCCATATACCTTACTAAGAGTAACCATACATGGAGTTCTGTGATTGTAAACCATGATGCAAATGTGTCTGGTAGTTGTAACTTCTCAAACCATTCATCATATGCCACTTTGTCTGGCACAGATTCATAGAGAAAATATCCCGTCAGTTTGAGTCGCTGTAAAGAACAAAAAAATTTGCATAGTTAAATTCAATAATTGGTAAAAATTGATATGGGACCACTGTGGAAGTACTCTATCAAAAAATAAGAAATAAAATACTAAATTGGTTAATTATAATTCATAAATATTGTGCTAAAAACGAAGAGGCAAAATTAAAAAATTTGTACAACAGACCAAGCTAAGAGTCATCAAAATCAGTTCACCTAGAAAAAAGTTCTGAAGTAACACAAAATAAATATAGTTGAACTTAGCACCTCCTACTTTTTTGAAGTTGGTTTAAAAAACAACATGCAGTGAAATTCCAAAATAATCACATTGGTCATAATACAATTTATTATTGGGAACTTAGGGTATGCTTGGCACTATTTTGGGTACTTAAGGCATTAAATTGACAATTTGCTGCTTAGAAATGCAGGTATTTATGATATTTTCATAAATGATTTCACAATATGATTCACACCATCTGTATGCTTAGCTGTCCATCACTGTGCGTTTTACTAGGTGTTTTCTTCCTTTCACAACCCTTGGACAACCTCTTTGTGGAATCGTTTACCACCAGCAATTTTTCCAGACCAATACAACCTAGGGACCATCAAGAAAAATGCTTACTCCTTTCTAAAAGGCCGGCAATGCACCTGCAATTCACCTGTTCATAGGTGGCGATAGTCACTTATCACCAAGGGAGCCAAATGCTCGTTCTTTGATAAAAAAAAATCATCTTAATCCTCAGAGTTGCCAATGCATCTGTATCCTTCTTTGTTTAAAGCTGATTGCAGATGTCCGTAGGCTGCAGTAGTCACCATTATGTTAACTAAGATTCTTTGTCACTTCAATTTCATAAAAAAAAACTCTTTTTGATAGTGCCAATATTGTTCATGATAGATAGTCTACAACTATTTGTTCTCAGTCTGCTTTCATGCAGAAAACTTTTATTTTATTTAAAAAAATTAGCTAATTAAAAGATTTACCTTTCTATCAGTCATATAAGGATGTCAGATTGGACACTTATATTTATGTAATGTTTAGTTTAGACATTGGAAGATATTCATTAAAACCAAAATTAGAATTATTAAAAACTCATTTAAATAAATCAATAATTCTGACATCACAATGAACACCCTCACAGGAAAAATCATTTTGTTTAATCTGAAAATCACTACAGTGGACCCCTGGTAATCCGGCCCCTGGCTAATCCACTCCCCCTTGTAATTCAACATGTCTTTAACATGTAGGTAGAGTAGAATCGCATTATGAACTGCCACGCAGGGAGGTGTCCTTCATGAATATGTGGACAAAAACCATGAATCTAGCTTGACGCATATTGTATCAGTTTAAACATGACTATGGGGCATTCATTATTTACTGTTAGGTATTCATTATGCATCACATGATTTTTTTTTATTATCTTATATTTTATATAATTTGTTGGATTACAAGGTAATCCATTTCAAAAAGTTCCCGACTACCAGAGACTGGAGCAGTACTCTATAGTCCAACAAATATGATAATCAGACACTGCCTAGCAAAATGTTTGTCGGATTACCAGGGGTCAACTGTACTACACATTTGTATTGTTATTTTGGAGGCAGGCTGCCCCTGAAAAATTATCCTAGAAGCACCTTATGTATAACTGCAAAATATCCTAATCCTAATATAACTTAATATAAATACACTATTTGCTTATGCATTTTATTAACAATTTTTGAGGAAAAATCCTCAAAATGCTGTTGTTCCCACCCTCATCATCAAAAGTTCGACTGCCTCATTGTTCTAGTGTTAGTAAACATGGTCGCTGATTATGAGACAGCTAAGATAGAAATAAATCAAAAGTATTGAAAAAGGTAATTATAAAATTTGAAAAATTCTACCCTATTTCTGCACTGACATGCAGTGATAGTAAATTTTATTTATAATGTTAATATAAGTGACAAAAGAATCAATAACCAACTAGCACGTAAGTGAGGATTGCTGCAGACAATGAAACAAAATCCATCTTCCAATAAAGGAGTACAGATAAAAGTCACAGCTTATGTACATCATAATGCTGGGCACAGCTCTCTTATTACTAAGACATTTTATCTCTATATAGAGATAAAACTTTGTTTTATATTACAGTAGAAGTCCATTAGTCCGGCATCCAACAGTCTGGAATGCCCGATAGTCCGGCATCGCTCTTTGGTTTTCGGTTTTCACCAAAAGTGTGTCTTTAAAGCAAATAAAAACGCGCGAGAGCTATTTGGAAGTTTTCGGGGTAGTTCGGGATCATTCAGAAGCGCTCGGTATTGTTGGGAAACAATTACGTAGTTAGCGGCCGCTAGTTAGCTCCGTTTATCAATCACGAAGCGTCTTCGCCATTTTTTGGAAACGGAAGAAAAGGAAAAAATCAGCTGGGCAGAAGCTGCAGAATCATTAAATAAGTTTATTTCTTTTGCTGAGGCTAGTACTAGCTACAGTGCTTCAGAAATTATTGATTTCCATATCATTAGAAATAAATTTTATACTAAACGCCAAAAGTCAAGAAAACAATAAAATTACATTCGTGACTTTTTTAAATCTAAGTGAAATATGTATTACAGTATGTGTACATACATTATGTATATGAAATGTAAAATAAAATTTGTTGTATGTACATACATACATATTTGCATACTGTATTTGTAGTTTAATTATTAACCTAATTGTTCTTATAATGACCGCCCGATAGACCGGAATTTTCGGTAATCCGGCGCCGAGCCAGTCTCGAACATGCCGGATCATAGGACTTCTACTGTATATAGTATAAAACAAAGTATCTTCCCAGTGTCTGTACAATTAGATTGTTAAAACTACACAATGGATTTTGATGAGGTTTTCATTAATAGACAGAAACATTCAAGAGGGCAGTTTATATTGTGTATACATGCATATTATAGTAGAAAAAAGGCGATAATTTTATAGATTTGTGTAGCCGGTAGGTGGCGCTATTACAGATATCCATCTCACCCATACAAAGCCAAGGTGGATCACTAGTAAAATTTAAGAACATGTCATTTTGAATAAAATGAGGTGCTCCTCTGAGATAATAATCATTTTAAGTTTTTTGTGAATAAAACAATTATTCAAAAAGTTACTTATTTTTAATTTATGATCTCAATAAATCTTAATAAAAAAAAACTAATACTTATAAAATCCTATAAAATTCTTTAAATTACCGTCCTAGATTGATCCATCCAACCCACAGCATTCATGAATTTTTTTACATAACTATCCTCTACTGCTACCGAGCTATATGTTCTTATATTTAAAATCCTGTCACTCTCATTATGTAGTTGTCTTGCATAATTAAACAAAGCAAAAGATCGTTGATAGCACAAAATCTGTAATAATGAACGGATTGATTAATGAGTGTTTGTATTATATTTGGTAATTTAATTAGTTGCCTATACAGGGTTTTAAATACATACTCTTGGCAAAAATCGGATTGCATACATTTTTTTTATCGTAAACATGCGTAAATATTATTTAAATGCAATTATATACAGCTGTTATTACAACTTCATTTTTGTCATAGATAAATAATTATGTAGTATAGCAAGTTATTTTTTGTCGTAAAATAAATTATTATTAACTTAAAGGACCACTTTAAGTTCTCATGTCAATGTCATTTCATTGTCATTTACACGATAATTTTTTTTATTTAACTGGCTTTACGACTCTGGGCTCTAGGCCTTCTGTGCCTATAATTTCTTTCAAAACCTTCATTTTTATATATTTTTTCTTCACAACATATTAATGCGTCATAATGCGAAGTTTTTGGGGAATTTCGACGACAGCTCAAACCAACTGACGGTTGATGATGACAGCCACCCAAGTTCATAAGGCGCCCAAGCGCTCAAAATAACTCCAGGTTTATATCGACATCAAAGCACTTGTTTCGTCGTTTTCTCTAATAGTTTACACGCGCAGACACTTAATTCAAAAAATCGTATCACTTTTACGAATCAAAATCCACTTCAAACCAAACAGGAGCGACAATCCGTCTACAGCCAAGTTCCCGCCAAAACTCCTAGATAAATAAATGTGTAATATGTACATGGAGGTTAGAGAACAGGAGAACGATCGTTGTAGAAAATAGTGTCCCAGAAATATGGACACAATAAGTGAAGCGCTGTGGTCGCTAAGTTCACTCAACAAAAGTCATTTTCAGTCTATTTTTCCGATCAGATACATCCCAAACTATAAATATTTTTTCGATCGACCGAGGGATATTTTCACATTATATTTCACCTCCTGTACCCCACACACCCCTCCGCTCCTCCGCTACGTTCTTAGATCGTCCAATGACGAACGCACACTGGTTAAAAGATATATCTCACAGTGTGAAGGGCAATCGTTGGACATAATTTATATTTCGGGATATAATGTATATTATATCGCATAGAATAAAGCAAGAGAAATGTTAATTAATATGAACAATAAGACTTTATATGGAGTTAAAGACAAATAATTTTTTGTTTATAATTCTCAATTAAAAAAAAAACAAAGTTTGAAGAAACTATTTCCGTAGACAGAGAAACCTATAGACAAATTGACGCCTTCTTTCGCATTCGCACACGAAAAAGATAGATTTATGCATACGTCTTGCATAGAAATGATACAGAGCGGTGTGATTGTTTGTCCCTTTCTCCGTGCCGGCTTTTTGTTTAGCAAACTACACTTTGCTAAACAACTTTGACAGTTCGTAGCGATCGAAGGAGTTTACAAGTTGGTTTAAGTGAGAAAAAAGTGTTTTGTGAGCTTAACATTGGTGAATCTTGTTCAGTTCAGTTCTTAGAACAGTTAAAAATTTTATCCTTATATGTTTAAAAGTCATAAAGATTATTGTATAACCTAAACCTACGTTATCGTCCTTTCTCACTCGAGGCCACGCTAATCATTAGTCTATAGGTTTCTCTGTCTACGCTACGTGGGTACTAAAACATATCCCGCCTGTCTTTGAAAATTTGTAGAATTCATATCGGTGCTGCCGTTGGTGAGTAGTGACTGCGAAGTTAGCTGTTTATGAGTACAAGTAAATGAAGTTAGTTGAATAATGTACAAATTTTCATGCTCCGTAATTTTTTAATTTTTGACAAAAAGAAACATTAAAAATCGGAGAAATATTTTATTGAATATAAAAATGTAACGCTACCTACATTATTTCATGACTCAAGCGAAAGGCTTGCACTGAAATTAAAACTTTTAGGCTTTCGCGGTCTTCGTTGGGATAGAAAATTAATAAACGGTCGTTAGAGTGGATTATTTTGACCCGACTTTTGACATAAAATATGTAAATATTTCTATATTTAAGAAATACATAATATTTTTGGGATATAATACAAAAAACAAAAATTACTAAAATTATTTTCTATCTTTCTCACTCTTATCTGAAGCTACTATGGGAAATTATTTTATTATTTATGGTTGTTTAAAGTCGGATTTTACTTTTTATTGAAAGTCAATTTTTTTACCGTTTTGGTTGGTCTAAGAAATTTAAAAAGCTTGAATATCGTCTAAATTTGTAGCTACATTATCCCCTTTTTATCCAAATTTCCCATTTCACGCCCCTAAAGTATAATAACCTATTTATTAAAAAAAATATTAAAATGGGTGACACACATGCAAAAGAAATGCATTCTTCTGCTCTTTTGAAATCGACTAATAAAAACCCGGTGAATATAATAGTTTTAGTTCGCACATTTTTAAATAAAGGTGACAATTGAGTACACAGTCCACCTGACGATAAGTGGATGTTGTAGTGCATATACATCTACATCTATCCTCATATTCAACGGATCAAAATGCGGATGCGTCGTCAACCCAGTAGAAAAGTTCTCCGGTTTTCTTAAACTGGCTATACGAAAGATGGCAGCACTAAGCTGCAATTTTCTTTTGGAATCCTATTCCATAAGAGCGTGGTCATTCCTCGGTCTAGCCGATCCATACGTGCTACAACCATAGCTACAGCATGTTTCTCCCAATTAAAATAGATTTTTGTGTAAAATTATTTTGATCATCAAAAGTAGACACGTAAAAATCAATCAAATTGGCATTTTCTCTCATTATCTCCCTTTACTGGGTGTAAATTTACAGTTTTTATTTTTACGGCACGGTTTTCATATTTTATATGAAATATGAAAACATCTCTCAGCACATTATCAGGGCCTAAAAGATTCCTGCATTAATTGATATGACAGATTTAGGTTAAATATAATTACATATCTGGTTCGCACATTTAGCTAAAGAGGCGATTATCGCAATGTTTACGATCTTTAGCAACGTAATGGGAAACGTGTAGCTCAAGGTATGAAGAACTTTCTGAATCTGGTTATGAATGCCCTTGCTGCGGAAGTGACAGACTGTCATACCGTATTTGATCTAGAATAGTAGACACTGGTGTTTTGTTGTTATCGCTATTTAAGGTATGATATAACTGTGCAGAAAACATTCATTGACGAGTTATCAGAAAGTAGGGGCTGATGGTTTTACACTTAATTTTTATCACAATCACATATGGACATATGACTTTTAACTAATAAAATGTAAGTGCTAGAAGTAATTAAATAGCAATTCTGTATATTTTTCTCCTCATTTTGTTGTTCTTAATGTACAAGACACAGCTGAACACGACATGTATTCACTTTTTCAAACAAAATTCAGCTACCTACATAATAGACAAAGATAACATGAATAGAAGTTATAGGTGAGTGGCAACGTCTCAAGTCTCCGTTCAGTATGAGTATATTATGAGTATATAATACGTTTTCCAAGGTATAAATATAAATAAAATCTCAGAGATAAAAAATACCCATGTGTATTAAAGGGCTTATTTCTAATAAAAAGTAATATTTAAAAAATGTTTAAATAAAAACACAGCACAAAAGTGACAAGTCAGTTCGCCGCCAATAACTTGTACCTACTCTTGTACTGATCTCATAGCTTGTAAGGTAATTAAAAACTAGTAAAATTTAAACTTTCCCGTGATTAATAATATAAGAATATAAACAATCACACTGTTATATCATTATTATGTAATACTTTTAACTTAGCACAAGTTAAAATAAAAATAGAAATAAGAGTCATAGACAATTTTATTTTATTGCAACAATTATATAGAGACGGAAGTTCATGTAAAAACTTTTATCTGACTCTTACGTAAACTCGTTTCAGAGAAAAGTTGGGGCTTATTGGATCGACTTTAGAAAACGAACATGTTTTCTACCGCCGGAAGAGCTGGCCTTTTGGCTGCAAGGACGGTAGTCAACAATTCCTTGGCTGAAAAAACACCTTTGGTGGCTGGAGCCCTAGTGAACAAGCGAGAATATGCTGCCCAAGTCGCTGGAACGAGTCAAGGTAAGGTGGTCGCGGTCATTGGTGCCGTAGTAGACGTTCAATTCGATGGCAATCTTCCATCCATCCTAAATGCTCTTGAAGTACAAAACCGCTCTCCTCGTCTCGTACTGGAAGTGGCCCAACATTTGGGAGAAAACACTGTGCGCACTATTGCCATGGACGGTACCGAGGGTTTGGTACGCGGACAGGTGGTACTCGACTCTGGTTCACCTATTCGTATTCCTGTGGGAGTTGAGACTCTTGGCCGCATTATGAACGTAATTGGAGAGCCGATTGATGAGCGCGGTCCGATTCCCACCGACAAACGCGCTTCGATTCACGCTGATGCACCCGAATTCGTAGACATGTCTGTAGAGCAAGAAATTCTCGTTACTGGCATCAAAGTTGTAGATCTGCTGGCTCCTTATGCTAAGGGAGGTAAAATCGGACTGTTTGGTGGCGCTGGTGTCGGAAAGACTGTACTCATCATGGAATTGATCAACAATGTCGCTAAGGCACATGGTGGTTACTCTGTCTTTGCGGGCGTAGGAGAACGCACACGTGAAGGTAATGACTTGTACCATGAAATGATTGAATCTGGTGTGATTTCTTTGAAGGACAAAACTTCTAAGGTAGCTCTTGTATATGGACAGATGAACGAGCCCCCAGGTGCTCGTGCCCGTGTTGCCCTGACTGGGTTAACTGTAGCTGAATATTTCCGTGACCAAGAAGGTCAAGATGTACTGCTATTCATTGACAACATTTTCCGTTTCACTCAAGCTGGTTCTGAGGTATCTGCTCTACTTGGTCGTATTCCATCTGCTGTAGGATACCAACCCACGCTAGCTACTGACATGGGTACTATGCAGGAACGTATTACTACTACAAAGAAGGGATCTATCACATCTGTACAAGCCATCTATGTGCCCGCTGATGATTTAACTGATCCAGCCCCAGCTACCACATTTGCTCACTTAGATGCAACAACTGTGTTATCTCGAGCTATTGCTGAACTTGGTATTTACCCAGCTGTCGACCCGCTTGACTCTACATCTCGTATTATGGATCCTAATATAATTGGTGCAGAGCATTACAATGTAGCCCGTGGAGTCCAGAAGATTTTGCAAGATTACAAGTCACTTCAGGATATTATTGCAATCTTGGGTATGGACGAGTTGTCGGAAGAAGACAAGCTAACTGTGGCTAGAGCACGCAAGATTCAAAGATTCCTGTCTCAGCCTTTCCAGGTAGCTGAAGTATTTACTGGACATGCTGGTAAACTAGTACCCCTTGAAGAGACCATCAAAGGGTTCACTAAAATTCTGCAAGGAGAGTATGATCACCTGCCTGAAGTTGCATTCTACATGGTTGGGCCCATTGAAGAAGTTATTGCAAAGGCTGAAACTCTTGCTAAAAACATTTCATAAACAATCATTTCTTCTGCTAGGATTACCAATATCTATGTTTAGGAATAAAGTCAGTTATTTATAGCAATGTATCCAACATCTTCCTAAAGAATTATTGTTGAATAATCAAAGATGTGGGATAGGTATAATGTGAAACATTACATAATAAATAAAACTTTCGTTTAAATTTGAGTTTTATTTACAGAAATTAGTGAAATAAATGCATAACTTTCTATAAATGTACTTTGTGCTATGATCTAAACTTTTTGTATATAATTCCATGATCTTAACCAAATGCCTGCTAACCTTTAGGTACATTTTTTAAAGACATTCTAATTCCTTACAAACAATAAATAATAATAAATGTATGTACAAGGACATTTTTTTCTATTTTATGATACACAGCTATAGCCATACTACCCTGTCAACAAGCACAGATTTGCCATAGCATAGGGCTGACATAATTCTAGAATGCCATCTGAAATATTTAGGAATAAAATTAGGAATATATATATATATATATATATATATATATATATATATATATATATATATATATATATATATATATATATATATATATATATATATATATATATATATATAATTGTAGTCAAAAATTTATCATTACATAATTAAATCACTTGGCTCAGCAATTAAGCTGATGTTCTCCAGGTTTTAATCCAACACTGATTTGCATGTGATTAATTATTCTGGGTCTGGATGTTTGTCTATCTGCAATTTATGTGCATGTTAAACGATTCAAATCTCTCCTGGGTTATGAAATGTGTAGTCTTAAGACCTCCATGATACAATATATAACTGATACTAGATATGTCCTGCCAATGGGCGCTGAGCCAAAAGCTTAACTCATTGTTCTTAATACCACATTTTTTTGTCACTTTATTAGCAGCTAAGGGACTGCCTACCTAGTTATAATTTAGCATGTAGAAAGCGCCTACATATAATACATAAGTTCTGTAATAGAGTGTTAATCAGGACATGTGCTCCTCATGTATGGAAGTCTGCTTTTGTGACGGTGGATTGTGAGGATGATTTTGGAACGATGGATCTGAGATACTCTTTTCCTTATTCGCAACATCACCAATTCGCAGAAGGTAACTCCAGTACTGCACGACCTTTTCAACACATCCAACCATACCCTTAACAGAGTTACGACGCAACTCGCTCCACAGTAGGTGCACTCAGTTAGGCAGTCTTACCTAGCCTATTGTTATCAGTGCTTGTTACATCATTTCTATTATGAATCGTCATAAGTAACAATTGTACATATATTTATCGTTTTTGTTTATATCATTATTTCTTTAATTATTAGATATAAAATAGAGTAAATTTCACAGTACACGAGTAACCTGAGTTCGATCCCTTACGGCACCACTGAATATAACTTCAGTTCAATTTTCATTCAATTGCAATTTTGAGGGCTGAGGAAACTTGCATGTCTGAGAAATAAGAAAAAGTAATATTTCGAAGACATGTGAACTTCGCCAACACGCGTTAGGGTAGCGTGGCGGCCATTTCCTTACCCTAAAACCTCTCAGAAATGTGTGTCTAGCAGTGAGACGTATTATGAGGGTGTAACTTAACAAAGGTATGTAGGCTAATCTGACTAATAAAATCCAGGTACGTAGAAAAGCAAACAAAGCGGGTCTTTAGTAGGGATGGGCTGAATATGGATTTCACCGAATACGAATATTCGGCCGAATGTTCGGTAAAACTTTTACCGAACCGAATATTCGGCCGAATATTATTCGGCAGGATCACCTCGGGACCTAACCAATTTATGTCGAAACTTGTTACCGTAAAGCGCGCGGGATTAGCGCCGGACCCTGCCTCTCGCTCCCCGCCACACCTGACAGTTATTGTATCGAGCAAATTGCCGGCACATGCTTATGTTTTGACTATTCTTGTGATAAAAAAGTATTTCGTTGTTTTATTCTTGGTGAAAATTGATAATTAAATGATAAAAATGTGTGGCAGGAGATTTACTATTTGGACTTATTTTAGAGAAACTGACGATCAAAGTAAAGTGAAATGTTCTTACGTAATGTAATGTTTCTTTGTTTGATTCCAAAAACATTTTATCAAGTTTCTATTTGCTATAATCGGAAATAAATCTACAGTGCCTCAAAAACATAAATGTGTAGATTTATGCATTTGAGGCACTCTAGAGTAAGTAGATTTAACCCATAAATAAAATATAAGTACTTTCAACAGTAAAAGACATCGCATTACTCAATTTGTACGTTTAAATACATTGGACATTATGAAAACGAATGTTCGGTGATTTAGCCAAATATGCCGAATACCGAATATAAAATTGTACTGAATACATTGGACACTATGAAACCTAATATTCGGTGATTTAGCCGAATATTCGGCCGAATACGAATATTCGGTAAAGCTGCCGAATATGCCGAATACCGAATATAAAAAGAATATTCGGCCCATCTCTAGTCTTTAATGTCAAGTGCGGCATGAGAGCGCTAGAGAAGAGAAAGAGGAAAGGATAATAGTAATAAGAACAAGCAGGACTCTGTCGTTCTTGTTACATCTTTAATTCAATGTAGTTATAGGTACGTTTAAGAGAAAATGTTGAATTCTTAAACGTTTTTCGCTTTAGATACATTTAGTTATTTGTCTTTTTGATCACTGTTGTCAAGAACTGAAACTTAGAGTTTTATGAGATAGATAAGTAGTGGCGGCCACAATAAAATTTTTAGGTGGTTCGAGATCTCATAGTGGCGCCCATCTAAACACAAAACCTTAGTGTTGCTGTACGATGCAGTTGCTTTTTCGTGATCTTAAATATTATTAGACCTATCAAATATCTACAGGTGTATAGGCGGGGCAAGCACAGTTGTGTCTGTCGCTCTTGCCATAGCTTGTTCGGCTTATTCGCGTTAAATTTTGCTCGCAACTACTCTGCGCTCGACAATTCCACTATGCTTGCGTGGCTGCGGTAACTAGTTGTAAGTACAGATTGTTTCTCATAATAAGAGTTAATAATCTTGTTTGACAACTTTAATTTAAACTGTTGTTTTTCCTGTTGAAAATTTCGTTACCGTTTAGCGACAGTTAGCATAGTACAGGTATAGCCAGCAAAATAAGAAGTGCCGTCTACACATTTAGCAAAAATACCCTGCCAATCATTAGTTTTAATAAGTCTGAGAACTTTATGCGGCTCTACTGATTGAAGATCTTTAAATAATGGGTTCAAGCTCATAAGTTCCTGAACCAATTTAAAACTAGACAAATCACATTATACCTAAATCCTATACCTTTAAACGAGCAATTCTTGTATATATATATATATATATATATATATATATATATATATATATATATATATATATATATATATAATCGGAATCTCGGAATCGGCTCCAACGATTTTCATAAAATTTAGTGTCCAGAGAGTTTCGGGGGCATTAAATCGAGCTAGCTAGGATTTTATTTTTAGAAAATGTCCTTTTGTCCGTGTTTTCAGGCAATAAAAAGAACTTCTACAATATAAGAAGGTAAATTTTGACAGGTCACTAGCGATCGTAGTAGCTCGGGTGGGATGTTGGTCGGGCATGATATCTGAGTTCCGTGGTTCGCGTCCTGTCTCAGGTCCGACTTTATTACTTTTTTTCAAGTTCCCTGTTTTGTAAGAAAATCTATTATTTCAAGCCCTTTTTTTAGTATTTTTCAAAAATACGAAAATTTTAATAAAACTAATTGCACTCATGATTTTTTTTTCAAATAACCAGTTCAGTTTTTTCTATTCTGTCAATAAGATCAAAAAATATTACTTATGTTTCATCGGTATGTAATTTATAAATGTAATTTCAAAAAAAAAAAAAACCGAGTAAGGTTCGGTCATCCGGGTACTGTTCAATTTATTTGCAAATCCACGCAGGCTTTTTGACCTTTTAGGCATTATTTTCATTTTGAATAAAAATGAACATGTATCATTTACAGAATTTTGATAGTTTAAGTCAAGTAACCAATGCACTAATGATTTCTTAAATTTACGCGAACACTACACTTTGAATAAAACTACTATTTACGGATTTTATCGCGTTTAATTTATTTGCCAATAATACAATACCAATGCACTTTTAATTGTAACAATCATAGAGTAAAAAACGTTCATTTTAAATAATTCTTTAGGATCAGTTGGTGTATTAACTACGGCTTCGTACATAAATAATATTTTCTCTTCAGGACCGGGCTGGCTTAAAAATTGGATCTATCTGTTATTAGAGCAGATGAAAAGGCTCGGTACTGTTTCGGACTGCATAGCTTTTTTGTGCGAGCAGCTAGCTATGCAGGTCTAGAAAGACCAGTATCACTGCAACCTAAAAATATCCTATATATATATATTGTTACAAATAGAAACACAGATTGACTTTTTAAAAAGATTTTAATGGCCTTTGGCCTAACAAATATTAACTAACTTAAAAGCTTAAAACAAGATTTAAAATAATGACGCTAGTATTCGAGCAAAGCTTCCGCACTCCGTGATGACCGTCGGCAAAAAGGGGCGAGTGACGCCAGCCGCCCTCCTATATAGCCCGGCGCGGCGTCGGCGCTCTTGATTCAGACCTTCTCTTCTAACACGGCCTCTCCTGACGGGGCTGCGTACTCGAAGCCCTCAGCAGGAACTCGTGGATAGCTCAGCAACACTCACCGCGTCCCGCGGCTGTTCGACGTCACCATCGTCGATCTCTGAGAAGATACACACAATCTAAGAGACATTTATTTATATCGCGTATTAACAGTTGATCTAAATTCATATAGTTCATAAAAGCGTCAAATTATGTACCCAATTAGCCAAACAAGTCAGTCAGTCAGAACAGTCAACATGAACAGTTATCAACGCTACGCAAAAGCGTTTCAAGTCACGTAGGTTTTACACAGGTCTCTTCCCACGCAACCGAATACCCCGCACAAACTCGCGTGTGCAAACAGGATTAACATCAGTCTCTAGCAGGTCACCCCAGATACGCAATAATGGCTGGATTTACACAGGTCTGTTGTCGGCTGCGCCACCGACTCACCCCAGAAACCACCAGTGTCAGGGTCAACCCAATACCATGCGCACAGGATTTACACGGGTCTCTTCCACTGGACACAACACGTAACGTAGGCAAAATCAGTAAACACGGGCTTGTTTGGTACATAATCTAGCTCAAGAATAGGGAAAGATTATGTTCTCGACTGTCACAGCACCAACACATGACCAAGCGCATTCGCCGCGGCACCTCTAAATGAACTCGCGCGATCGCGGTACGTGTAATCAGATTTGCGATTTCTGCAAAAGTCCCGTATGAGAGCTATAAACAAAGCATACATCGTTTGAGTCATTATAAAATAAGCTAACAAATTACATACGAATCAGGACAGCTCCCTTCGTAACACATTATCAATTCTATTTTGAAATTGATGTAATCGAGCTCTTCCTACTTCAATACACATAAGTCGTTACAATCACAAAAGCAAACCTTTATTCGACAAACATTTTACTTTACCCACTTAAAACATATTTAACATAAATCCATAAAAATAACATAGCTCTCGACACATTTTTTTTTCACCCCACAAGCTCTACGATAACATGCCTCACTTAAGTGACACGATAAGGTAAGTTTTGGGTGAGTTTAAGTCGAGAGTCGAGAATTTGCAGTATTCTCGACTCTCGACTTAAACTCACCCAAAGTTAGTAAAGTAAAATTAAGTGGTTTATGTAATAATTTATGTCCCGTTTGGGTTCACATTCTTATCACAAACATAGTTTTAACTTTTGGATAAGAAATATAGCAAAAAATATAGAAATACATGGGAACTGATCGAGCTCCACAAGGAACTTGACATAATATTATGCGCCTTTGTTTACTCCAATATTCCAGAGGCCTGTTGACAGATGAGGGGTTATTAGGTATGTAAAATAACAAAGCAAATATAACAGCAATCGTACTACTAGTACCTTCAAAAAATGCAGCACATGTTTCGGGTTATAATTGCTCGGTCTAACCTGACCATCTCTTATAATCCTACCTAGGTATTCATAGAAATATTATTTCTTATATCTATGTAGGTATTCTGTTCCGTTGGTAAGAAAGGTCGTCTCACTATGAATTATACGTTGGCTATCACCGGTCCTAACATATGTAATACCTTTCCTGTTTAGTACGTCTGTACCGATAATGACTGGCACACTCAAATTATTGCCACCCACCACATTAAATCAATTTTTATTGTTATATCGCTGAACTCAACGGGTAATGTTACAAAATGATTCCGATCTTATTTCCATACAACCAAAGCCGCGTAATAACTGATTAGTAAGTAGGCTTTACTTGACACGGGAAATGATTAACAACATTTTTTGACATTAAGGACACATGAAACACCATCGATTAGTACATCTAACGGTATTCCCGATATAACCGCAGTCGTCACATCGCGATTTTTATAACTATCCGTGATTTCGCGACAAAAATTGACACCATTATTATTCCGAGAATTTGCGCGTTCCTTAGCAAAACAAGTTACCTCGGAATGATCTACCTTTTTGCGTTGTTGCGACGTTTTAACGGTTTGCGGTTCGAGTTACTATTATTAGAGGGTCGGTCAAATCGATTGAGACCATTAGAATACACTTTCCTATTATGGCTGTTAGAAGGTTTAACAAAGCTCGATAAAAACTCCACTATAGAGTCAGGTGATAATTTGGCGTTAGCAGCCATAGCACGAATTTGTGGATCTGCAATTCCACGAATGATAATAGCCGTAAGCAGCTCGCTACTGAGACCTTTAACTATGCGTAATCTTAAAAGTGATTTACGAGCATACTCAGCATATGTGAAGTATTTATCTGACCCTGTCCGCATTACATCATAAAGCACGTTCGCGACATCGACAGAACGTGGGCATAGCGCTTTTAGTTCTAATTTGAAATTGGACCACGTGCGAATACTGCTTGTCCATTGGCTAAGCCAGGTGCGAGATTCTCCTTTAAAACAATGTCCGACACGAGCAAGGCATTCTCTGTCATCCCAATGGTTCGAAATACGGGCTCTTTCTACCTCATCACACCACGTGTCGAAGTCATGAACATTCGGATCAAAATCAGAGACAAAATATCGGTTAGATCTGACCTGAATACTGCCGATAGCGGTCAAAAGATGCTCTACAGCGTTCGTCACCACGTCTTCAGACTGCGTTGATCCCACGTTGCCAGTGTGCGGAGTTAGCGGCGGCGTCCCCACTCGCGAGGGCACAGGCGCACGCGGCGGTGTAGGCATCCGGAACACCGATGCCGATGCCGATGGTGTCGTGTTTGGCAGCTCGGGGGCGCGCCTAGGGCCCGCGCTGGTCGTTGCAATGGCTTGCGTCTCCACTGACGCACGGGGCTGCTCCTTCAGCACGCGTAGCCTCCTCAGGATCTCTTCATCGGATTGGGCGAAGGAGTTTGCCCACGGCGTTTTTGTTTGTTGCGTTTATCGTTGGTAGGCATTTCGCAGACAAAAACCGTGCCCGAATATTAAATTAACAACTGAAAGGAAACTAAGTTTTCCTTTATAAAACTAGAAATATAGGCGTTCAGTGGCTTGTCAGCCTTCTTATCCCACTTCTGATGTTACAAATAGAAACACAGATTGACTTTTTAAAAAGATTTTAATGGCCTTTGGCCTAACAAATATTAACTAACTTAAAAGCTTAAAACAAGATTTAAAATAATGACGCTAGTATTCGAGCAAAGCTTCCGCACTCCGTGATGACCGTCGGCAAAAAGGGGCGAGTGACGCCAGCCGCCCTCCTATATAGCCCGGCGCGGCGTCGGCGCTCTTGATTCAGACCTTCTCTTCTAACAATATATATATATTGTGATCGCTGCTATGGCTATAGTTCACTGCTAAGCCCTATGTCTTCAATGAACAGGAGTTGCCTAGCTGTGAGCAATTTCACTTCTTCTGGGCGAAGTTGATGTGTTACGTTGTTTTTTCCGTTAAGGAACAAAAAAGGCACATCCCTGAGTAGCTTAGTCCTAGGATGGCTATGTGCTTTTTAAGACAACAGTGTCCAGTTAGGGCTCCTGCCAGAACGCGCAGTTTATTTTTATCTAATCCCAGGGCTTCTGAAGCGAATTTACGATCAAAAGCCCGGATTAAAGTTTTAAAATGTTTTAAGCCTGGTGTATCAGACCAAGATCTGGTCTGAAGCGAATTTACGATCAAAAGCCCGGATTAAAGTTTTAAAATGTTTTAAGCCTGGTGTATCAGACCAAGATCTGGTCTGTGACTTATTGTGAAAAATAAGTTTCAAGGGTGAACTGGGCTAGGCTTTTTGAGATTCCGCAAAATAACTTTGTTCCAAATTGTGTGCTCTTTATGCCCTTGTGGCACGCGTTTAGACGGTTCATGTAGTCTCCAACTAGCTTCGAGTTCACTAAGTTTGATCTTAGCGCTAGCAGTACTACTTGACTATCAGACTTTATATAATTGATGTAGTGTTTTTGCAGATTGTTTTCCGCAAACTGAAGTATGACGCAAATTTCTGCCTGAAAGATAGATAGAGGTGAATCTACCCTAATTCATACTAAGTTTGAATTTGGAGCATTCCCCATAAAATTCAAAGCCTACGTCGAGGCCCATTTTTGACCCATCGGTGTAAAATATAAGGCTACCGACCTCACAGATAACCTGTCCATTCAGCCAGTCTTCTCTGGAGGATAGTTCCACTATATGCTTTTTATTAAAAGTGTATAGTGGAGGCATGATATCTGAGATCAAGCATAAGACCCGTATTTCCTTGATTAAGTCAAGCATGGATCTCAATTTTTAGGAAAGCAAGTGCAGACCGCCCTGGGCGTTAGTTCTATCCAAACTAGCCCTCGCGTCCTGGTCTTAATAAAGATCAAGGGGCGTTAGGTACAGAAGTGCATTAAGAGCTGCTCCAGGTGATGATCGCATCGCTCCAGTTGCCATTAAGCAGACAGTCCTTTGTAGACTATTTAGTCTGTCCGCAGTCATCTTTTGGTTGGCCTTATTACACTACACAAGGGTACGCCTCCATCCTCCAAGGTGATAATCGGGAAGCCCCAGTTGTTCCCAACCATAGACTGCACATACCTAAAACAATTTTAGCCGTATGACATACGTTGCTAAGGAAAGAGTTCCACGTTAGTTTTTGGTCGATTGTTACGCCCAAATATATATATATATACTTTGCTGAAATCCATTATATTGAAGTTGTTAGAACTTAATTTGCTCATTTCCGCGTAATAAAATACAATGATCTGTCCTGTCTAAAGAGCACCCACCTCCCACCCTGCTTCAGTTGCGTGCACTATCCCTTTCACCACTACTTTCATCACCACCACTCACAGCTCCACCCCTCCCGGCACCACCACACTAGAAACGATACACTACCCTCGATAATACGACATATGTTTCGCCTCTACATGAGGCATCCTCAGACGAAGTAGACTCTGCTGAGGCTGACACTATCTTCGTCACAACAAGTCCCATCACCACCACTTCTAGCGATCTCTACGCTCTCCCCACGCTGCTATTTATACAACTTGTTGATCAGCGAGTTGTATAAATAGCAACTGTTTCGGCTCGCCGCTCACTTAGACTTTAGCCACCGCAGATAATACTTCACCTGTGGATGCCCCATGCAGAGGCGAAACACGTATCGTACTATGGTGTGTCGTTCTTCGTGTGGTGGTACTGGGAGTGGTGGCTACGGGGATAGTGCATGTAATTGAGTGGGGTTATTATTATTGTTTGTTATTTATTATATTTATTCTTCAGTTAGTTCGACCACCTAATCCTAGGCCCACCCTACACGTGTCCCCCGGGTGGTGCTAAATGAGCGACAAGCCTAAAGCACAGACTAGGCTCCTCGCCGTGGTAGAGGCGTAAAATATACCACCCCATATTTCGCACATGAGGCACCAACTAAAAAAAATGGCCCCGAGTTCCCGGCGCCCCTTTAATGGGGCAGGGGTGTAACAATCTCCGAGAGGAAAACCGGCGACGAGGTTCGCCACCCGTCACGCTCTGTCTCCCGGAGGGGTGAAAAGTGGATTGCAGAGGCCCATCTGGCTACATTGAATGCACGTGGAGCAATGAATGATAAAATGGATGAAGTATGCGATATGATGTATGATAGAGGAAAAGATGTGTTATGTGTAAATAAGACGAAACGGAAGGGGAAGGATGTCACTACACATGGCATGTATATCGCATACTGGTCTGGTGTAGACGAGATCGAGTGGGCATGCCAGGGAGTAGGTATCATCAGATAGTGGTAAACTCAGACCATGTGGTAAATGAAAGAATGTAATGTAAATTGTTATAATTTTGTTTTCTGAAAAACCTCTTGACTGCTGCGACTCAATTTGTTGTCAATTTGTGTGATATGAGTCCCGTCTTCAGCCACAAATAGATTGTCTGGGTCCAAGTGATTAACTTTTTTATGGGTGTATCTGTGTCAAAAAAAATAAATCGACATATTTGCATTTCGTTGTATGCTATTATTACTGAAATTTATTTTTATCGTAATTAATTCAAAACGTATTTCCAACGTCTAAAAACATTGTAAAAATCAAGTACCGGATATCTATAGCTGACCCTTCTTTTTTATTTGAAACCCGGTGCTTCTCATGTGGTCATGTCGTCCTACATTAATTTGATCAAAATCTGACCAATAGTTTTTGAGGTATCATTAATAATGCGTATTTAATTGACTTCGACTTCATTGATGATGTTCTCATTTTATTAATATTGAAGTCGATTGTAATTTTTTAAGGCACTGATGTTAACCACACAACCTATATATACTGGTCAATAATACCTGGCTGCTGTTCCTAGATTCATATACCAGACGGGGTCTGCGCAAAAATACAAATGTTTCTATTCTTTACCCCGAATATAAAATAAGCATTTAGATACTTTGTTCTAAATTTAACAAAAAAATTTGTTAAAATTATGCCTACTATAAAATAGTTAGTTGAGATCGATAATATATTGAGCACAATTATGTGTGGAAATAACATTTACTCTGCTCTTTCAGGCTCTCTGGCTACCATAGAATACCATAATATTATCGTATTCTATCATCATCATCATTACAGCTCTTCACAAGTCCACTGCTGAACATAGGCCTACCCCAAGATATGCCACAAAGCAAGGTCCTGAGCCACCTGCATCCATCGACTTCCTGCATGTCTACCAGGTCGTCACTCCATCTAGTGGGGAGTCGCCCTATTATTATCGTATTCTATGCTGGCTACTAATATAATATTTTTGTTAAAACTTGAAACCGACATTTTAAAAGTATTTTTTGACCTTGGAAATTGTATTCCATTAAAAATTGTAATTACTGTGAATTAAATTGTAACACGACTTTTAAAAAATACCTTAGTTTCTTGCCGGTTACTTTTTCTTGAACTCTTCTTCTTGAGGTCGTTTCTGTAAACCGGTGTAGACTGTAGACAGATATGACGTTTTAAGAGCTTTGAACAAGCCTAAATTTAATAAAAAGTTTTGTGTTTGACTGGATCTTGACGAAGCTACACCATTACCAAAGGCTACAATATTATATAGACCATTACGATGGATTCTGATGAAGCTGCGCTGCTTTTCGCATAATTGATAAATCGAAAGTATCAATCAAAAAGCATCATTCATTATGTTATATATTACGAAAAGACGGGGGAATTATTTTAATTTTTATAAATTTTTTACATATTGCAAGACATTTTGTCATAATTATCTGAAATGACAACATGATAAACGCAGCAAGTCGTCCAAACGCGATACAGCATCGCAATCCATATTGTGTAAAGAAATATAAAACTTGCAACCTATGTTAATACCTATATCTAATTCTTAAAACAAGTTAATTGCGGTAATAAGTATTACTTCAGAAGGGTTCAGTCATATCTTTCATCAATTATGGAATTGGAGCTAGCGCGCACCCTGATAATTTGATAAATAACAGGGCTGTGTTCTTCCTTATAATGCGTAGTAGTAATTTTTATCATCATCATCATTACATCCCTTCACAAGTCCACTGCTGAACATAGACCTCCACCAAGGAATGCCAAAAAGTATAGTCCTGAGCCGCCTGCATCCATCTACTTCTTGCATATCTTACCAGGTAGTCACTCCATACAGTGGGCTGTCGCCCTACACTTTGCTATTGATAAGTAATTATATTGTAAGGGTGGTAGACTAAATTCGATCTGTAAGAAGCCGGGTAATTGAAAAATACCAAACAACAGAAAGTCAGTTACAGACCTTTAAAACTAATAAAAATGATAAATATGTCACCCATATATAATATATATTTATTTGTTTGCCCTTTGTATAATGTTGTATTCATTTTATTTATACATCTGTTTATTTAATACAATGCTATTATTCCAGGTTTCCAAAAGATCGGGATATTAAATGGATATACTTATCCTTAACGTTTTATTACATCCTCTTTTCTCTAGTTATAAAAGCGTCTATTAATGAGACACTTTCAGTTAATCAGTTATATCTTAGTGTGAGACTCCTGGATGATCAATAGAAAGTTATCGAAACGTGCGTTGCGCTGCACTATGCCCAAGTGAGAGTGAGCGCGCAATGTCATTCTCTGTTTTTCGCACACGTTAATTGTTGGACCAAGTGGCTACACCTCCTGAGATTTTGCCTTTTTATAAAATGTTCCTTAACGCAATAATTTATAGTTTAATATTTTTTGCATGAATGCTAGAGATATGTGTAAGCGAAATTGTGTATTTATTGTTTGCCTATGTGTGTTAGCTGCGAACCGGCGACACGTGTCCCGATATTAAAAGACAGTAAAAGGCATTTCTAGTACCTTATTATTTGGATTTCTGTGGTGGCTACACTACGTCTCTGCCTTATTTTCTCGCTACTTCCCATGCCACTTGACGTGTGGCCGGGGGGTTATAGTCCATTACAATGGTTGTGTACACAAACATACTGCGGTCATTGAAGCGAAACTGTCCCGTTAAATCGATGACTATTTTTTTGTTTAAAATAATATTTAATACCCCTACAAATTTATTGAAGTGTAGTAAATGAATTGTCCATAATTTATTTTTTGCGCATTCATCTGACATATAGTACGGCATAGAGTTTTTTTGACTGGCCTGTTGGTCTAGTGGTTAGTGACCCTGACTGCTATGCCGGAGGTCGTGGGTTCGATTCCCACCCAGGACAAATGTTTGTGTGATGAGCACGATCATTTGTTCTGTGTCTGGGTGTAATTTATCTATAATATTTATGTATTTAGAAATACATAAGTATGTTTATCAGTTGTCTGGTACCCATAACACAAGCTCCGCTTAGCTTGGGACTAGATAGCGTTGTGTGTGATAGTTGTGGAATATTGTGGAATGTTTAGATTACATAGAGTACGGCAGGCACTCGCTCGACTGTGACTGGCTTCACTCGTTCACTGTGAAGTAGGCGCAATACCCGAAGCTTGTTTTCGTGCAAACCTTCCTTGACGTATTTAGGCACGGGGGCCAGGTATTTACTTTCACTGCTCCCTCATGCTCTCTGAAACAAAGATTTTCCTACGGTAGCTAACTGCAAAAGATGGTGGTGAGAATCATCATTTGAATATCTGTTGGTATGGGTCTTTTTTCTATACACAGTGTGGCAAAGAACGATCGAATACATGTAGGCCGGCTTGACTAGCTCCGCCCCGATATTCAAGTGACTGACCACACAACTTTTATTTATATGCAATATAAAAGTTGTATGACAATTTTCAGCCTTAGTAAATTCATTTTATTACCTCGGCAGGTACATTTTTAATAGCGCACATGAGTCAAATGTTCTCAGTTTCGCTTGACTGATCACAGTATGTTTGTGTACACAACCATTGCAATTGTAAAGAACTGTACAAAAAACTAGCCTTAGCAAATTCAAACAGTTTTTAGGCACTGGGTCTTGGACCATAAGGCAAACTTATTTGTTAATGTGTCATAACTCATCATCATTGAAAAATAACTATTTAATTATGAGATTTTTTGTTTCTATCGTAGGTATTCTTAGATTTTTGCTCAATGCCTCAATGTTGTATTTAAGTTGTGGCAGTAAATCGTGGATGCCCATGAATGTTGGATGGTCATTCACAATGTTCTGTTCATTAATGTATGGTACATTGTGAAAGTTTGGTTTGGTAGAAGAAGCATGATAGTAAAATTAATGCTTTAGAAATGGAGTCATTGAGAAGAACTCGTATGTAACTGACTTTGAAATTGTGTGATAATAGAAGTGTAGCGTGCAAGATGTTATGATCAGAAATAATATAGGAATATTTAGGTGATATGAACACGTAAAAATTATGAAAGTACCGAAATATATTTATACTGCAGAAGAAGTGGCAGAGTCGGCAAGGCACGCCTTAGGCGGAAGTTAATCGACCAAATTGGTGATATATTGAAGATAAGCCACGTTAAGTGACAGGCGCTAGAGTTTACGTTAATGTTATCTATAGATATATCTCATTAAAAAAGGTATAATGGCTTATTAATTTTATTATTATTTCTTGCTACCTATCTATGTAGTAAAGCTGTACAATGTAACTAAATAATCCGGTAAAACAAAACATTGTTTATATTGCATAAGAAAGCAATGCATATCACGTGAACTGGTTAAATTGCTAATTTACAGAACTTTCTGTATCAACAGATGGCACCTTATCACAATCAATACCTTCTGGATTACGAAGTACGGATTCAGTTACATTATTACATTCCCCAGTGCTAGAAATACTGTTAATTTCAACAGGCATTTCATTATTTTTTTCACTTAATTTTTTGTTACCACTATCATCCATTAGGTCTCTCTTAGAGTTATCTATTTTTTCCGCGTCATTTGTATCACATACTTTTGGCGAATGATGTGCTTTTGAGCAATCTACTTTAGGTACTTGTACAACAACAACATGATCAGAAGGTTTCTCATCACTTGAGGAATGGCCCCTATTTGGATCTTTCAGTTTAATTGTTTGAAACTTTAACGGAGTTTTAATGGTTTGTGTGCCATCCTTGTTATTTTTGATCGGTTTGATAACAAGAATTTTTGTTTTCATTCCGGCTTTACTTAAATCTGTTATGTTTTTATTTATAAGAGGATTCTTCATAACTTCTAAGCTTTGATGGCGAAATTTAATAGGAACGACTGCAGGAATATTAACATTTGTTTTAACTGTTTCGCATGTTGTATTGGCAGGCTTTTGTTTATTTTTATCCTCACTCAAAACAGTTTTTGGTGCATCTTCGGTGGGCTTAGGGGATATATCGGGTAATGTTTCATCAGTCTGTGAATTTTTATTTGGGCTTATTTTGGACTCAGTCGGCTTTTTATTTGAATTTATTGTTTCTTTTATGTCATCACTGACTTCCTTTCTAGGAGATGTTTTATCTGCTCTTAAAACTTTCGGTAGCAAAGGTCGCACAAAAACATTTGTTGCGCGTTGCTCCTTTGCAACAGCTTCGCAAAAACTTAAAACTTTCATATGCGCTACGGAATTTTCGACAGCTTTTTTAGATAATGTAGCCAGTGCCCCACAACAATCTTTGTTTGCAATTTCGTAACTATTTTGAATTTCTACGGGAACTTTCTTTTTACTTTGATTAGATTTTGTAGTGTTAGTCACTGACTGTGAATCTCTATAGCCTTGCGCTTCCTTCTTAAGCAAATTGGATAAATCATATTCGAAGTCTTCATTTTTAGGTCTAGTCCTTTTTCGGACTGGTCTACGATTAGACGTTGATTTAGTTTCTTCAATTATATGTTTTTTTGCTATTTTGTCATCTATTTCATCCATATCTGACGAATTTTCTTCAAAAACCTTAGCATTTGAAGGTACTTCATTTTCATTGATGTTATCTTTATATACTTCGTTACATTTCTGATCTTCATTTTCATCTGGAACAAATAAAGCGTATAAGTAATAAGATTAATTTATTATGATAATTTATTATGAAAAATTTTTCGAAATCGTTTAATTTTACCGTTTACAACAACAGCTTCTTTCTTTTTCTTAGCCATAGTTATTCTGGTATTCATTTTACGTTTTTTTGCTCCTACTTCAACACGTGTACTACTTGATGAACTATCATCAGACAAACGACTGGAGTCACTAGAACATCTACTAGGACGCCTTGAATCAGGGCTATTCTCATTTCCATCATCAGATTGTTCGCATAGCTCTAAGGCTTCAGGTCCATCGACCGCTTTAATGGTAGTACAAAAAAAATCTGAATCACCTCTTAACTTATGGACTATTTTTACATGTTCGGGTAATTTCTCAAAGTTGTAATGTTTAAAGTTGCATAATTTACAAGCATATCGTATCCAGTTATAATGGCCAGCCATATGATCATATAAGTCTTGTAACTCATCATGTTTGACATCACATTTTCTACAAACAAGTTCATCTAAATCAGTATCTCGCTGAATTCTGACTTTTAATGCGGCTAAGTTACTTTTTTCGGCCTGTTGCGCGAATGGCAATTTGGGTACAAAGTTTTCTACATTATTATATAATATTTTATTTTCCGTGTTTACGTTTTCATTAGCCGTAGGAATTGTATAAGTATCGCTGTTAAGCAAGGGCTCTGATTTTTTTTCGTCTTCTTTCTGCGATTCGTTAATTGCCTTTGGTAAAGGTGAGACGTCTTCAGCAACAAGTTTATTGGCTGTGAATATGTAAAACAACAACAATATACAAAATGCAATAATTTACTGAATCTATGTACCTAAATAAATATAATTTTAGTTAAATTGATTCTAAGCGATACATACCATTAGCATCAGTAGTTTTGACTATATCGTTTATAGCAGGTGGCGGCCCTTTATTATAGTCTTTTCGGATCTGTATTTCAATTTTCTTAGTGTCTGCGCGGCGGGCAAGTGCTCGTGAGCGAGGCTGACAGGTGTGAGTGTGAGCCGCGAGTGCGGCGCGCCGTTCAAACGTTCGCCCGCAACCGCCACACCGTGGAAGTTCCCCATCACCTTCCATATTGTCCATCCAAGCCTGTCATACAATATTTTATAAATGTATTTTTCCGCAGTAAAATATATTAATTAGGTCTAAGTTACTATCCTCTTACGTAATGTCACCTAACCTATAAAACCTTTTTAGCCGACATCAAAAAAGAAGGAGGTTTACAATTCTACTGTTTTTATGTCTTTGTATGATTCTTTCTTTTATTAAATAGTTTGTACAACATGGGTCGTCTTATATAATTTTGGAGAAAAAAATGTCAGCCCTAAAGGTGGAAAGGGGATGAAGATTTAATGTAACTATTAAGTAAAAATTAACTTTTAAGTTCACTCTCAGCCACACAACAAAATTCAAAAATGCGTCATCTGGTAAGTATTACCGTGAGTTTGCACTGACGCGATTTTCACAAAAAACATGTTTTAAACACTCTTTTCTGTCAATGTATCAAAAAAGGTTTGCATAGTCAAAGAACATGTTGTAGTGAAATATGTTTCACAGTTTATTGTACATTACATGTTTTAACTATATTATATCTTTATAACTACAGAAACAAAATGTTTGAAAACAAATTTGTAGAAATATTTTCATGTTGAAAGATAAGTTGTGAGTGCGAACGCCACCATCAACAAAACATGTTGTGTTATTTATTTTATGCGATTTTCTTCAAAACATTACGTGTTGGATGTTTCTCAGTGCAAACGTACTGTTATTTGGACAATTTGCAGATTTACCCATACTCTGCATGGTAAACGCTTTTATCACAAACATTGTGAGAGCAACGTAGAAACACTCACATAGCCATATTGCTCATCCACCTTTAGTCTCATCATAAAACTAGTCATATTCCTGGTGGAAGAGTAAGTAAAGTCCGCACGTTCTGAAGGCCGCGCTGAAGTTGGCTACATAGGTAATACAAGTTAGAGACACTCACGCATGTACTGATTATAGGCCGCAGTGGCACATCTCTATCGAGAGATGTGCCACTTTATATACGCTCGTAAAGATTGCTAAGGGAAACAGTTTATTATGTCTATATCTATTATTGAATAAATTGAAAATTATGTTTCGACAAAAAGTTTGGATGTATAGTAAATATACGATATTGGCGGGGACAACATTTCTTTCTGCACACATCATCAATTAATGTATTAAAACGATGTGTTCCATTTACACACACTTAAAAAAGGAGCATTACAATCAATCATAACAAATATAAAATAAAATCGAATCATAATCGATAATAGAGTATTTACCTAATTGTAGCCGCACAATATGCGTAGGTATTCGCATCTCTAGTGTTAGGTACCGCCCGCACTCGCACGCTTCTTGTCATCATTTTTTCCTAAAAACTACATATATCTGCGCAGCCACTCACGACTAACTTCAACCCGGCCAGATAGAACGCGTGAGACTTTATCTTAGGTAATAAATATCATCACCATCGTGACGAGATAACCTAGAATGTACGCAGGAAAATCTTCACAGAAAAATTAGCATTTAACACTTACTTATAATTGAAATATTATATTATGACTATAATTAGCTTATTGCTTGGTAGATTTTTTCCTACATTCATTACCTGGTTTTCTTGATCCAATCTTTCTTCTTCAGAGATCTTTGGTGGTGTTGTTGGTTTCATATTATTTTTGCGTTTTTCATAGAAAGCAGGTGGGTTATTCATCCTAAATGCTTTCGCTTGTATAGACTCTCTTAATCTTCTAATTTGAGCTGCAGTTTTCCTGAAATAAAAAATCAAAATTAAGTTGGTAAAGTATTCTATTCATACTTTTAATTGGTCCCTCGTCGCATTTACCGCCAAAGCTAAACTAGTATTCTAGTGTTAAAACTTTCATATCCAATTAATGAAAAATATAAAATTTTACGTGATAGAGCCATTCTGCAGCTATATTAGTATAGTTGTAGCAGGAATGGGTCGGCTCCACCGGGGAAGGACGACGCTCTCACAGAATACTAGTGTAAAATAGTTTAACGCTGCTCTGTTTCGTATAGTGGTGTCGAGAACCGGATACCCTTTTTACTGGAAACGAGGCATTTTCATCATTCATTCATCATTGTCCTCACGGGTGACAACGCATCTGCATTTTGATTCGTAATCGGAATAGATGGACTGTGTGCTCGTTTGTCACCCTTAACCTATAAAAAGCGATACAAGGTTATATTACTAGCTAGGCCGGTAGACATAATTTTAAGTACTAGCCAATTATAAATTATAATTATTATATATATTATAAAATTATAATACTAGCCTACCATATACAATATCTTTGAATTCGAGGTTCAAATAGTATATTTCTAAAAAACATAGTGGCTGAAACTACTCAAAAAAGGCTACAATAAATTTTCCTTCAAAATATAAAATATCAATTTGAAATATCATGGTCATCGTTGCTCCCATTCACAGGTCCCTGCAACTTCCTGCGTGTCTTACCAAGTCGTCATCTATTAAATCATGCTGTAGATTTTTTTCAGCCATCTACTATATTTTTACAAGTACCTAATAGCCTCGAAAACACTATATTTAAAATAAATAAGTTGGCAACCCCAGTTGCTATGTCCCTTTCGTTAGATGGCGCGATTAGCTTCACTTCAAATGAACTCTCGAATTTTTGAGTAATTATATTTTTTTTTCACATTAGTTTCATATTGGTTTACAATATAATTAATTGTAAATGTGAGATAAATTTGGAATATTAATTAAAAAAGACTACAGCACCACCTATCGGAACCTAGCATAGATATGAATAATCGTCCCGACCAAACAAATATAATGTGTGTATATGCACGTACTTACGATTATATAAGTATATTAGGTCTTTACATATAAAATTTCCGTTATTTATGAAATAAGTTGACGTATTTTTTTCTATATTTTTATTTCTATTAATCAAAGTAATCACCCATGCAATCGATTGCATCTTTGCTAACGCAGTGGCAGTTTATATTGATCAGAAATCAGCTGGACGGGAGGTAACAAATTCTTCAAAGGAATTTTGTACCGCCAAAAAGTTATCCAAATTCTGGAACAAGTAGAGCTTCCAACCATAGTTCTTGTAACCTGGAGACCATCTGTTGTGCAGAAAGAGGTCGCGCGTTGTCATGCAGGAGCAGCGTGGACGATTGACCAAAGCTGGTTGAAGAGTTGCGAGCTTCTCCATCACTGTGTTCTTTTCAGAACACGTCAGCAGTAATGCTTATCCCGTTTGTTAAGAAGCTGTGATGAATCACACGAGCGCTTGACCAGCAAAACAGTGTCTATAACTTTTCTGCGTGTAAGTTTTCGTTTAGGGCATTGTTTAGGTGTTGAACCAAACAGAATCCATTTTTCATCACAGGTAACAATGCGGTTCAAAATTCCTTTGTTTATGTGCCTATTGAGCAGTGCAAGGCACGTCTCGACACGTGCTTCACGCTGGTGATCATTGAGTTCACGGGACACCCATTTGGCAAGCTTTTTTACCTTGCCAATTTGAAGTAAATTAACCAATATTGTTTTGATGCTAACGTCAAAAACTGGTGATAATTCAACCGTTGTTCCGTGTTGTTGACCACACGGGTTCATTTTTCGGGTCGAAATTTCCAGAACGGAAGCGGGCAAACCAATAACAGGTGGTGCGTTTGTTCGTACTATTCGCTCCGTAAACGTCGTTGATGTTGCTGGCTGTGTGTAATTACACGAATTTTTAAAGTATCCATAAAAACGGAAAACTTTCAAATGCGATGAAAACATAACGCTAATCAAGAAACAAATTATTAAATGTGAAAAAAGACTTCCATGTTTTAAAAACAAAATTAATTTGAAATTAGAATTTTTAGCCAAATAAAAATTATTTTTATTTGAAATGGCCTGCAGAACGGCAATTTTATAGATAAAGACCTATTAAGTTAAAAGACATAAAACCGTCAACTGCTGTATACTGAGGATAATTTCTTGGGCGCCGTTTCTCGTCGCTGGTCTAGATTTTTTATACCTGGTATAAATATGAGATAGTTATAGACTACCATCCAAGGTCATAATAATAGTAGTTGTATATTGGAGGATATCCCAAGCTTTTTAAAATGTTACTATGACAGAAAAATATCATACACTTAATACTAAATGTACAATCACATAATGGTAATCACAACATGCTCGTATTATTGCGTACATGTGCGTGTATGTGTGTTATTTTTTTAATAATTAATACTATGATAAGATGCTGTAACAATCATCTGTTGGGGATTCCATATATATATATATATATATATATATATGCATCCCGTAACTTATTGTACGTCCACTATGGCCAATTTTGCATATAATGCGGCGTCAACCTGCTTACGACGTCCAATATACGGACGTCAAATAGGAGACTTAGCGCAATGTTCGCAAATTGTCACGCTGATCACAGAAATGTCAAAATCTAAAAAAAAAAAATTGGACGTCATTTTTCTTCCAATCTTGCTGTACTGAATATTTACGTAGTTCCGCTAATTTTCGTTGCAAAAATAATAGCGCTGCTGTCGATTTTTTAATACTTTCATTTATGGCCGTATTTGACTTCCGCACAAAATTAGGAGATGCGACGTTGCCGTTCCGTCACCGTTGCCAACGTGTTACTTGTATTTGGTGATATATGGTTATGACTGCCTCGTTGGTCTAGCGGTTGTAGTAGTGCGACTGCTGATCGTGAGTTCGTGAGGTCCTGGGTTAGAATCCCGGGTCGGGCCAAAAATCAATTATTGAGTTTTTCTGTCAAGAAATTATCAATAGCTGCCCGGAGTCAGGAAGTTGGCGGCGTATCACCCCTTCCCTCGGAAAGCACGTAAAGCCGTTGGTCCTGCGCCTGATCTCTCTCCGGTCGTGTCGGTTTACCGTCCCATCGGATTATGAGAGTGAGGGAATAGGGAGTGCACCTGTGGTTGCGCATACACTTGGGCACTATAATCCTGTCCTGCGCCGATGGCTAGTCTCCGTTGAGGCAGACCGCCGTGACCGTAATTCGGTCTGCAGGACATTATTATATGGTTTATATTGCGCTTGGTACTAGTAATTTTACTTTTAAACTTGTTTTCTTAACCTTACATTTACCTACACATAATATGGACGTCCGAATATCCTAAAACTTTCATACTGAATGATATTTGACCCCCGTATTTTTGAATTTAGTTATATTTTAATAAATGTAGATGCGGACGTCGGCATATCGGTTTATTGCATGCTGCACTATATTTTAACATTTTACATTTGGTACTTTGTAAGCAACCCATAATTCTGTTTGAGTATAAGTTTCCTTCTGATTGAGTACAGGAAGATGGACTCAATTGTAGATATTGACAGGTTTCATAGAAGTTTGTTTTATTATATTGTGACTAATAATAACCTCTGACTAATAACCTAATCTGTTCTGGCGAAGAAACTCATTTTAATATAAAGTTTTACTGCATTAACTGCCAATAGGTTGTTAATTTCTACAATAGACCGTGACATATTGTTGCTGACATGAATAACTCCGAAAATATAATTTATTTACTTGATCGTGTTGAGTTTTGGTGCTCTCACTGCATCTTAAGGATGAGTGCGACTTTTGTACCTAATTGTACGAAATTACTCTCTACTTAACTAGATTCATTTTTGTGAAAGGCTATTTTTGTTAAATTATGATATTATGTTGGGTTTTGCAGTTAGTGGAAATACAATTTAATTTTTCACACACGTTTTCTAGGCTTCTAAGCGTTTTATCATTTCTAGAACGAAACATTTTATAAAACACCAAAGTGACTATTTTACACTGCATGCCCTTCCTACACTAAAATACGAATAAAACAATAGCGAAAAATGTCATTAAAGCAATGATCATTAATGTGTGTTTAATACACAAGGAATTAAAATATAAATATATTCATAGTTATATGGACGTCAAATATCGTGCGGTATTGAACTTTACCGATAATCTGACGTCCACATATAGAAATAAAACAAAATTCTAAAATATGGACGTCAAATATCATTCAGTATGAATGTTTTAGAATATTCGGACGTCCATATTATTATGTGTATACAGGTAGTAATTTAAAGTTAAAATTTTGGCGCATACAGTGCCCCAAAAACCGCTAAAAACGGCAACATTTATCAAAAAAGAAATAAGAAAGGTTTTCTAAGCGTTTTATCGTTTCGAGAATGGAGCATTTTATGAAATACCAAAGTGAGTATTTATACCACATGGGCTCCCTACACTAAAATAGAAATAAAACATCATTAATGTGTGTTTAATACACAAGAAATTAAAATATAAATATATTAATGGTTATATGGACGTCAAATATCTTGCGGTATGAAACTTACCCGATAATCTGACGTCCACATATAGAAATATAACAAAATTCAAAAATATGGACGTCAAATATCATTCAGTATGAATGTTTTAGGATATTCGGACGTCCATATTATTATATGTAGCTAAATCTAAGGACACGAAAACAAATTGGAAAGTAAAATTATCTACTACCACTGAGTACAGTATAAGCCGACAAAAAATACCAAAATATGCCTTGAGCACTAAATACCTTCTGTGTACTAAATATCGGGAATTTGTCAATAAAACAAAAAATACAAATTATTCATCTAAATTTATTTTATCGCCTTCAAAGTAGGCCCCATCGCTTGCAATACAACATCTCCAACGCTTCACCCAGTCTTCCATACATTTTTCATAGGCTATTTGCGGTATGGCCTTTAGCTCATTCAGCGAATTTTTTGTTATGGCTTCCATCGACTCAAAACGTTTTCCTCGAAGTGGTAATTTTAACTTGGGAAATAAAAAAAGTCAGATGGAGCCATATCAGGTGAATACGGTGCTTGGTCGAGAACTTTTGTTGAATTTTTCGCAAAAAACTCTTTCACTATAATGGCTGTGTGTGATGGTGCATTATCATGGTGCAGCATCCATGAGTTGTGTTGCCACAAATCTGGACGTTTTCGGCGGATACTCTCACGCAAACGCTTCATGACGCCTAAATAATATTCTTTATTCACTGTTTCTCCCTTTGGAAGGAATTCGGAGTGAACCACACCACGGTAGTCAAAAAAAAACTGTCAGCATCACCTTGATTTTGGAGCGACTTTGCCGCGGTTGTTTGGGTTTGGGCTCGTTTTCAAGACGCCATTCTGAAGACTGTTGGCTTGTTTGCATGTCGTACTCATAAACCCATGTCTCGTCGCCAGTTATTATACGTTTCATAAAGGTCGGATTCGTAGAAGCTCGGGAAACCATGTCTTCAGCGACATGCTTTCGTTGCGCTCTTTGAACAAAATTGAGCTCTTTTGGAACTAGTCGAGCGGCTACGCGTTTCATGCCTAAAATGTCAATGAGAATGTTGTGGACGGACTTAAAAGATATGTTCACCTCACTAGCCAACTCTCTCAGACTCATACGTCGATTTTCGAGCACTAGCTTCTTGATTTTGTCGATGTTTTCTTTGGTCGTAGCGGTTGAAGGTCTACCAGAACGAGGCAAGTCTACTACTACTGCTCGGCCTTCTTTAAAAGCCTTATACCTTTCATAATCCCTTGTTTTCGATATACACGATTCGCCGTAGGTATTTTGCAACATTTTTAGTGATTCACCACATGAAATATCATTCGAAACACAAAATTTAAGGCACACTCTTTGTTCAACAATATTTTCCATTGTAAAAATCGCCGAGAACTCAAAACTATGACCAACAAAAAGTGTAGTTTAAAACAAATTAAATGACAGATCCCGCTCAAACTTTGCGCGCTAAATCAGTACAGTGCTACCAACATGCAGTAAAAAAATTAGAACGACCTCTTTTACGCGGGTCTTTTTATTGACATATTCCCGATACTTTTTACACAGAGTAGTAAATAATCAACATAAATAAATAGTAAAATGCAATAATCAACAAAAACTTTGGACATCGGATATTGAAGAAGTGGACGACAAAATAAAACTTAGTGTGAATATTTTAGGATATTCTTACGTCCGTATATGTGATCATAAAAAGTAAACTCGCAGTGCGAGCACCAAAACTCAATACGATCAAGTAAATAAATTATATTTTCGGAGTTATTCATGTCAGCAACAATACGCCACGGTCTATTGTAGAAATTATCAACCCATTGGCAGTTAATGCAGTAATACCTTATATTAAAATGAGTTTCTTCCCAATGTCATATTAGGTTATTAGTCACAATATAAGAATATGAACTTCTATTAAACCTGTTAATATCTACAATTAGTACTTATTTACAATAGTAAAATAAATAATAATATAATCAATCTATAATGTATCACGGCTGGGCAATCCTAGATATTTTTTCGTATTTAGTAAACGAATAACTATTTGGTAAATTAATCATGATATCTATCTGTTTTTTTTTTCGCCGGAAACAAAAATGATATTGCGTATTTTTCGTAACTGTACATTCTGTGGATTTATTTCATTATTTTGAACAATAAACGAAACTTAAGTGACTAAAATTAAATCTAATCTAAACTAGAATCATAAAAAATGTATTATTCGTGCTAAAAGAATCTAATAATGATCTGTTATTTTTGTCTCCTGCGAAAAAAACAGACCATAGGAATCTATCGAATACCTACGTAAACAAAATATCACCTATAAATAAAATATTACAAAGCGGAATAACTAATAAGAGTGGCAACGTCGCACCATACAAAGCAATTGCGTTAAGCAGGAGAATGAATTAAAAACTACGTATATTATGGGGATTCTGGATAATTTGTAATATGGAAGGGAGTCCTGATTGGTTTCCCTCCGTCTGGCAATATACGAATATTTGTGTATCGACATATGGTAAATTTTCAAAGAAATGAGTTAAACACTATCTTTGCAATTGTTTAATGGACCAATATACGCTGTCATAATGTATAAAAAATGCCTACAAGTGGTGGACGCTACAATAATGCGAAATGAAAGGACGTAGAATCAATATTGTGATTATATATATATATATATATATATATATATATATATATATATATATATTTACTACCCAAAATAGCCTCCTGTCCTACCCTGTCTAGAACGAATAGCATAAAATATCTTGGCGTAATGATAGATAACATCCTGAGCTTTCACCTTCATATTGGCCTGTTAAGTACAAGGATACGTAAGTTAATTTATATTTTTAAAAATGTACGTCGTGTTGCAGATTTTAATTTAAGAAAAATGGTATATTTTGCAATGTGCCAACCATTGTTGACATATTGCATTACCATCTGGGGAGGGGCACCTAAAACGAGCATATTGCAATTAGAAAGGGCTCATAGGGCACTATTAAAAGTTAGCAATTCTCTTCCATTCCGTTGTCCTACAACTGACCTTTATCAACAGTGTAATGTTTTATCTGTTCGTAAATTGTTTATATTGCACACTACGCTGCTACAACATTCTCTTATACAGTATGAGCCCTCCTATAATAATGAGAAAAGAAGGAAATATGTAGTTTGTCCCAGTAAGCTTCTGAAGACAAATTTTTTGCATAAACATTGCTGCTTCCTGGGAGGTTACATTTATAATAAACTAAATAAACTTTTATCAATTTAATCTCTACCAAAACATGCATGTAAACAAAAATTACAGAAGTGGTTGCTAAATATCGATTATATGGCTGCTAAAAATTTACTGAGATTATTATCCTAAAAACACATAACCCTACACACACACACACACACACACACACACACACACACACACACATGCACGCACGCACGCACGCACGCACTCACGCGCGCGCACGCACGCACGCACACACGCGCGCACACAAACACACACACACACGCACGCACGCACGGACGCACGCACGCACGCACGCACGCACGCACGCACTCACACACACACACACACACACACACACACACACACACACTATTACACATATAGAAATAACTTAAAAAACATACAGAATCTATCCTTGTTGAAATATTTCTTATTCTTGTATTTCTCTTGTAGTATATTTGAAAATGTAACACGTGCTATCCGTTAGGGTGAGGGCCTGGTGATCTATAACACAGGAATTACCCTAGTATGGACACCAGTCTCTCACAAAGGTCAAAATTATCTACAACCGTATTATTTAAGAAATAATGTGAAATTATATACCTTTGTGAAGAGAAAAATAAAATGATTTATTATTATTTATCTATCCACCCTAGGGTGGATTCTCGGAAACGTGTGTCCGTTTATCCACCCAAGACGGGATGGATAATGGGAATTCGTAAATTATTTTTCTTGCGATTTTCTCCCTAGCCTGTACAGTCGTTTATAGAAACATGATGGCTGCTTGTAAAATCTTTTTTTTATATAATAATTATGATAATATGATGGCGTTTGTGAAATAATATGAAAGGAAATGACTCAAAGAAGTGGAGATGGAGTGGTAATGGAATTCATGTGTGCCTCACAGAACTATAAATTCATTGGAATTTTGGCATAAAACTATTACAAATGAATTTAAAGACAAACATCCAAATTTAGTAAAGTTTTTGAATTGCTTTAAAAAAAGCCCATTTTTATTGCTCTCACATCTGTTATAAGAAAGTGTAGTGTAGTGTTGGTCATTTCCTGGAAATATTGCAGAATTTATAAATAACATATCATCATTTAAAACGAGAAAGTTTAATTATGTTTAAATACAATACGTAATATCACGATTTTTGCTTAGGTTTGTGGTAATTAAAAATTAATCAATAATCAATCAATAATCTTTAATTAATATGTTAAAGTATGAATATTTTTTCTGTTGAACTGTAATTGGAGTGGGAAGGCGGAACAACAATCAAAAAGTAAATTCCGATTAACCACACCCCGTCTAGGGTGGATAAACGAACACAAGTTTCCGAGTATCCACCCTAGGATGGATTTCTTAGGGTGGATAAGCGGAACAACCCGTGGCAGCGTAAGATGTAAAAATTTCTTGGAATAGAACGTCGATCTCCAGTAGGTACGGTGTGTCAGTAAGCAGTGGGTGCACGCATCGTGTCGGTGCAACATACTCGGCCGAACGTTGAGATTCGTCTCCGTAAGGCTTCAAGGTCACCAGCCACTAGGCAGATCCTCCCTAGGGTGCGAAATACGCCACTAATAACCAACATTTCCGAAAATAAACAGCACCCACGACCGGTACATAGAAATGTACCACGAGGATAACCCGATTAATTGGTGATACACCTAAGAAGAAGATAACGTAGGTAGGCAGCGTAATGGTATGAATCTATCTATACATACGTCCATTACAGCTAATATAATTCCATTACCGACTAAAGTTGTTGGATGAGGCCCATTGATTGCCTCATATGAGGGATCTTGTCGTAGTTGCCGCGCATAGTTGCTTATTATGAATAGAAGTTTAAATATTCAAGCAAAAATTTAAGCAATATTCAATATTACCTATGAACTTTAAAGAGATGTCTATAAACACTCCATGATGTAGAAAATATTTCCAAGCAATCAGGGCACGGGTAAACCAACCGGCTTTCTAAGTGTTTGTATTTCATGTGAAATCTCAAAGTTTTTTGTGTCGAAAATTGAAGTTCACCTGTAAAAAATATTTATATTTGTGTAAATTATTATATTTGTGTAAATCAAAATTCCTCCACCACAGAGCATATACAAAGAGCTACTCCAAGCAACTGTGCTATGACCAGACGTCATATCGGGCAGCTTGAATTTATTCAATTTGTCGTCACTTATCATTCTGAGCCTGTTTGCGCTCTCATTCTGGGTTTTTTTTTTCAGTGTTCTGTGCCATATTCGGCAACACGGAACTATATTAAAATTACCCCGGTGTGTGTCACTCTGTCTGCTACAGAGATTATTTCTGATATTGTATCACATAGATTATTAAATTTTGCATAGGTGTATATTGTGATTGTCCAAATATGAGGTTATAAATTCGAATTTTAACTAACTCCTTAAGTTAGTTTTAGAGAATAAAAAGGGAAATTGAAAAAAAAAATTAAGTCTTTGTGTTGCTTTTAATTAATAATCAATTTAAAAATGAAGTCATTCATTGTTTTAATAACTTTTTTTAATAAATTATAATTTCCGTCTTTGTCTCTGAAAAAAAGTATCACTACAACCTTGGAAAAAAAAGGTTTGTGAAAAGAGGGAGGGGTAGGGCACTTGAAACAACGACACTGACGTATGTAGCATATACTTGCACTATTTTATTTTAAATAAAGAAAATGTAAATAAAAATATGCCTCATAGAATACCACCGTGAAATGGCGGCTTGATGCTGCTGTGTTTCGTATGGTGAGTGTGGAGCACCGGAGACCCTTTTTACTGGAAACGAGGCATTCCATCTTAGTCCTCATGGGTGACAACGCATCTGTATTTTGATTTGCTATCGAGGATAGATATGGATGTCCATGCCACTTGCCATCAGGTGGACTGTGTGCTCGTTTGTCACCCTATCCTATAAAAAAATATGTAAATTTCACTACTGATCTTAAGAGTTCCCCCGTAGATTAACTCATAGGGGAATACTTGCCAGAGTTGGCACGCTTGGCAGGCGGGTTGGCAAGCGCAGTTCTTTCGACACCCTGCCGCCTCTTACGACACCCACAAACGATATGAGGTATATATATATACATCTACATCGCAACTACTCAGTAGAACCGTATAGAGGAAGCAGTTAGCTGTTGCTGCTCTTGATGAAAAATATTAAAAAATGGGAGGACAAATACATAATTGTAAAAGAAAATCCTATCACCCCATCCCTTTGTTTATGCTCTGTGCTCTTAGCTACTTTTACGGCAATACAACAGCGCAGGGCACGGAGTATCTAAAACCATAAGTATCTACAATTGAGAAATAATCAATTTTTTGTTAGTACCTCTGATAAATAAATAAGTACTTTTATAAGTTCCAGCAGTGATGGTGATTAAAGGGTCTATAGGTCTCAAAAATCATATTTATACAAGGTTATTTTTAAAGAGTAGCCAAATTCTAAACTTTAGTACAAATATATGATATACCATTATTGCAGTTTTTGAAAATATTTGAAATTATCCCACATTGAATGTGATTTCTGAGCAACAACGTTTTTGCCTACCGATCAACCCTTACAAATGTATGTGTGCACAGTAAAATCAGTTAAAATAAATGCATTACCACGCATTTCGAATTAAAAAGATAAAAAGGACAGAATTTTTGAGACTTTGTTAAATTAATTTTTGTTCACCATTTGCCTATATTACTTATTCTGAACCCTCCCTGCAAATTTGGCTGGTTATTGCAAAATAACCCTGTATAAGTACTCATATTGTTTACAGTGGTTATAAGCGCAACTGCTGATCATGAGGTCTTGGGTATGATCCCGGGTCACACCAAAAATTTGTTATCAGATTTTTCAGTTAATAAATTCTCAATAGCAGGCCAGAGTCAGAAAGCTGGCAGTGTTAACCCCTCTGTTTGGAACATAAAGCCGTTGGTCCTGCGCCTGATTTCTCTCCAGTTGTGTCGGATTACCCTTCTGATGGACCATGAGAGAGAGGGAATAGAGAATGCACCTGTATTTGCACATTCAATAGTGCACTTGCACTTTAATCCTGTTTTGCGCAGACGCCTAGTCTCCGAAAAGACTGGCCGCCGTGATTGAAAATGTCAGATTGAAAATTGAAGAATGAGACTCACAGAGACTGACAAATGGTATTCAAAAGTGCCCGAACCCAAATCCCACAGACGAGATAAGAAGCAGTATTGCCAGTAGGAAGGTATCGGCTCTTCGTTTACTAATCTGCCTTCTCAGTGTGGAGAATAAGAGCAAACTTTTTGAGGTTGCATTTTTCAGTTGCTGCTGCTAATAAGATATATATTGCATCAGCGGATTTACGGTGGTTATTACAACGAAAAATACCAAAAGCTATGCATATATATTCTGTGAGAAGTATGTACTCATAGAAAATTATATTTGAATTCAATTCCACAACAAGAAATTCAAATTAACGTGAACATATTTTCTACTTACATATTTTACATTTAAGGACATTGTTGTCACCATTTTCATCATCATCACTTATTTGGATGACATTATCCTGTTCTGAGGCAGATTTGTTAATCCCTATTGAGTTTAGTATCTTGAACCTGCCATCACTTTGCAAAATAGCCCTATTTCGAGATAGCATACTATCTAATTCTTTTACCTGAAATAAATAAAAGTTAAATTTATATTACATATTTAGTATTTTGATGCATAAGTAATGATCTCTAAGGCAAGAAAAATAACTCTACTACCACCTTATCCCATCACATAAGTATAGGAATATAAGCGTACAATACTTCAGACTGCACATTACATTAGGTTTTACTACAAATCTGTAGCTCTTTTTTTGTTAAAAACTAGTCCATGGCTGCAATGCTTACCCACAGAACTCAGGGACCATTAAAGAAATACATTCGCAAACAGGGAGGGGGGAGGTATCGCCTAGCGTGACGTATTTGACAAGGAGGCAGAGCGGCTCAGGAAATATGTTATAATTTATATTATCAAAGTAATAAGAGCTATGGAAGCTCAGGTGCTAAGCACTCACCTGGAATTACATAGAACACGAGCAACCCGGGTTCAACACCCACCGGCATCAATGAAATTGTTGCATTTAATAAAACAAAAATTTAAGTGCTGATTTACCATGTTCACGGCAGTTAAGAAACACATTCTGTGAAAACCTAATAATTTGAAGACTGAAATATAAATGCAGCGTGATAAAGTTGATGGGGGGACAAAAGACATAATTTAGGGTGACATACTTTATGTCCCCTTAGTTAGTATGTCAAATTGTTGTCTGTTATATATTTTAGACATTAAGCATTATGTACTGCGGTGTAGGTATGTATATTAAATACATATATGTAATCTATTTTTTCAGAAATGAATTCAATTAGTTGTATACAATTAGTTTTTTTTGTCAATAATAAATAACTAATAACTTATTGAAGGGCACCAGAATTTAATTATTAATTTAGAAATTACTGTAATTTACAATATTAGTAACATTTAAATGCAGCCAAAATGGAACTATATATTTCTACTATAACATATACTGCAATAATCAGACAAAAAATAACTGAACAAATCTAAAAAAACTATAAAGATAAACATCTACATGTCACAAAGGGTTTGACAATACATACTTACTTTGCAATATATATTTATATTTAATTTTAGTACTTAATTTAAGTAATCTAAATATAACTAAATGCTTTGTTGTGGATTTTATGTATCATAAGCAGATTAGAAAAATTAGGAAAATATAAAGTATACTGTTTGACTCATTCACAAACATTTTTAGTATTTAAAAAACATACCTGAGAACGGATATCACAATTTGTATCTTTATTGTAATTTACATTTTGAAACACAGCAACGGAAGTCTTTGGAATATCCTGTAACAATATTTCACAATCTTCTTTTGCTGCCTCTTTAATTCCTCTATTCCTAGCAAGTTTTTCAATAATGGCTGTTAAATCTTTTGTGAGTGGTATACGATCATCAGAGACTTCTGTATCAACACACTCAGAGCTAACCTTTTCTTTTAATGATTCTTGATATTCCTCTTCCAAACGTTTTATTTTAAATATTTCATTTTCCTAAAAACACAAAAGCATAAAATAACATAGAAAAACATAGAAAAAACTTTATTTAAAGTTCACTTTTCAGTAAATGTACTCACAGTAGATGGTGGTTTTATAAAGTGACTATGTATGGATGAGTTAAAATTTTCTTTACAGTATACACGTTTATGAGATATAAAATTAGCTAAGCTTCTAAACAAATTTCGGCATACTTTACATTCATATAATAGATCACACTCAGTGGATAGAAGATTTTTGAGCTGTAACAAAAAATTATACTATATAATGTATGATTTGGGAATAAATATAATAGTGAGGTAGTATAAGACTTACCTCTTCAGTAGCTAAATCAAATATCTTTCTTGCCTGAGCAAACCCTGTAATACTTGTCAGTATAGGCTTCCTGAGTAGAGTGTAATCTAAGTCCTCTGACTCTTCTTGAGCCTGATTAGCACTCTTATTTACTTTTGTTTTTTCATCCTTCCCTTTTGTTTTTGTATTTATTCTATTGCCAGCCATTCTGTATGTAATAGACCCGTTTATTTATATTAAAATCAAAAATTCACAATTTTATAATACCTACCTACCTTATTATGTACATCATGAATCATGATGTAACAGAACTAATGTTCCTTTGAAAGTCATGTCATAGAAAGAGGCAAACATACTTTCATTATACAGTGTAACTTTAATTTGAAATATATAAATAAAAAATCAGATGTGCACAGGTAGTGCGTATCAAATACATCTAATGTATAAATGTGTATGAAGAAAGATAACATACTGGTCTTTAAAGCCACTCGGCTTATAAATGGACAAATAAAATATTAATATTTAAAACTTAAAATACCAAAACTTTAAAAATGGTACTAAATATTGTATGGTAAAAATATTGTACGAATCAAGCATGGTATCGGGTATTGCCTACAAAAGTACTTTCGGTCCGCGAGTCTCTCCCTCAAATATTAGAGATAACGAAAGCTCTTTTACAAAATGAATATATGAATATTACCTAATAAATGATAGAGAAAACTATGCACTAACTAAAATGATTCAACTCACTGGAAAATTGTGAAAACTGCTAACTTGAAAATCACAGTATTTCGACAATTGCACCTCCATCACACCTCCATATTTAACAAATGAATGAACAACAACCAGCCATGTATAGTAGGTAGAGCGAATTAATTATCTGTCCTATAGTTTTCAATTAATATAAATTATAAAATAAAAAATAATACTTTATCATTCAGTTATCTGAGAGTGTAACAATTAAATCCGAAGTTATTCAATTAAATGTTTCGTAGGTTTAAATTTAATTTTTGAATTTGAAAAAATTAAGTAGGTGCCTATAACACTGTAACACTAAGCCACAGACTAACTTTAGGTAGAGAGTGAGAGAAGTCGCGCATGAGTAGCATCATAGTAGTCTGTGCGCGTGAGAGTACCTGTAATGCGGGAGTCAGTAATACCCCTATTACACTACCCTGAATCAGGCTCCCTACGCCCTGATTCAGGGTGGTGTAATAAGAAAGGAAAGGGTCCCTAATTAGGGCGTCAAAGTGGACCCGGTCTGCAGGGCCTTCCACCGTGCTGTGTAATAACACTAAGGGAGTTAGGATACTTATTCGATGCGCGACTAGGGATGCAAACGATACATCAATTCTTTCAAACATCGATATATCTATATACGATACATAAACATGGTTCTTCATGAGCTATGTTTTATGAAGGATGTTTTGCCGTCGAAGGTTACGAAGTAACCAACTATTCGAAGGTATAAAATAATTCTGTATGTTAAAAGTTGCGAACGATGATTAATATACTTGAACTTCAGAAGTACACTTGTCTTCTATCGGTAATTCCAGTTTCGATGTAAACTTGTAGTTATTTTTATTGTGATAATTAATTAAGATAAATTTACAAATATTGAAAATGGATTGAAATTGTTTTATTCATTTTCTTATTAATAATTATATTGTTTGGAGCTTTAACTTAATGAATAGTTTCAGTCAGTAGTGTCAGTTTTATAAGGTAATAGTTATTTTGTAATGGAAATTATTTTATAGGCTTACGCTACTTCGTATTTCGTTACAATAATTTTTCTGAAATATTGATTTTTATGGTTGATTGGTTATTCACCTGTTTGTATTTCAGTATAGTTTCATAGATGTATTCAGAAAATGCGATAATACTGAAGGTAACATATGGAACTACCATAAAAAATTAACGCACCACATCATAAGAAATAAAATTAAAGTAGTAGACGAGTTTCATATATTACATGTGGGATATCATGAAAGGGTTATTTCCCAGGCTTCATAGCCTAGATAAGATCTATTTATCCTATCTATCTTATTTAGCCTATCGTGGCAACTTGGTATCCCGTGAGCGGTTATTTTCAGAGGCTGGATCTACAATCACGCAGGACTAGGCACTAGGTTGTCAAAATTGTTATTTTAAAATTCAATTCGAAAGAAAAAAACGTAAAAAAATATTTAATTAATTCTTCTTTTCTGACAATTGTTAGATAAAATTAAATGTGTAAAAATAAACAGTGTAAAACTTCCTTAAATAACATAAATACAATGTTTAATTATTATACTTATTTGATTCATTTCTGTTCAAAATGATTATTTATTCCTTATGTGTGTATGTATATATTTAAATGATGATAAAAACATCGAAAAAAAGCGATAATCGTACATAAGCTTTGATGTTTTTAATGAGCGATGTTGCGTCTTATAGATGTGCTTACTTGAAAAACAATTATACTTGAGTTAATTCAAGTTCAAATTTACACAACTCGAAGTAAACTCTAGTTACTCAACTAGATTTAGCAGGACGAAACACAGCAAATGATTTGTTACAATTACTTTAAAATATCGATTCAATAAATCTATATACTTTTTTCACTTGTCCATCCCTACGACTGAGAAAGGGCGTAAAATCAGGGTAGTGTAATAACTGACGTCCCTAACTAGGGGCCACGCCCACCATTCATTCAGTGCCCTGATTCAGGGTTGTGTAATAGGGGCATAAGGAGAACCATCTCACATCGGAGAATAGTTGAAAATGGTTGAAAAAGTGTCCATTTTATGGAGTGCGTAGGTAAGGAGTACAGACTCTGTATAAAAAAGTGTCCGTAGGAAAGCGCAAAATAACTGCCACTGTAGCCACAGTCTAAATTTTAAAGAACTTTTTATAATTTCTTATTGCACAGACCTTCGCCATAATTCTTTTTGCAATAATTATTTTATTGCTTTCAAAATTTTTATTTTCAAAACCACTCTCAACGTATGTTACGGCGATTTATCATACCCTGTAGCTACTCGAACGCTGTTGTGGAGAGTTTTTGGTTTTGACACATTTTTAACTATTATCCTATGGGAGATTGTCCACCTTACCTCTATACTCCATGGTCCATCTGTTAGCTGTTAGCAATAAATAACACTTCAAATGGTTATGAAATGAACTTAGCAGTTGTCGGCGGAGTCAAGTGTGCTGAGTTGAGGAACTTAATATTTGTGGTGACTAGAGTAGTTGATAAAATTGCAATATTTAAAACTTCTACTACTCATGTAGTCTAAAATAATTTAGTAAATATAACTTAGAAAAAATCATATCAAATATCATGAAACATGTTGAGAGTGATTTTGAAAATAAATATTTTGAAAACATTAAAATGATTATTATGTAAAATAATTATAGTTGAAAGTCTGTGCAATAAAAAGTTTTTTAAAATTTACCCTTTATGTACAGTTTATTCTTATTTAGCGCTTTCCTACAGACGCTTTGGTTCTCCTAACCTCTACACTCAATGGCGTGAGTGTTTGTGTGTTTCTAGAATTCTATAAAAAAGTGGTGATTCTATACTTTTTGAATAGGTAATAGATTCCTTGAACTAGAGATTTAAAGCTTCTACCGAAAAATGGTAGGTTTCGGAATCGAGTTACGATTTGTTGAAGGTCAATTTGATTTTATAAAATAATATTTTAAGTATTATTGTAAAGTGTTGTACTTTCCATGAATTTTAAATGTAACAAACTGAATCGGAATAATATATTGTAGTTGCTACATATTTATTTATCTATGATATATTGCCGGACACAGTGTCAGTCAATCGTGGATCTATTATGGTAAAGCTTTAGGAGTAATAATGTCCTCCAGACCGAATTTCGGTCACGACGGCCAGACTCAACGGAGACTAACCATCTGCTCAGGTGATGATCATGATTATAGTGCACGAGTGTAGTGTATGTGAAATCACGGGCGCACTCTCTATTCCCTTGCTCTAAAAGTTCGATGGGACGATAAACCGACACTACTGGAGTGAGATAAGGTGCAGGACCAACAGCTTTACGTCCTTTCCGAGGCATGGAGGTGAGACTCCGCTAACTTCGTGCATCCGAGCAGCTGCTGAGAATTTCTTAATGGAAAAACTCAATAGCTGATATTTTTTGACCCGACCTGGAATTCAAACCCGGGACCTCATGATCAGCAGTCCCTCTATTTCAACTACTAGACCAACGAGGCAGTCAACGCCTTAGAGTAATTATATACGTACGTTTGCATAGAGACAACCTAAAAATTCTACATGAATTGAGTCAATTTACATGTCTCGCTTTTTCAAAAATAATCAAATCTTTTGTAAGATGTTGCGTGTAATTCACGCGTGAAAATAGAAATGTAAAGTGGTGTTCACCTTTGGTCTCTTTATACTATGCCAAATATATGAGTAAATACAATCGTATCTTCTGATTTATTGAGAGAAACGACATGTATTATATTATGAAAGGTTAATTTACAAGACATGACGTGTTTAGTATATAGCGAGCAACGTTAGCAACAACCAACATCGATATACTCGTTTTTGTTTAGTTATTTTTTTTTATTACTTTATTATATGCCTAAAATAATATAAAGAATATAAGACTAGACTTATTATTATTCGAACGAGCAAGTTAATTGTTTTCTAAATCAAGTGATGATGACTATTACATTACATTGCGAATAATCGTTTCGCAAACTTTAAATACTAACAGTCCATTAGTACTCTAAGTCTTAACAGACACACGATACATAAACGGGTTGGATGCCATTTGTGATCCCAATTTTATATGGTGGCTAGCGATGCGCCCGGCTTCGAACGACTGTTTTCTAGATCTCGACAGCAGCACTAATTACCGGGTCCAGTTGTGAGTGTGCGTGCTCACCAAAACCGGACCAGCCGGTCTCAAGTGACGATATTTCATACACGCGACAATTTGTTTGGATTTACCACTTGCTTAGCAGTTAACCATCGAATATATTCAACAAAGCTTTATCTGTTTGGATGAAAATATTTCGGAATCATGAAGTTAAGGCAGGATCTTGATAATGCCGTGTATCAGCGGCGTAATAAAAAAAAACACAACCTCATAGCAAAAAATATATATTTATATTATACTTAGGAGCTCTAAGACCGCATACCATCCGTAAGTATCGTAAAATCGAGTTGAGTCGAGAAATGTAACAGGAGATAAACCACAGTATCATGCGGTTGCCAAATCATTTGCTAAAAGAGGAGATAATGGCGAATATTACCATTTACCAACATTAATACATTAATTACATTAGCTGTAATTAATGTATTATTGTTGGTAAATATTTTGAAAGAGCAGAGAGGAAAACGGGTAATACGTTCGTAATCAATTTATTGGTATTTGTGATCTAGCGACAAAAGAAAAGGCAGACGGCGTTTGTGCCGCTGTTATTGTACTATCGTAGCAGTGCCGCTGTGAAGCAAACCCAGAGTCGATTAAACAAACACACAATCTCACAGGTAATAATAACTGTTTGTTATTAAGTCTAAGGACAACTTGGCGGAAATATACAGGCTGAATTTAAATAGATTTCCTTTCCACGATGTACTTGTACTTGTGTGTAAAACGATAGTACGAAATTCCGCATTATTCGAAAACGTTTTTGTTGTAAGATGTCAGATAAAGCATCGATAAACATTCATTGATTTAAATAAGTATCACGCACCGGGCTAATAAAAACGACAATAACCATGTAAAAGAAAGAAGGTGAGAATAATAAAGCTATTTTATTCTGTACCATGTTAATTTCATTCGAGTAATCATATGTATAAAAAGTTCAATATAGAATTATGTTCTTATTTTAGGACTCTTATAGTAAATCTTAGAGTAATTACAAACCTACAATTCTACATAAATTGAGTCAATATACTAGTCTCGCATTTAATTTTCAAATAAGATATAAAGAGACAAATATATTTAAAGATATTGAAAAATGAGACTGTATTTGTATATAATCGCTAAAATACATATAAATGTAAAATTTATTTAAACAGTAGTGATGTAGTTGACAACCCCATTCCGACATTCATCTTTATATTTTTATCATTTAGTATATCTAAAAATGTAAAACAAAATAGCATGAGAGTAACCGGCAAAAATCATGGGGCTAAGAATAGTCGTATTTGCTCAAAGCACTTTTCAAACACCGTTAACGTTAATTCTAAACACAAGTTACTGTTAAAAAGGGATATTGGCAAAGGCTGACTGACTGACTGAGTGATTTCCTACTTCATACATCAAATGAACCCAGTTACTATAATTGTATGTTTAATTTTAATACCCGGTTGACCGAGCTTTGCTCGGTATTTTTCGCTCGGTTTTTTTAATTCGTGTGTTTTGGAAATGATATTTAGATACAAATTACATACTGATGAAATACGAATAATATTTTTTGATCTTAGCGACATAATAGAAAAAACTGGTTATTTGAATAAAAAATCATGAGTGCAATTAGTTTAATTTAAATTTTCGTGTTTTTAAAAAATACTAAAAAAAGGGCTCGAAAAAATAGATTTTCTCAAAAAAGAAAAGAACTTGAAAAAAAAATTAAAATAAGTCGGTCGGTCGCTCTGGGCTCGAACCATGGTATTACGATTTTGTGACCGCCCAATATACCAATTAAGCTATTTGTAATCATTAATAAACTGTCAAAATTTACCTTCTTGTTGTAACGATATTGTAGCAGTTTTTTATTGCCTAAAAACACGGACAAAAAGACATTTTCATTAAAAATAAATCCTAGCTAGATCAATTTATTGCCCCCGAAACTCCCTGCACACAAAATTTTATGAAAATCGTTGGAGCCGTTTCCGAGATTCCAATTACATATATATATATATATATATATATATATATATATATATATATATATATATATATATATATATATATATATATATATATGTACAAGAATTGCTCTTTTAAAGGTATGTTTAATTTTATTTTCAATCACGTTTCGTTTAATGTGTTTATGTCAAACCAATATATAGCTAGACGTGTAGACCGAGTAACCCCGAGTATAATTCCCAAAACCATGCGCATTTCGTCAATTCGAAACAAGCGAATATCATTATCATTATTATAGTCTACCAAATCCAAGAATTACATTTTGACAGCTGTCAAACTTATTGCACCAAGCATGCCAACCAAAAAATCGGAACGTACAATATTCTATTCTTAAAAAAATCGATATCGATTATTTAGAGTTGGTAATCATTTACAGTTTGGTTTGAATAATACCAGAATAAATTAAAAACGGACAACTTATAACACAAGATTTATCAGTTTCTTCATATTTGTTTTAACTGCTTATTTCTAGAGGCACGGTTATAAAAATTTAAGATTGAAACTAGATTAAAAATAAATTTATTCAATCACTTTCAGTACAACTAGTAGGCATGTCGTTGTTTATTAATTATTATTTGATTTTCTATAACGCAGTCAAAATTAATGTGTCTTTCAAAGTCATCCATAATAATCTTTTGTTTTTTCTGCCACTTTGGCCCAGTCATCCTTTGTGACAAGGACACATGCTTCAACGAATTTTTTTATAGCATTGGGTGACAAACAAGCACACAGTCCACCTAATGGTAAGTGGATGCTATGGCCCATAGACATACAAATTTATCCTTAATTAAGAATCGAAATGCAAATGCGCTGTCACCCCTGAGGACTAAGATGGAATGCCTCGATTCCAGTAAAAAGGGTCTCCGGTTCTTTACACTCACCATAAGAAACACATCAGTATTACGCTGCGATTTTACGTTGGTATTCTGTGAGAGCGTGGTCCTGCCCTGGTTGAGCCAACCCATTCGTGCTACAACTATAATATAAATGTAGCGTGGCTCTACCACGTACAAAAAGTTATTATAGAAGGAACAGTCCAAAAAGTTAAAGCCGAGTCACAAAATAAGAAGACAAACACAAAATTACAAAATTACGCACAGTAAACTCTCGAAACAGAAACTTATTTATTCAATATAGATTATGTATAATACTTATTGAAAGTCACTTTTTTCATTTACCACGGTTCGCAAAAAAAAACCTCTGTCCTGAGAAGAACCAGCAAGGAACCCAACGGGGCTAGTTTAAAAAAAGAGCTTACAATCATGCGTGTTACAATTAACAACACAAAACAAATTAGAAATAGCTTGGTAGCAATCACCCTTCCCAGGGGTTGTTATCACCCATAAATTCCTCAATAATAAAATAACCCTTTTTATACAAACTTAGTTTAATAAAGTTTTTGAACTTTGTGTACTTACGTCAAATTTTGTATATTTTCTGGCATTTTGTTATAAAAGCGTATACATCGCCTCAAAAATGAATTACTGATTCTGTGGAGTCGAGTAACTGGTATCGGAATGGCGGGATATTGAAATTATGTAGTGGTTATTTTAGCACGGCCTTCTATATGAGTTTTTTTCCTACAAAAATTTACTTTCACAAAGTGAAAAAAATAAACTTGTTTTATTCATGATTCATGTAATTTAAGGAATTTTGAAAAATAAAACTAAATTAAACAAATAATACATTAAAGAAATTAATGATTCGATTATTATAATATTTTTACCGATTATTTGAATATTTTTCCGATTATTCGCATAACAATGAATTTTAATCATCCAAACACTACAGTAATATACATACATAGCGACATGTCATTGAAACGACGTCAAGTAAAAAAAGTTAATACTGGTTATTTTTTTTAATATGTTGCTTTGTTTGAAACATTCAAATTTAAATAAGTGATAAAAAACTATACACGTTGTAATGAAATATAGATAACTTCATAATTCATCGATTTACGTAAAAGGTTATTTTAAATCGTGTGAATACGCTGGTGCAAAGTTATTGCGGAATGATTAATGTGAAACGTCAAAAGGTATTTCTTAGATTTGGTTGACTTATAATAGTAGTATCATCGCAGTTTTGAAACTCACAAATACGTTTTGATATTTTAGTAACCAGAGGAGATGATCCATGACATTAAATTGGTTAGGTAGTTCATGGTAGATATATTGGTTGACATTATATAGAATTACCTACTAAATTCAATATAAAGTCTACATTTGGCTAATAAATAGAATAAAAAACGACACGACTAAGAGGCAGATGTGTGTCCAGAAATTTATACATAAACATAAACGCCTTTTACATATATATTATATATCAACAATACACGACATATGAAAATATAAATAAATATCCTTAATGTAATTCTTCATGGGGGGTATTAAAACACAATGTATCCCACAAGTAATACATACTATATTAAATTACATTGCTTAGTGCGATTGCCAAGTCAATCTATATATTTAAAACATAAAAGATTTTTAACGTTGATATGGTCACTATAAAATGTTGTTAAGTTTGCTAATTACGTAATAACTTAAAACAAAAGGACCCTTAAGTAGGAACTGAATAAATTAACCGACTTGGTATTACATGGATCTCACAACTTTTTACCGTAGAAGAACTGAGTTGGGAGACTTGTTTTTTTTTTACAAGTTATGTTTTTGATGGCTTCTCACTTCTTTTTTTAGATAAGTTAGTCCTACTTTTTTTACCTTTCCAGTACCTTCTACTTCTTGAATACCAACAACGTACCTATCTACACCTGTTATACATATACAAGTACACTGATTCATTCATTGCAAATGTAACTTTGTAATTATATTATATATTTATATAGGATTACAAAGTTATTTATGCAGTTGGTGTATCTGAAAACTGGATCGCAACTAAGAAATATTTTAGTTTTTCCTTGATTTATACACTAAACACTAATTTTATTCTAAATTTGAAGCATCTATTGAATAAAACTATTATTTACGGATTTTATCGCGTTTAATTCAACTTTAATTTATTTTTATTATGCCGACATTTCGGGTGCTTTACTCCGTGACCACGGGTGCTGTAAAGAACTCGAAACGTCGGGATAAAATCCGTAAATAATATTTTTATTCAATGTGTAGTGTTCACGTAAATTTAAGAAATCATTATTGAAGCATCTATATCTGATAGAAGTGCCTTAGAGTTTTGATGATCGGTCAGTCAGTGAGTGAAAAAATTAAGAAACTTTGACTAGTTATAATTCTTAAACTACTGATTCAAATTTAATGAAATTTGAATTATATCATGTTTATACAATGCCTACTTGGATACTAAAAATCCAGGCTTCTAGTTTTATTGACTACGGAGTTATAGAGGGTCGAAAATGACCTGAATTGCTTCGAGAAAAGTTTATTACGGCCGTGCCGCTTTTTTGCTCGACTTGGCGGGGCACTGCCGTGCCCCCAGATCTGGGTTTAATTTTTTCTTAGTCCATATTATAAATCTATATTTATTGAAAACTGAAAGCAGTGTTATTGAAATGCGGAATTTAATTGTGCATAGACATCGCGTTGGCATACTATATAATTAAGTTTGTTATTTTCGTAGACAGAGAAACCTATAGACAAATTGACGCCTTCTTTCGCATTCGCACGCGAAAAAGATAGATTTATGCATACGTCTTGCATAGAAAGGAGACGGAGCGGTGTGATTGTTTGTCCCTTTCTCCGTGCCGGTTGTTTGTTTCGCAAACTACACTTTGCTAAACAACTTTGACAGTTCGTAGCGATCTAAGGAGTTTACAAGTTGGTTTAAGTGAGAAAAAAGTGTTCTGTGAGCTTAAGATTGGTAAATCTTGTTCAGTTCAGTTCTTAGAACAATTAAAAATTTTATCTAAATATGTTTAAAAGTCATAAAGATTACTGTATAACCTAAAACTACGTTATCATCCTTTTTCACTCGAGACCACGCTAATCATTAGTCTATAGGTTTCTCTGTCTAGGTTATTTTCTATTTTATAGCTAACATCACTAAATTTGTCTATGCTATATAAAAATCTCGTAGACAGAGAAACCTATAGACAAATTGACGCCTTCTTTCGCATTCGCACACGAAAAAGATAGATTTATGCATACGTCTTGCATAGAAATGAGACAGAGCGGTGTGATTGTTTGTCCCTTTCTCCGTGCCGGTTTTTTTTAACCTGTAGAGTTTGCTAAACAACTTTAACAGCTTAGCGATTTAAGAAGTTTACAAGTTGGTTTAAGTTAGAAAAAAGTGTTTTGTGAGCTTAAGATTGGTGAATCTTGTTCAGTTCAGTTCTTAGAACAATTAAAATTTTTATCTAAATGTGTTTAAAAGTCATAAACATTATTGTATAACCTAAAAATTCGTTATCATCCTTTCTCACTCGAGGCCACGCCGTTCGTTAGTCTATAGGTTTCTACAGTAGTATAGGTACAACCATAGACAGAGAATGTACATAGATTACTGAATATATCGTATTATACATATATATATATATATATATATATATATATATATATATATATATATATATATATATATATATATATATATATATGTATAATAATAAATGTATATATATATATATATATATATATATATATATATATATATATATATATATATATATATATATATTTACCTTCATTTAAAAAATTGCCTTTGGCCTAACCTACTATACTCTTTGGCTTGACCCTAGGTCAGACCTTTGAGTATTAAACCAAAGGAGACGGCATCGCAAGGCATACTCCTCTGTAAAAGGTACGAGAGTCCGACTCATACTCGTTATATAAAACTAGTTGCTCCGCGTCGTGCGTCATTTCGAAGTGATCGTGCCAGTAAATCGAGCTCCGACAACATGTCGAATTGCAGTGTATTTACATGAAAAAAAAAACAACAATCAAAAACGTCAAGTATACAAAAGGACAATGTGACTTTTTATCTGTTAGTATTTTTAACATAATATTAAAGTAATTTTATCATTAAAACTCGTACTTTTTGAAGATTATCGTTCAAAACCGAGTGTGGCCATCATAGTTCAAAAAGTGAAAAATAATCTATTTAAAAAAATATAATTTACTACACAATTTATATATATTAACGAAAATAATATATTTCCTAATAACAAAATCAGTTTGTGATGAATAATAATAATTACATATAGATGTGTAGTGGATTTTGTTAAATGATTTATATATTCAGCTTAATTTTAAGACGATACTGAATATTGTATAATTAAATATAATCGATAACTAGTATTTATTAAAATATTATACAAAATACGGGCCAAATAAGTCAAATCGAAACTTGCTACATCGCAGCAAAAGTGTGCAATTTTTATAAAAATAAACTGGTATCACTGTAACCGAAAGTATTGCACTATAGTGATGAACGCAGCAACTTTAGCTATCGATAAGTTATTTAAACCGTGCGGGTTTGTCTGTCGAACCGGTTTGTAGTTTTTATTTAGATTTTATAATAAAGTATTACAAAAAGTAGTAATTTTTTCTATTATTGGTTTGTTATTACAGATTTCCAGATATCCTCTTAGGCGGCACACTTGGATTGTAGCTTGTAGAAACCATGAATCTGACTCTGCAGTACCAACCTTGAACTTGTGGGAGGTAATGTTGGGCTGTAATTATATTTAGATTAAATATTTTTATTATCACCTTTGACACCAATATTATTCTACTTGAAAGTATTTTATTAAGTTTACAAAAGCACTAACCTATCAAATTTAATTCATATATTTATATACCTTATATTGTAATTGTAAACTTAATGTAGTATAATTTTTGTACGCCATAAATGGCAAAACATGGAGCTCGTTTTAAGTTTTTTAACACTTGTATTTTATTTACTCATGTTTTACAAAATAAATATCTTTATCATATGTATAGCTTGAATCATCTGACTAAAATAAAATTATTTATTTTAGGGTGATCGTGGTAATTGCACAATATCGTCTACTCACCAAAAGCCTATCGCTATGTACGTAAAACATTTGGAACATGTTTGCCTGCACCCGTACACTACCATCGATCGACGACCAGGGTTTACTCAAGAAGCGCTGACGGCATTAAAATTGAGAGCGGAGAGTAACCATTATAATTTTTTTATTGTACCTTGGTAATGGATGAAATGAAAATTATACATAGACAGAATACCATGCTAGCCAAAGGCATTATGTATATAACCAGAATATCTTTTAGAACTTGCATGGTACTCCGTCAATAGTTTTATTTCCATTTCATCTATCACTAATATACAGTGTAATTTCTTGTCAGGGTTACTCTCCAGTCTAAGTTTTGAAACAGTTAACGCTTTTTTTTGTGTAGCCAAGTCGGCCATAATATGTACTGTACCACTTTGTTATCGTATGTGATGAAGGCAGACCCATTTCAAAACTTTTGATATTTCACACATATTGTTAAGCTTTCGGGGAATAGTAATGTAAAGTTAAAGCAAAACATCTTTCTGGGGAGTACTTAGCCCTAGGTAGATGTCACGTTTTATTTTTAAGCAGCTGTCTGCTTAAAGTTCACTTTGTTAAACTATTATATTGTGTAAAACTTTTTGTTTTCCTAATTTATTAAATATTTTCCAGACAGTTCACTTAATAACTCTTGAAAATCAACAACCATTTTTAATTAGCGGTTTTGTGATTGAAGCTTTGTAATAAAAATAACATACATACATACATATAATCACGCCTCTTTCCCGTAGGGGTAGGCAGAGACCACTTCTTTCCACTTGCTACGATCCTTACATACTTGTTTCGCTTCGTCCACTTTCATTATTCCCTTCATACATGCTCTACGGTTTAGGGTACTCTTAACCTGGCCTTTTTTCAAGACGTCCCTAATTTGGTCTAGAAAAGTCCGCCTAGGTCTACCCCTTCCAGCACTTTCATTTACACTCGCCTTATACACTTTTTTCGTCAATCGTTCTTCATTCATTCTCTCGATGTGGCCAAACCATCTCAGCATACCTTTCTCAATTTTTGTCACTACATCTTCTTTCAGACCACAACGTTTCCTTATCTCACTATTTCTTATCCTATCACTCAGTTTAACTCCTATCGTACTTCTTAATGCTCTCATCTCAACTGCATTTATTCTACTTTCATGTTTCTTCTGCCATACCCAACTTTCACTTCCGTACATGAGTGTCGGAAACAACACCCCCTCATGCACAGCCAAACGAGCCTTGTTAAACACCTTCCGACTGCTCATAAAGGAGTGCAAAGCTCCATTCACCATGTTTCCTGCATTCACTCTTCTTTCGATATCACTCTCACACTTTCCATCTCTTGTAAACTTTGACCCCAGATACACAAACTCTTTCACCTGTTCAATTTGTTCATCTTCAATCACGATATTGCAGTCTGTCACTGCCTCATCTTTTTCAAACACCATCACTTTCGTCTTCCTTATATTCATCTTCATTCCCTTTCTAACAAAAGCTCCACTCATAGCAGTTACCATCTCCTGCAACTCCTCGGCCGAAGATGCAAGTAATACTTGGTCATCAGCATAGAGAAAACATTTGACGAGTAACTCATTCATTCTCAACCCACTTTCATTCTCTTTTAAATCTGTGAAACAATTGTCCATGAACAGATTAAACAGCCACGGTGACGCTACACATCCCTGTCTAACACCTTTTTCGATATTAAACCATTCAGTGTATGCCCCGTTTATCCTTACACAAGCACTAGAATCCCTATAAAGAGATTGCAATGCTCGTATGAGGACACTGCTCACACCGTTCATGGACAGTGCTGACCACAATTCATTCCTCACCACTCTATCATAGGCCTTTTCTAGATCTACGAAGGCGCAGTAGACTTTCTTGTTTTTAGCCAAACACTTTTCGGCTATGCACCGCAAGGAAAAGACCTGATCCGTACATCCCATTCCCTTTCTAAATCCCGCTTGTACATCCCATATTTTCTCGTCTGTTTCATTCACAACCCTTTCAATCAACACTTTCGCATACAATTTACCGACGAAACTAAGAAGGCTTATACCACGGTAATTTATCCAGTCCTGCCGTGACCCTTTTCCCTTATACAATGGCAGGATTACGGCTTTGCACCAGTCTCCCGGCACTTGCCCATTTTGCCAGCACAGATTGAAAAGGCGGTACAGCTGACTAGCCACCAGGCCCTGTCCAGCCCTCAGCATCTCGACGGTAATCCTGTCATACCCTGCAGCCTTACCTAATCTCATACTTTTCAACGCTTTCACTATTTCATCCATGCTTATCTCATTTTCATCAACATTTATATTCGTCTCCGTGGAAGGTGGCAGATGCTGTACCTGCACTTCCTCTCTTTCAAACAAACTTTCAAAATACTCTTTCCATCTCTTCAACACACATTCTTCTCCTTTTATAATGCTCCCATCTTGACTCCCGATTGTACTCAGCTCCGAGGTAGAAGTTTTTCCTCTGACTGTTTTGATGGTTTTCCAGAAAAACTTAATGTTTGACTGGAAATCTTCAGTGAGCCTCCTATCGAAATCATCTTTTCGTTCTTCTTTCTTTCTAGACACAGTTTCTTTCGCTGCTGTTTTCAATCTTTTATACTTCGTTCTTGCTTCCTTTATCTCGTCATCCGTTGCCTTTTGAACTTTTTGGTTAGCTTTTGTTGCTAACCAATTCAACCACGCTTTCTTCTTTTCTTGCACAACCCTTTGTACATCTTTATCCATCCACACGTTATCATTCTTTCTCCATTTCCCTCTTTTAGCTACCCCGCATACCTCAATCGCAACATTTACAACCCCTTTCTTAAATGTCTCCCACAAATCTTCAATCATTCCTATCTCTTCTATCCCTTTAAAACTTTCTTTCAGTTTCTCTACATACTCGTCTCTTCTTTTTCTTGTAGATTTTCCACTTTTACTCTGTCCAAAACATTCGTGGGCTCGGCCCCTCGGTGTCGCCACCGTTTAAAGAGGCCACGCATTCGGGCTATGACCAGGAAGTGGTCTGTGTCGAGGCCTACACCGCGGTATGCCCGAGTGTCTAGCACTTTCTTCTTCAGTCTTTCATCCACAATTACAAAATCAATCATACTTCTAGACTCACCCTCATCTCTTGTATACAAATGGATCTTTTTGTGGTCAAACATTGTGTTGGCCACGCACAGATTCCATTCCAAGCATACTTCAAGAGGGCTTCTCCCATTGTCATTCACTCTCTCGTCCCCAAATATACCCAGAACTCCTTCATACCCATCACGCTTTACTCCAACCCATCCATTAAGGTCCCCTAACATCACGATCCGTTCATTTTCTCCGCATTTATTCAAGACCTCTCTCATGCTATCCCAAAATTCCTCTCTCTCTTGTTGTGATTTTAGTGACCCACCTCCACGCAGATCCATCGGTGCATAGACCCCAAGGATAAACAAGCGGGTGAGTCCGACTTTTAACCTAATCCAGAGGAGTCTTGGGCTTACAAATTCATGCTCCATCACACTTTCCACCATTCGAGATAAAAGAATCACCCCAACTCCCTGACAGCCTCGGCTGGTTTGGGGGGCTCCCGACCAGTATGCCGTGTAGGGGCCATGAACCGTGGTGTCACATCCTTTCCTCTTGGTTTCGTTCACGCACAGAATATCATGCAACGTTCATCCATCATCTGACATACTCCATCTACCTGTCCATCTATCCCTCCTCTTACATTCAACGTAGCGAAGCGGCTCTCCGTGGGCCGCTTTTCGCCCCCGCGAGAAACGAGACGTGATGGGTGGCGAACCACATCGCCGCCATTTTGGCTAATTTTTTGATTATCCATTGCGTTCCCACGAATAGCGAAGGAAAGGTTTGTCCCCCCCAGCAGAGCCCCGCATGCTAGGGTAAGGCTAGCCTAATTCTGGGGTCGCCCAGTCCCAGGGCAGTGTGGCACGCTAACGACTAGGCTCGCCCCTAGCCATGCATCCATCCGCACGGCCGACGTTGGATTGGCGGAGGGTAGGAATAGGAAAAACGGGAAGGATAGGTGGTGTGAAAAGGGAGAGTAAGGCAAGTTAGGGTAGGAAATAGGAAATGTAGGATATTACCGTCCATGAGGGCAAGGGATAGGACAGTAATAGCTAGGGTAGCCGGGGTCGCATACCCGTATACCATACCACAACTACCGGACAGGTAAATTGGGATGAGTATCCCTCGACTACTAAATAAAATAAAATAAAAATAAAAACTTGGTTAACACCATCTAAAACGATAAAGTGATTGGACTTTTCAAACAATCTGATTTTTAAAATAAGTTAACTAAACCTATTTCGATTTGTTAAATGTTTGAAATTTTATCCTGCATAATGTAAAATAAACCTGTAGCAAAATAATAAACTTATTTTCAATAATTTCTAAGTTTTTTTCCGTAGAACATTACTAAATACTTTAGAAAAAGAATTTCAAATAACACCTTGGTATTATTTATCTATGTATTACTTATAATCAAATAAAAACTTATGCGGACTATGGTGATTTGTTTATCGATAAAAAAACATCGAAATAGTCCACGCCTTACGCTGCTTACTCATTTAGACAGTGCAATCAGTGTATCGACACGTGTACAATTTGATGGTATGCGTAAACGCGAGAAACACAAACATAAATGTCGTAGTGTGCGTTTATAGTGACACGATTTAATTTTGCATTTGTAGTTAAGTTTACAATTACAGCATTACAGTTTACACTTGACAATGAGTTTGACACACCATACCGATATTTTTTTAGATGATCGACGCATTTAGGAATTCTGAATTATTCAAAATTTTAAACCTTTAATAGGAAATGAAATATTTAGTTGATATTGATTTCGCGGGTTCGCATTGTTCACACGTTCTTATTAATCGATTATTGGTTCATTGACATCGATGTTTTTATTTCATTTATGGTCATCTAGCTTGCTATGATATAGCTTGCATATCTATCTACGATCAGCGATTCATCGTAGGGATGTTCATATAAAAAGTATCGATATTTTTTCGATATAATATATCGCAATGTTGTATCGATACTTTTCGATATATAGATGTTTTCGATATATCGATATATTTTTTTGTATTTAAAAACGAAATACGAACCGTTTAATATGTGTAAATAAGTAAAAACAGCCGGGGTTAAAAACGAATCAGCTTTATTTTTATATGTTCCAATATTTCTTATCTGAATCTTGTAAAAACAAAATGTTATTACGAATTTGGCTTTTTTTGCTTCTCTGCTGGTGAAAAGGAACCAGGGGCGTAAACGTTAAACTAAGAAACAGAAGGGAGGAATCGAGGCTTCTTTCGATCCGGCCTCCTATAACGCCTACGTTGGGTTCGGGAACAACGTATGTTATCTCCGCAACGGAGTAACACACAAGGGCGATAACCTCTTCCTTTTCAGAAAATAGGTTCAGGCGGGGATTACGGGTCTTCCGAAGTCACCCCGGTCCCAACGCCTTAATTCTTCGATGTGGACTGTATTATTTCGAGGGACGAATTCCTTGGGAATAAAACAGCAATTATCTTCAAACCGTTCCGTGAGAGAGTAATTACTTTTCTCTATCACTTCCCTACACTTTTTCTTTCTTCTTCTTATTGACTGCTGGTCTTGCACTTTTCCCGAAGTTTCTCCGAACTTTCCCGAAACTTCCCCGAACGATTCCCGAACGAATTGCAACGTTAATTGTCTTCTTCACGCACCTAGGTACGTGCAGGTATCGGGCCCCAGGGTATACCCCATTACCCGGATATCCTCATACCCCATAACTATGGGGCAGTCAATTTTAGCCTATCTTGGCATGGCTATTGCTACATTTTGTAATGTAGCCGGATAAGAATATTTTCCCGTAGTTCACCGACTACGGGAAAAGGAGGTAATCTATAGAGGTAATCTATTTGAGTCTAAGTTGGCCTTTCTGCGGCATTGTGGGTTGTTACTCGACTCTCTAATCACATATAGAGAGGAGTTCTCTTGGAAGAGGTCGCCCGTCCGGTGGCCGGGTGTGCAACGGTGCAAAGCCGTTGAGGTATTCATGTGGCCCGTTATCGGCACGGTCAAACATGCCGCGCGCTAACCGGGCCACAAAGTCGGTGATGGTCTCGACTTTCAGATCGGCCGCTATGACGTCATTCCGGACGTAACGACCTGCTCCGACAATCGTCCTTAATGGCAGGTTCTGCTGAGCCTGTAGTCGCCGCCTCAGAGGGTCGCTCAGAAGCGCGTACCAGGCCGGAGCAGCGTAGGTGGTAATAGTCCGGATATACATCTTGTATATCCGGAGCTTGGTTTTTGTTGGCAGCTTGGATGCCAGGACCGGACGAAGCATCGCCCGCGCACATCTGGCTTTGCGGACGACGAAGTCGACGTGCGCAGTCATGCGCAGCGCCCGGTCGATCCGGCACCCGAGGTATGTCACGGCCCTCTCATACGCGATCTTCTGGCCGTCGAGAGTTAGTGATGGTGGTAGATTTCTGAGACGACGAGTGAGCAGAGCGGTCGTCTTACCAACGTTGACGACCATCCTCCACTCGTTCAGCCATGGTGGCTTCTGTTACGGATCAAGGTACATTAACTTAATTTAAAATATTTTTTTTTACATTTCTGCTTCTTATTTAAATATAGTTACGGATCAATGTTCTATGCAAGTTTTTTTCTTCCAACAAGGCTTGAAAGTTGAAATTTTTAAGTTTTTTTTTTGTAAACGCGATTGTGCGCTTTATTTGTATATAGTTACGGATCAACGTTCTATGCGAGTATTTTTCTTCCAGCAAGGCATGTATGAACTTACGGCTCAAATTTCGATGAAGAAAGAAATTACTTGAAAGTATTTCGAGCCCTGATTTTTGGCGCTGGTATCTGAAGGTCCTATGTCTATGGTCTACGCTCAGCAACCATTTCTTTACCGATAGGCGAGCACTACGATAAGAGCGATATGATACTACGCAAGATTAACGTAATGATTACCGTTAACGACCTTTAAAAAGTACTACATACATTGGACTATTAATTTCCTAAAACAACTCTGAATTTATTTTTTTATAAATCCATCTAGACATAAAGAAATTATGTTCAGAGTAAATGCGTGAAGGGTGAACTTTTAGTTTTGTACGATTTGTCGGTCGAAATATATCGATATTTTTATCGATATCAGATGATTCGATAGTATTGAATCGATTTGATGTATCGAATGTATATATCGATATTTTATGATATATCGATTTATATCGAGCACTCCTAATTCATCAAACATCGATGATGAACATCCCTAGTACGTGTGTGGAACTGTAATATCGACTCCAAAATTTAAAAATCATTCGTAATTTTCAATTTTCAGTGGAGTTATAGAAGATACATAAACATTTACGTTTAAGAAATAATATAACTATGGCTGCAGTTGATGCACAGATGCCTGAGCAACAAAGAAGATGGCATAATATTCGTAAAGTGCTGGAAAGGTCGGGTCCGTTTTGTCATCCAGATTTTGAACCATCTTCAGAGATATTGGATTTTCTAATGGATTCGTGCAAAATTTTGGTGGTGGGTGCTGGAGGGCTCGGCTGTGAATTACTGAAGGACTTGGCGTTAATGGGTTTTAAAAAAATTCATATTGTGGATATGGATACAATTGAACTTTCCAATTTGAATAGACAATTTCTTTTTAGAAAATCCGATATAGGTTTGTCGAAAGCAAAGTGTGCCGTAGAGTTTGTAAACAAAAGGTATATCCTCAATTGGGTAAATGCTAAATAATTAAATTTAAAAAAATAGTGGATCGTTGAACTTTGAAAATCTTTCAGAGTTCCAGGCTGTGAGGCCATTGCTCACCATTGTGCTATTCAAGATTTAGATGAAGGTTTCTATCGTCAATTTCATATAATTGTTTGTGGACTTGATTCGATTGTTGCTAGAAGGTGGCTTAATGGTATGCTTATGACATTACTGCAGTACAATGATGATAGTAAGTATCTATTAAAATTAATTTATACTTATTACTAATTGAAGGTATAATAGCTCAGAGGCCAGGTTATTTATTACCTTCTTCTTTTCAATTAAATTTATGGTGATTATGAAAGTTAGGACCTGTCCTTTGAGCTATAGTACCTTCAGTGTATTGATGATGAAGCTGCTTGCTTTAAATAACATAGTGTTTAAAAAAAAAGTGTTTAATATGTATTAGTGACAGTTAAACTATAGACGTCCGGTACTCACATACGATGTTGGGAGGGGGAGGGGAGGGGACCATGGGAAGCCTTCTCCTATTGCGGAAATATATAGTTTATGAGTAATAATTTTTTTTGTAAATTTAATAACCTCACTTTTTTATACAGGAATATTGACAAAAAGCTCACCTCTGCAGCTTCGGCTTATTGGTCGCCTTAGGCGACCAGCCTCAGCTGCTACGGCTCACTTAGGTGCCTGCAATTTGCTACAGCGGTCGGGGGCTGCTCCCCCTCCGTGCCTACGGATTTACAAAAACACTATGGGTAGGGCAGACAAGTCTATGTGGAGTTGGGGTGTGCTAATTCGGTTTTAGAACCGATTTGACCAATCTTATCTATAAAGTCTGGTTGCCCTTAACTCTGCTATGATAGTGGTAAATGAAATAATGTAATGTGAATTGTAATTTTGTTTTCTGAAAAACCCCTTGACTGCTCTCCACTGCAACTCAATTTATTGTATTTAAGTCCCGTCTCCAGCCACAAATGGATTGTCTGGGTCCGAGTGATTAACTTCTTTATGAGTTTATCTGTGTTTAAAAAACAAATTGACATATTTGCGTTTCATTATTGCAATTTTTAGTGAAATTTATGTTTATCGTAATTAATTCAAATGGCATTTCTGTAATCCAAAAACAGTGTAAATGGTTCAAGCTTAACCCTGACAATCCTCATAAATTGAAAACAAAATTAAAAATCAAGTACCAGACATCTACTTCATATACAAGAACAAATTGACATATTTGCGTTTCGTTACTACACAATTTTTAGTGAAATTTGTTTTTATCGTAATTAATTCAAAACGCATTTCCGCCACCTAAAAACAGTGCAATAGGTTCAAGCTTAACATTAACAAGCCTCCTAAACTAAAAACATCGAAATCAAGTACCGGATGTCTATAGACAACCTTTAGAGATATTGAAAATAGTTTCTTAGAAGTGTTTTAAATGCTGATTAATTAGTAAACATCAATAAAATAGGGATGAAATACTTTTCTATGTTTTACTTGACTTTCCCCCTCATTCTCTATATAAATAATCAAAGAATACTTAAATTTTATTTTGCTCCAACTTTCAAATATTGGAGTATATATTGGGTCCTTACATATGAAATTAGCATTTTGTCGTACAGACCACTTTGATCTGAAATATCTCCTCTTTGGTTAAGAATTCCAAATTCAAATTGATAAATTCGTTTAGCTGGTATGGCTCATTATTTTTTTCTTTGGCGTTGCTTATTACCGCACCATAGAAAACACGAAATATTGGTATATTTACGAGTACCTAAAAGTTCTACCGTGGCACCAGTACTGCAGAAACAGCTTGAAGTGTTAATGATGTATACGGCGCTGGTGTCGCAAAAGAAAGCATGGTACGTTTTTGGTTTCAAAATTTTCGTTCTGGAAATTTCGATCTTCATAACCAACCCCGAGGATGGCCGGAGACCAAAGTGGAAAATGAAGAATTTAAGGCTATTGTGGAAACGGATCCATCACAAAGCACTTCATAGATAGCTGCAGGCTTCAGGGTAAGTGATAAAACTATATAAATCCACTTGAAGCAAATCGAGAAAGTAAAAAAAACTTGAACGATGGGTACCTTATCAATACCGTGGATTGAACTTGCAAACACGCATCAACTGCTGTGTTACTTTGCTCAACCGATACAAAAATGAAGGGATTTTAAATTGAATCATTACTTGTGATGAAAAATGGATATTGTACGATAATCGAAAGCACTCGTTGCAATGGTTGAACCCTGGAGATCCAACCAAATCCTGGCCTAACGAAAATTGACTCAGAAAAAATTACTTGTGAGTATTTGGTGGACTAGCGCCGGTGTCGTTCACTACAGCTTTCTAAAATCTGGCCCAACGATTACGGCAGATATCTATTGTCAGCAACTCACTCCAAAACTAAAACTAGCTGCTAAACAACTGAGATTGATCAATCGCTAGACCGCTGCTGCTTCACAACAACGCAAGATACACACTGTATAACAAACAACCACTAAGTTAGATGAGCTACGATTAGTATGTCTGCGACATCCACCATACTCCCCGGACCTTGCTCCAACAGATTACCATTTTTTCTGGAATTTAGATAACTTCTTACAAGGAAAAAAAATCAACTCCGATGCGACAGTCCAAACCGCCTTCAAGGAGTTTATTGATTCTCGCCCCCATGTTGTTTTTGGTAAAGGGATCAATGAACTACCTGTGAGTTGGCAAAAGTGCATAGATAACAACAGTGCATACTTTGATTAATTAAATATATTTAAAAAAAATATTATATTCCTCTCCTCCTTTATATTCCTCCTATACAAAACACCAATTTTATACGTAAGGACCTATTATTATTGCAGTCGTCATAAATATTTTATATCAAAATGGCAATGGATAGGTTTGTGATGCTTAAACAATCAAAAGAATTGCAATGATGAGGAGTTACAATTGAGTCCATGATTATCTTACTCCCTGACTAAACAAAGCAAATGTTTTTCAATTGTTCTAAGTCGACAGGCTTCTGGAGCAATCTTAAACTAAATGTCAACATGTATAAAGCTACAAATAGATAATGTAGAGATTTTTTTTATTTACCACATCAACAAAATTAAAAAAAACCAGATCTTCAAGAAATTAAAAATATTTCCATGTGTATTAAGTCTGACAACACACATACTGGTCACTGGGATACTGTAGCAAATACCCTTGCCTTCTCTAAGAATCCTCTCAAAAATGAGATTTGTGTGGCGTATTTGACTTTTACATTAATAAGATGAGGGTTTGTTACTTTTAATATATTATACTATTTTCAGGAAGCTTAGATCAAAGTAGTGTCATACCTTTGGTGGATGGGGGAACAGAAGGATTTAAGGGCAATGCAAGAGTTATTTTACCAGGAATGAGTGCCTGCATAGAATGTACCCTAGACTTATATCCTCCGCAAAAAACTTTTCCATTGTGTACTATTGCTAATACACCAAGGTATATTTTGTTTAAGCATCTACTATGTATATCTTTTTTCTTTTCGGGTTCATATAATATTTGTTATTACAATAATTTTAATTAGTTATTGTAATGATCATCAATAGCCATAGTAGCTCAGGGGCTTGGAACTCGTAAAAGTCACTGTATGTGAGTTACCATGTTCCTTGGCAGTGGAACAAAACATTGTTAGGAATCCGGCATTTTTGGAAAAAAAATGTATGAAGACATGTGTAGTTCGTATGATCAATTGAAATTTTCCTGGTTATTTTTTCTCTGTCGGTCACTCAGTATGGTCCATAGATATGTAATATACAAGTATCATCGATTAAGAAAGTCATCAAAATACTCATCATACAAAACACAGCTATGCTATTCATGTAGTATTCGAAGCGGGCATGGTCTTTTCTTGGTCAAACAGACCAGTAGTGCTGCAAACATAAAAAATTGTAGCGTGGCTCAATAATGTATAAATGTGATGATAATTTCTCTTAGGTTGCCACCACATGTCTAATTTTATTCAAAAAAAAATTATAATATGTATTTTACAATTATATGTTGATTTTCTACCACTTTGGTTGCATTTCTGAACAGACTCTAATGTCTCTCTGTATCATTTTTTATAGGGCGGGGTTTTTCGTAATTTGTTATATGTTAAGTACCCTAAGTAAGTTGTTAAGCATAAAAGGAACTTCACTGTCATATTAGGTAATTCCTTTAAGTTTAATAAATAAATTATTGTCAGCCTTTTTCAATCTATTGTTGGACATGGATATCTGTTTCTTACCCACTGGAAAGATATTTTAGTACAAGTGCCATAACTGAATCACTAATATTCCGTCTCTTCATTACTGGAGCGAGGGATGTGAGTTTGGCATACTTGCATTGATATAAAGACATTTGGTTAATGGTTTATACTGTAACTGTATATACAGTAGTTGAGTTTGATATTGATCACAAACAAACTTTTATCTGAACTTATTACATAAGATATTCATTAAGTACAAGTAAGAGAAGATAAAGTCTCTGTGTTTGTGCAAATATTTAGTGTTATATTCAGAACCATTATAAGTGAAAGACTTTTTTTAAATAATAAACTTTAATATTTGTGTTACTTAGATTGCCGGAACACTGTATTGAATATGTAAAAGTTATTCAGTGGCCTAAGGAGAATCCTTGGGGTAATACAACTCCATTAGATGGAGATGACCCACAACATGTAGCATGGGTGTTTGAAAAAGCACAAGAGAGGGCCACAAAACATGGTATAACATCAGTTACCTACAGATTGACTCAAGGTGTATTGAAAAACATTATTCCTGCTGTAGCTAGTACAAATGCTGCAATAGCAGCTACATGTGCAACTGAGGTATGTAAAGTCAAGAAAGAATAATAATTTAAAAAAAATAAAAGTATTTTTCTGTTGCATGAGTCCTATTTGAAAATGATTATTTAACTATTGTATCTAATAAAAATATAAAATTTTGTACAACCTTTCATATTGTAAAATTTGCTTATAAAAAAGTCCTGCTGGGGATCTTGCTGGTTATTCCCAGGACAGAGGTTTTTTTCTGAACCAACAGTAAAGTAAGAAATTACTTTCAATAGGAATTACATGTGATCTATATTGTATAAAAAATATTCTATTCTGTTCTGTCTTCCTTGGAGAGGGAAGTTGTTATGAAAGTTATTTTACAAATCACACAAGTAAAATGATAAATATTATAGCATAAGCAATGAATTAATTCTGGGAGCGTACAAAAGTTAAGTCTCTGATCGACGTTGATTGATGTAGTACAATTGGTGTTATAGATGCCATTGATCATGATCATTGATTGATATGGTAACACCCTAACTAGGTAAATATTCGATATTTGGTTCCTTTTTAACGTGCTTTTTCGACCGTTTAGCGGTGGTGTAAGAATATCTACTACCCGAGAGAGGGAAACAAACCAGGAGATAGGCAGCAGCCTCTACTTAATAATAACTAGGAAAAAAAAGGTTGCCAATTAACCTGCCAAGCTTGGCAAATGAGGCACTTTATGAGTCAATCTATGAGGAGGCCTAAGTTCGGCAGTGGATTTAGTGGTCTGCAGTGACGGTGATGACGTTGTGTCATGTGTGTATGTATGTAGTTTGCCTTGTAGGTATAGTGGTCGTACTGCTGATCACGTGGTCTTAGGTTGGGATCCCTGGTCGGTTCAAATCTACGAGCACTTAACCCTATAGAGAAGTAATACATGCGAATTTAAAAGAAAACAATTTTGTCAACTAGTTGCGGTGCGGGGGGAGTTGTGATCGCTGCGAAGTACTCCGAACCATTCCGAAGAGATTCCGGACACGATCGCTAGGGTGTGCATTGTAATGACTTGATGCTTTCTATCGATAATGATAATTTTATTCGCTTTTTTAATACATGGTTTCGGCATCAGTAACTAGCTTTTGACTGTGACTTCAATTTTCTATGCAACTAAGAAATGCAATTTTAAATGTACCAACATTTTCAACGTTACAATTTTACAACATTATATTTTACAGCAGTATACTCAGGTAAAATATAAATGCCAACTTCGAAAAAAATTCAAGATTTAATTTAATCTTGAATTTTTTTCGAAGTTGGAGTTTAAAATAAACTTTCAGTGATTTGTTGAACTTTAACATAAAATTACTTTAACATAAAAAATTAAAATATATAATACGTGGTAGAGCCATGCTGCAGTTATATTAGTAGTATAGTTGTACCATGAATTGGTCGGCTCGACCGGGGAAGGACGCTCGACGCACGCTCTCACAGAATACCAGCGTAAAATAGTAGCTTTATGCAGTGTTTCGTATGGTGAGTGTAGATAACCGGCGACCCTTTTTACTGGAAACGAGGCATTTCATTCCCCACGGGTGACAACGCATCTGCATTTAGATTCATAATCGAGGATAGATGTAGATGTCTATGGGCCACAGCAACCACTTACCAGGTGTACTGTGTGCTCGTTTGTCACCCTATCCTATAAAAAAGGCCACGTAGGAGATACGCAAGATAGTTCGGCTTAAGGTCGAGGCACTACGAGGTAGTACGAAGAGATTGAAAGGAGAATAAAAAAGATTTTCACGTTTATTTATTATATTTATTTTATTAAGTGCTATTATTGATTTTGAAACTTCTTCTGCAGTTCTCATTAGTCGCCGCTTATGACCGCACATGACGCTATATTTTGATGGAAACCAATTTTCTCCTTTTGTAACGTTTATCCATTTGTTTTTCATATTACCATCTTTTGGAAACCTATAGGGAAAAAATCATACAGTTTAAATAAAATAACATTGTTATCGTACTTATCCAAAGCTCATACACAAAAAGAATAATTATAATTAATATTATAAAGTATTACTAAGAGTAGTAAATAATAATCTACTACTCTTAGTAATACTTTAATATAAAATTATATATATCTACAATATTAATAAATTATGTATCTGTCTATATCTAATAAATCCGAAAAAACGATATCTAAATACAATAATCATTTCGTGGATAATTACCGACAATACAAAATAAATATACCGCCCCGCACTAGTCATTATCGTCACGAGGCTAATTATGATAAGGAGAGACAGACATACGTGTTTGCAGTAAATGCAAAAAGGACGGGGAGTGACGCGTGACGGAACTGTCCAGTTTATCTTGACCCTCGTTGCGTAATAAAAATGTCGAAAATATTTTGATAAAATAAAGAAATGTACTTACCGATGAAAAGTAATATTGTTTGTTGTTACACTACATGTTTTACTGTTGTTTCCGCACCATTTAACGGCACAACTAGACATGATGCCGTAAATAGATTTTAATTTATATTTTAAATGTAATCCGTCTCTACGGTTCTAGTTTTTGGTCGCTACTGGCGGGAAGCAAAAGTGTTCCGAAATATATCAGTGACTAGTCACTGACGAGTTGACAGGTTCGGGTCGCCTTGTATTACGTCTCTATAGGGTTAAGTGCTCGTAGGTTCAAATCAATGGTTATTGGGGTTTTTTTTCGATAAATCTTCAGTCAGTTACTCGGAAAGCACTTAAAGTACAATATTCTTGTCATATACAAATACACACATATTATATATATACAACATGTAACAAAAACTCTGTGGTTCCCGTTAACAGCGTTATCAGAATCAGTATCCAAGCATATGGAAATAATTTTTTTTTCAAAAAAACGCATTTAAAAAAATTAATTTTAATGAAAAAGAAATTAATTTGCAAATTTTATGTGGTTTTATTATCTCTTCATTGGCCGAGGAGTAGGAGGATTATCAAAGACCCCGCATTACCGATACTCGTGTGAGTTAGAGGAAATAAACCCACATACAGTTTGCAAATAAAAATTTTTTTCATTAAAATATTTTTTTCCAATGCGTTTTTTTGGAAAAAAATGTTTCTATACGCTTGGCTACTGATTCTGATAACACACTTAACGGGGACCACAAGGTTTTTGTTACATATTGTATATATATATATATATATATATATATATATATATATATATATATATATATATATATATATACACCGTAGACCACATACATACACTGCGGCAGATTGTACAGAAGACTGAAGAGTACAATCTGCCACTTTGCCTGGCGTATGTGGACTATGAGAAAGCCTTTGATTCCGTCGAAATTTGGGCGGTGCTACAGTTCCTTCAGCGGTGCCAAGTTGACTGTCGATATATCGAAGTGCTGAAGTGTTTGTACAGTAGGGCTACGATGGCTATCCGAGTACAGAACCAGAGCTCGAAACCTATCCAACTGCAGAGAGGTGTAAGACAAGGTGACGTTATATCCCCGAAACTCTTCACCGCTGCATTGGAAGACGTTTTCAAGCTACTGGACTGGAAAGCATTCGGTATTAACATCAATGGCGAGTACATCACTCACCTTCGATTTGCCGACGATATAGTCCTTATGGCAGAATCGCTGGAGGACTTAAGCACTATGCTCAATGACCTCAATAGTGCCTCCCAACGTATAGGTCTTAAGATGAACATGGACAAAGCAAAGATCATGTTTAATGTCTATGTCACACCTATGCCGGTAGTTGTTGGGAGCACTATGCTCGAAGTTGTTGACGAGTACGTTTACCTTGGACAAATAGTCCGACTAGGTAAGTCCAACTTCGACCGATAGGTCAATCGACGGATTCAACTCGGCTGGGCAGCGTTCGTGAATTTACGACATATCTTCTTGTCAGGTATACCTCAATCTCTAAAAACTAGATTGTACAACCAGTGCGTGTTGCCAGTGATGACTTACGGATCTGAGACGTGGTCCTTCACTGCTGGCTGTATGAGGACGCTCAAGGTTGCTCAGCGAGCTATGGAGAGGGCTATGCTCGGAGTTTCTCTGCGTGATGGACTCAGAAATGAGGATATCCGCAGTAAAACCAGAGTGACCGACATAGCCCAACGGATTAGTAAGCTGAAGTGGCAATGGGCCGGCCATATAGCTTGAAGAACCGATAACCGATGGGGAAGAAAGGTTCTCGAGTGGCAGCCTCGTACCGGTAGGCGTAGTGTAGGGCGACCCCCCACTAGATGGAGTGACGACCTGGTAAGATATGCAGGAAGTCGATGGATGCAGGTGGCTCAGGACCGTGCTTTGTGGCATTACTTGGGGGAGGCCTATGTTCAGCAGTGGACTTGTGAAGGAATGATGATGATGATGATATATATATATATAATATATTATAAGAAAATATTTAAAAATTTAACTAAAACAAAGGTAACTACTATAATGATGATGGAGCTTAGTGTTATGAAGCAATTTTAGGAAATGTGCCCCCACATTCCTTAGTAGGTTATATGAGGTTATACTTAGTGAAATTAATAAATAAATTGTTTAATTCCAGGTTTTCAAGCTAGCATCATCATGTTGTACTAACATGAACAATTATATGGTTCTCAATATGGCTGACGGAGTTTACACCTATACATTTAGTGCAGAGAAAAAACCAGACTGTGTTGCCTGCAGTAATACAACTCGCGTAATGGAAGTTGAGGCAGATGCAGTTTTGATGGACATATATGAAAAGTTGAAGGAAGATCAAGCATATCTCATGAAAAGTCCAGGTTGTTTATTTTATTGTTATATTTGATGATATTATGAAACACTATTCTTATGGTCCTACAGTCATACAAGAGCCCATTATAATTCCATTCTGTTCAATTGTCATAACATTTCCTGTCATAAATTTCAGTTTTTGGTTAAATTAGTGTATGTATATACTCCCAATATGAAATATTAACTAAGAAATATATAATAAGAATGTGTTAGGTGCAAAACCTCTTAAAGCTTATAGAAAAAAACTAAAATGTTAATCTTAAATATTCAGTAACTAATAAACGGATTCCGTTTATAAAACCATATAATACGGATGGTCATCTTCCTCTTGTCTTGACTTGGTTCGTAACAACCACAAAAGGAAAACGGCGCTCGCGCCTCTTCCTTCGGCTGGCTTCTCAAACTAGCCGCGAAGTCCCTATCACAACAGACTTATGAGACACGGGTCTTACGCCTCCTATCAGGTACAACCTACACCACTACGCTGGGTTTGGGCGTGAGGCTAGACGTTCAACTCTGTGCGACAACCCCATTTCTTAAAAGAAAGTGGTTGACAACTAAGATTACGTGCCCCAAGCAATGGTCCCGCCCCTGACGTCAGTCATGTACTTAGTGGACTCTATATCTTCTTACTTCTCAACTTATAGGGTTGACACTAGAGAAATAAAACAGCAATTGTTCGTAAATGCCCGCTGGAAATGTGATACCAAAATTTCACTATTTTCAAAACGTTCACTTTAGTTTTCCTAATTTGTTTTTTTATTTATAACTGGCATCTGTAGCTGGTCCCCAACGACTTGCAAATTAGTCGACAATTTTTGTTATTAGATTTCCATATATTGTCCCATAACTTTATTTCCCCTGACAACATTATAAAACAATTATATTTATACAAAGTACAAATTGAACACATTATAAAAATAATTAAAACATTCACATTATAAAAGAATTAATAAAATATTAAGAGTATTACAAAAAAATTAAAAAGGTTTCCCCATTAAAATTATGTTTTCCGTTCGTTGCTTGAAATAACAATTACTTGGTTACAATAGTTCGTTTTCTCTACTACAATAAGCTCAAGGCAAATTTTAGATAACTTATTTATTTATTTAGTAATATTCATTCTCCCGATGCATGTTTACGCACAGAATAAATAATAGTATTACGTACAGAATGTGCACTTCTTTGATGTCGACATAATGACATACATACATAATTATTATCAATCAGATAATAATTATGATATTATCTGATTGATAATAATTCAAATTATATATATCTAATAGATATAAATTATCTAATAGATAATAATTATGATATATTAAGAATCAGAGAACATCGCGCACAGCGATAAACTTTATCGCTGTGCGCGATGGTCTATATTACTTTGCATCTTTATCGCTTCCTAAGTCACGGCGGAATTTCCGTGGTTATTAAGGGATGTCAATAGAAAGTAAAAAAATACATTGCGAAATGTTAATTAAGTTACGTGAAGTACCTATTCTGACTATGATCGACTGACCATGTTTTCGCCCCTATGTGAGTTCTGCAATGCCTAACGTATGCAAATTGCAAGGTCATTCGTCAGGAATCGTGATGCTTGGTTCGGAAGAAATAGGATGATAGTGTAAACGGTAACTAAATCTGAAATACGATTCCTAACAGAACTTGGATAGTAAAGTAAATTTTAACTATTTTTTGTAATAAAGTACTTAGGTATTTCTTCTGTAGATCAAATTATTACTTAATTCTTTTTTGCTGTAAGTACCTATCTGAGAAAAAAATTTAAATAATTTCACCTTTCATAACCTCCTTCTATCCTTCGGTAACTTAAAGAATGATATGAAACTTTTTGTTGGTCATTTAGTATCCATCCACGCAACAATTGTAGTAGGAACGACGTTTTGCCATTATAATTTATCAAATAGGTAACAATATACATAATATATGTATAATTTTTAAATTACACTAAATTTTTTAAAACTATTTTATCCTACAATTAAATATACTAAACACTATACAAAAACTATTTCAACAAGCATTTACATAAAACTATTTACGTAAACAGCATTAAAAACATTAACATTCAATCGTCTACAACGTGCTAGCCCCGTCTATTACACCGTCGGTGATTCGTGATTTTAGGTAATTATTTCACGCAGGTAGCAAGAGTGACAGAGGCCTGGTTTAGCCCAAAACACTGAGAAACATGATTTGGGAGCTCTACTTTATAGATTCAATTGAATATCGACCATCAAAAAAAATATTTTTATCTCACAAATATCCTATACTTTTAATGATAAAATACATTTTCGTTATATGCCTTTCACGTATGAAAAAAAATAGACAAAATTCAATTAACGATCGAAAGAGCTTCGATACAAGCCCCGATATCTCCGAAGTTCTACATCATTTTGACGTAAAATTTATACCAAAACAGTCATTAACATTTGCTTGAACTATACTATGATTTTAACTTTTAAATCGTTACTATTATTTTTTAATTAGTTAAATAAAAGTACCATATATTTCACTGCGCTGGCCATGTGAATTCAGTACCGCGCGAGCGGTTGTCGAGATTTGACCTGTGTCAGTTAATTGCGCGCGCTCCGTCTCGATATTATCGTAGTGTGCGTCGATTGCCATTATAGGCGCTGCTATTTTGGCCTGTCTCCGAAATAGAACTCAACTACGATCGCAGTTTTTGGTCATTGGAAGTATTTACTTTCGTACAGTATATTTCAATTAGTATAAAGTTCGCACATTGTTATTATACCAGATAGTTAACTATCTCTCATTATAGTTATTTTAATACTAGCTGAGCTTTTTTACAAGTTGAAATGGGGAAAAATAAATACAAGTATTAATGTGTCACTAAACGTAAAAAAAGAAATATCCTATTTCTGGGTAAATAATATTGGAGAATAAAGATGTATGGACTGGCCCATATGGCAAGCATGCAAATGACACCAAAAATTGTCCATCCACTGAACTCCATCCTGAGAAAACTTGTATAATGAAAGATCAAGATCGTTACTCACAGTATCATAGTGCGAGCGAGAGAACAAATATGAAATAAAGTATCGCTCGTAACTCGTAACTCTCTGCGGGAGCTAGGATCATCGTCCGCTCGTTGCGTACAATACCTAAATTTGCGTAACGCCGGAATGTAAGAGGGCTCTTAAACAAAATATCACTATTTTACAAGCAATTGCTTACAGTCATAAGACTTAAAATGACGAATTTAAATTTTACCATACAATTTTCATTGCTAATTTTACATGTACGATACAGTAGTTTAATATAAGAATTAAAACTTTTAAGCAACATTGAAACATTTAATTCTATTATTTACTTTTCTCATTATTTCCCTATTACTAGAATAGAATTTTATTGACATTTTTATTATCTTATCATTGTACAAAATGTATCCAAAACGTTAACAATTTGCTATTACATGCATTTTAAAACTTTAATAAAATATTATTTTAATTAATATTCTTAAAAAAAAAACTGTTTCGGTAGCATTTTTCTTTTCTTTTCTGCTACACTAGTTGACAAACTCAATTTTACACAACCCTCGGGATCCTTCTGGGCTTTGCCATTCCTTTAATATTTATGATTATCTCGGTCGGAGATACACAACATTTCATTCTAGTCTTAAACTGCCCTTATCTATTACTGATACGTCTTATCAGTGCTTAAAACATTTGCATAACATAACCGATTGCTATGTAATGACTCTAAGTTAGTACAAATATCCTTACTATTCTCAGAAATTAGCACTTTATAAATAACCATGAATTTTTATTGTTTATCTTTAAGAAACAATGAAAGATTTAATAAGGTGTTTATCTCGCTTTAAAGACATTTAAAGTGTTGCCTTGCAAGCCATTGTGAGTATGATGCAGATGTCTTTTACTGTAAAAAAAAGACAAAATTTCCAAATGAAGAATTATTTGAGACTTAGGCCATGTTCAGATGGGCAACACTTTGACGCGCGTTTGCAGATCGCGCAGCTAGACGTGGTATTTACATACAACCGATCACATGAGCGCGCGTTAACGCGTTTCAGCGAGCGCTGACGCGGCGCTCAGAGAAAGTCTCTAGACGCGTTAACGCGCGCTTTGACAGGTATGTAACGTCCGTTGACTGTTCAGTTGAGCACGCACTTCAATCGCGATTGCACGTTTTGTTTTGTGACTTGTTCGTATTCAGTACAAAACGATTGTATCTGAAGATATTGACATCGACTTACTAATTGACGAAGTCAGGAAAAGGCCAGCGATTTGGGATATAGCTTCAGAATCCTATAAAAATAAAATTTTCAAACGACGTGCTTGGGAAGAATTGTTTTTAATTTTCTGCGATGATACCGACTCTCAGGAAAAAAAAGAAGAATTTGGGTAAGTAACTTTATTAATAGAAAAAAATGGCGTTTGCGTGTAGAAAAATCTATTTATATCATTCGATCCTGATGTTCAAGTTTTACTTCATTAATAAAATAGTTCGTTAATTTAGTTAGGATGTTATCCGCTGATGAAGTAGCTCGTCCATCGTGAGTAATATTTATGCTTGACAGATTTCCTTCTTTTATCTCTTCCATATCCGATTTGAACATAATTGTGGAGTACTGTAATTGCCTTTACAATATGTTCGGCACAGTGACATCTATAGGGTGGTGTAGTATTCTCCATTTATTACCGGCTATTCAAAAAGTACACTCAACATATCGACGAGCCAAAGTTAGCCGATAGTTAAATTTGTTTTTTCGTAAGTTAGCTGCTTTCCACCATAAGGCCTCATCAAATTTTCCACTAACCCAAATGCTTCATCACCTACAATTACGTAAAGTAGTGCCGTTTTGAGGTTTTCTGTTAAAGGGCTCGGTTTTGGTAGATCCAAAGACTTTTCAGTGAATTTTATGCATAGGATTGGATCTTTAAAAATTCCTGAATCACTATCCTTTCCGTAGGCACCAATGTCTACCCAGATGATGCTATAGACAGAGTTACACAACGCTAGTAGCACCAGAGAAAAAAAATGTTTATAATTAAAGTACAAAGAACCTGAATGTTCTGGTTTTAGTATTCTGATATGTTTACAATCGAGTGCACCGATGCAATGAGGAAATTTGGCTGTTTTTTCAAATCCCTGGGATATTTCAATCCATTTTTGTTCATCTGGGATTGGCATAACTATGTCTTTCAATTTCGTCCACATAACTTTACATACTTGACGAATAATACCAGATATAGTTGACTTCCCAATTTTATATGAATATTGTAGCTTTCCCATCGAACATCCGCTTGCAAGATATCTGAAATGATTAACTTTACTTTAATTTCATTTTTGCAGGTACTTTGCTGCAAACAAAGTGGAAAAGTTTAAAGGATATTTTCATCAGGGCGTCGAAAAAAGGAATATCAGGATCTGGAACGAGTAAAAACAATTACATACATTTTAACAGACTGCTCTTTCTAAAAGGCACTTACACTAGGAAAAGAAAGGCAAAGTAATTTCAGCAATGATAACGAAACTGTGGCTAATAATAATGAAAATGATAACAATGAAATGCCACCACCTTCCCGGCCAACTGGTAAGAAAGTGAAACCCAATCTGAGTGATGACAAGTTCTAGAGAAGATCATGGAACAGAGACATGTTGAGTTCACATAATTAGCAAAGAAAACACAAGAGGTTACTGACGAGGATAAGTTATTTTGCTTGTCTTTAGTAAACTAAATATAGAAAATACTCGAATATAAGCGCCTTAAAGACAAGATAGATATACAATTTAATAGCACAACACCGATCATCCAGTCCTTCTCTTTTGGCTTCTAATTACTCGTCTGAAAACTATTGGTCCTCGCCACAATATTCATCGTCTGGCTATGGCTACGCAACTAGCGAACGAGACATAGCACCAGCTACACCGTCATTAGTTGCCACCAGCAGCGAAGATTCATAATTAGAATTATTTATAGATTGTTAATTACGGTATAATACGGTAATAAATGAATCTCAACTTATGGTAATTATTAGTTTTTCTTACGGTGAAATACAATATCTGACGGCGTTCGGAGCTGCTGTATTATCATCCTGGATGTGTTGAAACAAAGGTAAACTTTCGCTGTCCCCTCATTTTTTGGCTCTAGAAAATCGAAAAATCATCCGATTTCAATGATGATGATCTTAGCTCTATCGAAATAGACTGACGAGCTCTCGCAACGCGCGTTAGCGCTTGTCATATGAACTCTTTATAAATTTGATCGCGCGTAGATCTGCGTTAACGTGCGTTACATGTGTACTTAGCCTTAGGGTCAGTTCACACAACGACACGACGCGACGCGACCCGACGCGATGATGCTTGAAGAGGCTAGTGATTTCGCACAGCGTAGTGCGCTGGTACGAGACGTATCACGAAGTGGCGAGGCGCATGGTTAAGTCGCTGGCAGCGCACAACTCTTTTACGCTACGCCTCCCGACGAAGCGCCGCTGTCTCGTGATGCGTCAGCTACGTCGCGAGGCACCTCGAGGCGCAGCGCTGCGTTATATTTTGTATCACTAATTTAAAAGATGCGACCGGCGCCTTGCGTCACGTCAGTGTGAACTGACCCTTAAAGACCAAGCATGATGGTCTAATACCTGGAAATTTATCTTATTTAACAGAAATCATAATGATCTGATTGTTGTTTTATCTTTTGTTTTTAAAATTTATGCATTTGAAATAATGATAATTTTATTTTATTTAAGGTATAACAACAGTTATCAATGGACGTAACAAGACCTTGTATATGCCTACGATCAAGAGTATAGAGGAAAGGACAAGAGATAATTTAAAAAAGAAAATAACGGAACTTGGATTATATAATGGCGCGGAAATATTGGTAGCTGATGTTACAACACCAAACACAATTGCCATAAAATTAAAATTTTCAGACAATGTAGATGCAGAAATGTCAAGATAAAATGTATTTCAAAATTATCGATTTTAGTTATAAAATGTATAAATATAAGTTTATCACTTTAATAATTAGTTTTAAAACTTGTGTGTCTTTATCTTCTCAAGACGGCAGCATTTACAAGCATACTTAGCAGGAGATTACGATTAGTGACAAAAGGAAAGTTATCGACTAAAACCAGCAAATTTCATAAATCATTGTATTTAAAATAATTTCAAAACAAATTGTTGAAGATATTTGTGAATAGTATGGCCGGCAAATTTATATTAAAAACGTAACATTTTTTTGAATAGAGCCTTTTTCTTATACTTGTTTACAACAATTCAGTCCTGTTCTTGAAGATAAGTATTCAAATAGAGTAGATAAAGCAATGCGTTGACAATTAAAGCACAGATCACAGAGTAGACAGATAGATGCTGTTATAATGTATCTATGTTATAATGTATAATGTATTATGTATGAGCTTCGTAGTGACTAGACGACTTTTTTGGTGTGCGCAGATTTCCTCGCGCAAAAAATTACGGACAGTTCTGTATCGGGGAAAAACGCGGTGACTACTCTATTCTATGGTCCCTTTTGCTATACAGGACTATATTATATATACGAGTGTCTTTTATTTTATAATAATAATAATAATCATTTTTTTGGACCATGCTCCATATACCTCTGCCCATTTCCCACTGCACCAGAGCCGCATCAGTGTATATGTGTCCAGTGCTGCAGGAACGGGCAATCTCGTTTCTCTACAACAACTCTCAGGACGCTGTTGGTGCTCACCCGAAGTCTGCGCATTAGGGATGCTGTTCTTTAGCACTGTCTGTTATAGTACGCGTCACGTAAAAAGAACGCTGGCGGTCAAGCTGTGCATAGGCGATTTATCGGTCTACTTGGTGGTATGAGGTAGGGCGCGGGGCGGGTGAGCCACGCGCCGCATGTTTACCGATGCGCTATTGGTTCATCAGTTGAGCTTTGCTTCCCGCGTAGTATCCACGTTCCTTTTAAAAATACCATCGCGCACAAAAGTTTTAAATTACGAAATGGTTTTACATAGAGAAGTGAGAAAAATGATTTATGACGTATACTGTTTTATGAAGAGGGAAGCTGATAATAATGTAGTTAGTAGTCGTAGGTATATATAGAGTCGACGGTGAGACGAATAGTAAAGGGTTCAAAAGATTCGGAATTCCTTACTGTTTTTCGAACTCCCGGCCAAAATAAAAGAAAAAAAAAAACAAAACCAATAACAGACATTGACAGCTTTGACCAGGGTGTTATAAAAAGAATGATCTATAATTTTCACGTCACTGAAAAAGAATTGCCTACCATAGGCAAGTTGCAAAGGAAGTTACAGGATGACATACATTTCCAAGGATCTGCAGCAAGTCTCAGGCGAGTATTGAAAAACTTGGGTTTTAAATGGAAAAAAACGGAAACCAATAGAAAAATCTTAATTGAGCAGTCACAAATTCGATTTCAAAGAATTGAATATCTGAGAAAGATTAAAAAATATAGAGAGGAAGTAAGACCTATCATTTACACTGACTAATCATACGTCGATAGTTCCCATGCGTCTCACCATGCTTGGACAGACGGTTCCACCAAGGGCATTAAAAAACCTGTATCTAAAGGTAGCCGCTTAGTCATATTGCATGCGGGTGGCGATGCAGGTTTTGTGCCGAATGCTTTACTGACGTTTAAAGCCGGTACAAAAAGCGGCGACTACCATGACAATATGAATTCTGAAAATTACGAGCGGTGGCTCCGTACTCAACTGATACCAAATTTACCGCCTAATTCAGTCGTGGTAGTCGATAATGCATCGTACCACAATAAACAACTCGATGCTGCACCAACGTCCAATTCAAAGAAAGCAGACATGCAAACCTGGCTTCGTCAAAAAGGTATTGAATTTGAAGAGACCATGCTAAAGCCGGAGTTGTACAACTTAATAAAAAAATGCAAAGATAAATTTAAGAAATTTAATATCGATGCTATTTTGAACGAAGCAGGACATTCTGTACTTCGTTTGCCCCCATATCACCCGGACCTGAATCCTATTGAAATGGCCTGGTCCCAAATAAAAAGTTATGTTGCCTGTAAAAATGTAACTTGGAACCTGACACGTATAACAGAGTTGATTCATGAAAAAGTAAATTTAATGGGAGCAACAGAATGGGGGAAGCTATGCACGAAGGTAAAAGAAATAGAGGCTGATTACTGTAAAAGCGATCATGTGGTGGACATGATGACAGAAACATTTGCTATCCACATAGGGGATCATGATTCCGACTCAGATGAGGATGGAAGCTCGAGTGACGACAGCGACGACGATGAAATGGCCACTTCTAGCACCAACACCGCGTCCTCATCTGGTTTTCACGTCACGCATGATGACTTAATTGAAGGAGTTTCAACATTACTTTAATTTTATTTCGATTAAACATTCTATAATACATAATTCAAACGTGTTTTTAATTCATTTTATTGATATTTTATCTAATATATTTTTCAATGTTATAACTAATAAGAATAACATATATATAGGTACGAAGCCACGACCCGCGAGCGAAAGCCTAGTTAAAAAATAAATTAATAGGCACGTAACTTTCGTGCGAGACTGTACCCATGCGCAAACACACTCCCACCACTTTCTTCCAGCGTTCTTTTTACGTGACGCGTGCTATACCGCTTCAACAAACATGTCTGATGTACTACAAAATCGTTGAATGCCCAAGAGAACCTTAAGTGCATTATTATATTGCATACGAAGAACATTGTAGGCACGCTGCGTATATCTAACCCACAGGCTGCAGGTATAGAACGATTGGCAAAATGCCTTGAAAAGAGTAATTTTCACTCCTCTCGTACAACATGCAAACCTGCGGGCCAGCATGTTGCACCGGATCGACAACGCTTTTCGCTCCGTCTTTATATCATCGTCATCATCTAAATCTTTATTAACTATGTGGCCAAGGTATTTAAATTGGGACACTCTTGAGTGCATCACCATAAAGGCACTGCAGGAACTGTATTAAGCTTTTTAGTAGAGACATGGCATATCTTTCACACACTCCAAGCTGATGTCTGAGTGCATCAATCGAGGGACTCAGCACCACCTTATCATCTGCATAACTTATGCTATTTATTATATGGCCGTCAACGCTGCATCCCAAACCGGTGGTGCTAAGCTCCTCGATGAACTGATTGATGTATAGGCTAAAGAGCGCCAGGGATGTCAGACCACCCTGTCTCGCTCCACACTCCAGTACATACATCTCAGACCATGCACCTAATCATCTGACCTGGTTAATCGTATCAGAATTGGAAAAGATTAAACAGTTCTTTAGGTACACCTTGCTCACATAATTTTGACCATAAGGTGCTATAATTAACCAAGTCAAAGGCCTTAGGGAAATCTAAAAATGCAGCATACACAGGTGGATTTCTATCGGTGTAATACCTGACAGTGGGCTTCAGGCGACAAAATAGCAGTTTCGGTAGACAACCTAACTCTAAAACCGAATTGAGCATCATGTAAATTGAGCCATCTAGTTACTACGCTCAAGCACAGCGTCAAGAACTTTAGCTGTTACAGTATCCAAGGAAATTATAGCCTATAATTGTCCCTTTTTGAAGTATCACCGGTCTTATTCTTAATTATGGGTACACCTATCGCTCTCATCAGTTCAGTAGGTAGTTACGAATGTCTTACACACAATTTGAACAGCATTGAAAGTACCTTCCAGAGAACATTTCCAACATGCGGACCCGCATGTTTCAAATGCTCTGTGCTTAGGCTGTTATGACGCAGAGATTTGCCTCTGGTCATAGATGGCTCTTTTATTTTGTAAAATTTATTATGGTAGGCATCGTGAAGAATCGTATACTTACAATTAATTGGATGGAAAGGCGAATGCTGGCAACTTATTCCACTTTTGCTGTAGGCATGACGAACGAGGTAGCAATTTTTTACGTGGAATGAACCATGCTGCAGCTATATTATGGTAGTAGCAAGAATGAATTGGCTTGCTTGGGGAAAGACCGCGCTCTCACAGAATGCCAGCTTAAATGCTGCTGTGTTTCGTGTGTAGACAACCGTAGATACTTTTTATACAAATCGAAGCATTTAATCTTAATACTCAAGGGTGACAACGCATCTGCAATTTTCGAGGACAGATGTAGTTTTCGGGATTTAGGCACTATTTAGTCCTCAACGAGAACGGTGGCGGAACAAGCATGTGAGCACAAGATAATTCAGATGCACAAACTTTTGGAACTATAACTGGTAAACTATCTGTTCCACTAGATTTGTTCACGTCGACACCGACATAGAGGTACTGCAGTGAGGTAATTGTGTTGAACAACAGACAAAAAAACGCGAACAAGTTCGCTTTCTCTAGCCGTGTACCATCTGGTATTACTCGTAGAGGAGAGTGTAAGCCGACGAGAGTTTGTCTCGACAACTTTGGTGGATACCAAACTGCCGGACTATCCGGCATTTAGTTTTGCGCCGATGTTCTTGATAACTGGCATTCCGTAACGTTTTTTATAGGACTTGAAAGCTTTCTTTTTGAAGCTGATATCCGGAGCTTCGAGAAGCTCTGAAAGTCTGTAGTCTGTGAAATTGCCGTTTTGTTTGTTACCTGTTAAATTATATAATATTAAATTGCTACCTATGAATTTGCCGTCTTTTTTGTGAAATAAGAACGTAATTTTTTTCTATATTTTTAATTCTATTGATCAAAGTCCCATCACCCACGCAATCGATGGATTTTTGCCAACGCAGTGGCGGTTTATTGATGAAATTTCCTCATGTCTTCTTGCAGAAGTCAGCTGGACGGGAGGCAACAAATTCTTCAAATGCATTTTCTACTGTCCCTCAGGAATTAAATATTTTTTCTGTCAAAAAGTTATCCAATTTCTGGAAAAAGTAGAAGTCTGTAGGCGCAAGGTCTGGAGAGTACAGCGGATGACGGAAAGCTTCCAACCTCAGCTCTTGTAAGTTGGAGGCGGTCTATAGTGCAGTAAGAGGTCGAGCGTTGTCTTGCAGGTGCAGCGGGGACGAGCGGTTAACCATAGCTGGTTGGAGACGTGCGAGCTTCTCCATCATTGTGTTCTGATCTTCACAGTACACATCTGCAGTAATGCTCATCCCGTTTAGTAAGAAGCTGTGTGCACACCGGCGCTAGATCACCAAACAGTGACCATCACTTTTCTATGGATAAGTTGTATGTAGTTTAGAGCATTGTTTAGGTGCTGAACCAGGATCCAACCAACTTGCGATTGCACATGCGATTGTCAAACAGAATCCATTTTTCGTCGCAGGTAACAATGCCGTTCAAAATTCCTTCGTTTGTGTGCCTGTTTAGCAGTGCAAGGCACGTCCCGACTAGTACTTCGCGCTGGCGATCATTGAGATCGTGGGGCACCCGTTTGTCAAGTTTTTTTACCTTGCCAATTTGACGCAAATGGACCAATATTGTTTTGAAGCTAACGTCGAAAGCTGCTGCTAATTCAACCGTAGATGGAGTATCATCAGCTTCCATAATCGCCTTTAATTCGTCAGTGTCAAAAACATATTGATATGTTATATAATTATATTATTAATATAATTATATAAGGCTCTCTGGGCACAATAGTTGGTAAAGTGCTTGAAAAACTTCTACAGCCCGAACTTGTGAAAAATATTAGGATAAGTGATGCTCAGTTTGGTTTTCGTGCCGGTGTTTCTGCCGACTCTGCAATACTGTCCGTTAAGCACGTTGTAAACTATTATAAAAGACGTAGGACATCTGTTTACGCCTGCTTTCTGGACTTGAGTCGTGCATTTGACCTTGTTAATTATAATATATTATGGAGGAAAATGCATGAGTCCAATGTACCTGGCACTGTTTTGGGTTTGCTGAGATACTGGTACGAGAACCAGACAAATAAAGTTAGGTGGGACGACTTCTAGTGGCTATAAACTAGAATGTGGGGTACATCAGGGAGGGCTGACCTCTCCGGACCTTTTCAATCTTTATGTTAACGGCTTGATCGAAGAGCTTAGGAGTAACAAAATTGGATGTCACATTAATGGTGTAGCGTTTAACAACCTTAGCTACGCAGACGATATGGTGCTCCTCAGCCCATCGATCAACGGTCTTAGAAAGCTTATATTCATCTGCAAAAATTTTGCTCGTCAGCATGGATTAAAATATAATGAGTCTAAGACTGAAATGCTAGTCCTTCGTGTTGGAAAGGGTCCGGGGAGAGTACCGCCAGTAAGCATAAATAGTGTGCAGGTACGGACTGTGAAGAATTTCAGGTACTTGGGTCATATGTTGTCGGAGAACCTGAGTGACGACTTGGATATTGAGCGTGAACGTAGAGCTCTAGCTATACGTTGTAACATGCTGGCGCGTCGCTTTGCCTCGTGTTCTGAGGATGTTAAGATTACTCTGTTTAAAGCCTATTGTATTATCTTTTACATCGGACAACTCTGGATAAATTACACCAAAAAATCCTATAACATCCTCAGAGTACAGTATAATGATGCTTTTCGTATTTTTTTTAAACATCCACGGTACTGCAGTGCGTCCACATTCCACAATGTTCGCAGAGGCTGCCGTCCCAGACTTTTACGCAGTGTTACGTTGTAGAACGGCCAGTTTCTGGGAACTGTACGTAACTCAACAAATGAATTAGTTAAGGTCGTTGCTCAGGTGTCTCCTGACAATATATTTTATAAACACTGGCAGGGTATGCATCAGACGCTATAGGTGATGAAAAAAGTTGTTCTAAAGTACTATATTTTAACTTATAATAGAGTTTAATTTGTAATTGTGTATGTGTATAATACTCTAATTCATTGTCTTTGACGCAAAATGTACTTAACATATGTGGGTTGATACCTTAATAAATAAACTTTATTATTATTATTATTGTGGACCAAAGTTTTCGGACGACCACGGGGTTCGTTTTTCTGGTCGAAATTTCCAGAACGGAAGCGGGCAAACAGTTACCAGGGGGTGCGTTCGTTTGTGATATTCGTATTGCGTTCCGCTTGTTCCGCATTGCTGCCACGACGGTACTCATATTCCATAATTATTCGAATTTTTACCATATCCATGATGACGAAAAATATTAAAATGCGATGAAAACGTAACGCTAATCAATAAACAAATTACTAATTGATTTTGTAGAGATAATTCCATGTTTTTTTTTTCAAAATAAATTAATTCTAAATTTGAATTATTAGTAAAACAATAATTCTTTTGATTTGAAATGGCCAGTTCTGCAGAACGGCAATTTCATAGGCCTACTATATAAAAAGTAACTCTAAAAAAGTAGGTACCTCTGTCGGTACCGTAGACCGTAGGTGGAGGATTGATACTTACTGCCGTAGTATTTGATAGCTATAATCTATAGTAAAGAAAAAGAGAAGCATATACTGGGTGACCATTTTTACCGTCTTTAAAATAATATGGTGTTTTGTGTAAGTGGAATAGAAGTTATCCTCGAAAGTATTTATAAAATATAACAATATGAAAATATAACTATATAGATAGGCAAAATTTTACGAATATCCAAAAAAAATACATAAAATCAATTCATACTATGGCGTTTGTGTAAAACTAAAAATAGGCTACGATCGCTAGGGAGTGATTTTATTATCCTATTAATAATTTATCATTGATTCAATAGATAAGAAATTGTTCAAAATTACAAATACATACAGAATAAACATGCAACTACCGATTGCAAGTTCTATGAGAATAGTAATCGAATAGATTCATTAACGATTATACACCACCATCATACATCAGTACAGTACACATCAACATCACCATCGCTACAGTGAGGTGAGCCCTAGAGATGAAGCGTATATACTAGAACAGATCCAGAGACTAAGTATTTAACGAGACTAGGTTGCACCTGTTCCAACTTTTAAAATACTTGATCCATCTAGTCTCACTGTGCCTATACGCGTCGTACTAGTATTTTGTTGCCGTAGACTGTAGTTACTAGGCGCTCAACTCGGGTCGTCTTTGCCTAAATCATTAGTTTGTCAGTCATTTGAATTTGAACCAAATTTTAATGAACATAAAGGTAACGTGACGCGCACTCGTGTTTGTTGTGTAATAATATATTCTGTCCTTTTTTTAATTAGACTATTCCGTAGTCTTTCTATCTTTGTCTGTCAATACTCGAGACTCGAGACTAGTCGGGACTCGGACTAGTTCTTCAACCAAATACTAGTACGAGACTAGTCGGGACTCGGACTAGTTCAACCAAATACTTGTACAAGAGTACAAGGCAGGCGAGTATCTATTGTCAAATACGGTACGGACTCATGCGAATGTGATCTCGGTGGACGCTGTTTTCATGTTTCCATGACTACATAACATAGTATTGGAAGCGTAAACAATTTACGTTTCGATGATTATGTAATAATATATTTTGATGAATATACATTAAATAATTAATATAACTAAATGTGTCATGCATGCTTTCAGTAGTATAAAAATGCGTTCATTTACCCACATTTACTAATCTATATATATTTTATAATCGTTCGTAAGGAGTAAATTTCAGTAGTGCGCCGGAACTGACAAACTCAGTTTTTATTTTTCAGAACAATTCTTTTTTTAATGTTAAAAAATATTATAATTAGGCTCGTTATTATTAAGATTATATGAGAGACAAATGAAAATAATCCACTTTAAATTCTCCCTTCCGTCATTAGTATGAGCTGCATCAACCAATTATAGAATTATAGTAATAGTAAAAAAAACATAGCAGCTTAAAATCAATCAATATCAATAGGTGAGTACTCCCATTCTAGAGTTTTTCAAATAAATCAAAGATAAACATCTTTTAAAACAAATTTTACAAAATATGAAGTACTTACTACTAAGTAGCATTTGAAGTAATTTGAAGTAAATTATCTTAATTTATTTCTCATATAACCTTAATTCTCGTAATTTAGTTACGAGAATAATTATAATAATTTTATAAAGTATGAAGGGAAGATGTATGAATTCATTATTGCACACGTTTCAGCAGTACGCACGTAAAATATGGTACTTGAAACTATAGCGTATCCTATTCCTATTCCAACAATACTAAACTTTATGCGTACTTGATACTTTATGGACTAGGTGGAACAGGTATTTGGATCAAGTATTTATACGGAATTGGACTAGGTGCACCTAGTACGAAATTTACCTAGTACAACTCATCTCTAGTGAGCCCAAGTGAAAGAGCCCAAGAGGTTAGAGAAAAGGAGAACGATCGCTACGTACTAAACTACTAAAACATAGCCCGCCTGTCCCTGAACAGCCGTCGATAAGTAGTATCTGCGAAGTTAGCTGTTTATGAGTACAAGTAGATGAAGGAAGTTAGTTGAATCGTGTACAAATTTTCTTCGCGGCATTGGTGAGCAATTAATCGTGCTCCGTAATATTTTAATTTTTGGAAAAAAGTGGTTTAGCATCTGATCGGAAAAGAGACTGAAAATCACTTTTATTGACACAACCTAGCGATCGCAGCGCTTCACTTATTTGTCTGTATTTCTGGGACATTATTTTCTATAGCGATCGTTCCCTTCTCCCTACGCACCATGATGCTGAATTTGACAGCGCATAGACATAGAATTCCATTCTACATCTAAAGCATAGACGCGTATTTTATATACGTCTATGGTCACAAGGCTGCAGTACAACACTCGCGAAGTTCCTCGCCCGAAGTGTTCCCCGAGGTCAGCCGAGGTACGTGGAGCCTCTGTACACACTCGCTAAACTTCTTGAGGAACAAGTCGCTCACATGCTAGGCAAGATGGAGGACGTGCAAGCGGCAGCTGTGTTTGCTTTGTGCACTGTTGCGTATTTTGACCAAGTGCTTATATTGGTTGCAAAAAAAATAATAATTCCAGGGTCCTATATTACCGTTTTCCCCTGGAGCAACTCCTAAAGCAATAGTATTTACTCTTGTGACCAATTAATTTTAGGCTTAAACAATTTGGATCGAATTAAAACACTTTTAAATTAAACAACACAAAGTTAACTTTATAGAAGTAAGCCGAGTAATGTACAGCAGGCTCACTTCGTGCTCGAAACTTCGGTCCTTTGATTCGGGCGGAAAAAACCGAGGCGAGGCGAGGTTGCCTGAAGTGAAGCGAAGTGTCCCTGTACACACTCGTCTTTGCCCAACTTCGTTCAACTTTGCGAGCAGTGTACTGCAGGCGACAAACTAATAAGTACGGAGTGTAGAGGTAGAGGATAAGGGTGGCGCCACTGTAGCCACAGTCTAAATTTTAAAGAACTTTTCATAATTTTTTTACTGCACCGACTTTCACCATAATTCTTTTTACAATAATTATTTTATTGCTTTCAAAATTTTTATTTTTAAAATCACTCTCAACGACTTTCTTGGCTATTTATCATACCCTGTAGCTACTCGATTGCTGTTGTGGAGAGTTTTTGAACTGTTATTTACTGCTTACGGATGGACACATTTTCAACTATTCTCCTATGGGAGATTGTCCTCCTTACCTCTATACTCCATGGTTTTGAACTTCGACTTCGAGTGCTTCTATGCTGGAAGGTTTTGACTTTTGAACAGTGTTGCCACCTTAGTGGATTTTCCACTAAATCTGGTGGTTTGGAATCCCCTTTTAGTGGCAAATTTTTGCTTTTAGTGGCTAGTGGTTTTTTTAGCGGATTAGGAATTTTATCATAAATTATAAGAAACGAGTCGTTTCATATAAATAGTCGTTTCAAACGTCTGTCTAGCCATATTTTATACTTTCAAAATATACACCTATATATTTTTAGGAGTATATTTTACTACGCAGGCAACACCAATTCATTTCCATAGACATTGGATTGGAAAGCATTCACGGGGGTTTCCCGTTAAATATATTTAGTATAAGGCGACTAATAAAAAACGAAGGAATGCAAGGGCGAGATCTATCTGTATCTCGCTCTCCGGAATACTAAATAGTTGAGAGGGATATAATTTCTGCTTTCTATTCTATTTGACAGCATTTTACAACACTTAGTCCAATGTTTTTGAACTCGGTCACGCACGGTCACTCGGATTCAGTGCGTTGTTGTTTGTTTTTGTTTCGTTTTGCGATTACACATTTTTAAATGAAAATATTATTCATACGACGCTATGCCGAAACCTCAATATTCCCAAAAATTTAGGGATTCTTGGCTTCAAGCAGTTGAAAGTACCACTGGCCAAGTAGCAAAATGCAAGTTTTGTGGAACGATATTAAGAAGTCACTACGGAGATTTAAAAACACATGCTCTTTCGAAAAAGCACCAACAAAATAGAAAGGTAAATTATAGCTTTGTCTTTGTTATTTATAACGGTTCGAACTTAATAATAATAACAATAATTATAATTTATTTGACTCTCAATTAACAGGTTACACTTATGTATTTACCCGTTAACGCAATATAGGCCGTTAATGCAAACTAATAATCGAAAGGACGAGCGAATTTGACCCGCCTACCTGAGCGTGTAGTGTATTTGGGTGATGGGGCTGGAGAGTCATGGCCAGAATTACTTGTGTTTTGAGTGAGAGGATTTTGTGTGTGTGAAGGTAACTGATTCGTAACTGAAGAGGGTAAAAATGTATCAGGATTTTGAGATTGTGTAAATTGTGGAGTGTGTGCGAGGATGAATGCGGGTTTAACGCGATCAATACTCACGACGACTTCCTTGTTTCCCACGACGATAGTGACGGTCTTATCTGATCGACTGACAACCTGGAATGGTCCTGAATAAGGTGATTCCAATGGCGGCTTCACGTGGTCTGCTCGCAAGAACACGTGTGAAGTGGTGGAAAGGTCTTTAAACAGGAAAACTTTTCTTTTACAATGTTGAGATGCAGGTACAGGTCTCAGGTCTGACATCATAATTCTAAGCCGTGAGACAAAATCAAATGGATCAGATACTTGTGAAAATGACGAAGGAACGATCATCTCTCCAGGTAGATGTAAGGGCTCTCCGTATACAAGTTCGGCTGCTGAAGCCTTGAGATCCTCCTTTAACACAGCACGCATGCCAAGAAGTACAGCAGGTAATGCTTTGATCCAGGGCTCGTTACGACACATCAGGGAAGCCTTAAGCTGCCTATGCAGGCGTTCGACCATACCATTCGCACACGGATGATAACTAGTCGTTCGTAGCTTTTTAGTGCCTAAAAGTGTCATAAGTTTGCGAAATAAGTCCCTGATCTGTAGTGATACGGGAAGAGACACCAAATCTCGATATCCAGCCAGTCATCAAGGTGTCAGCCGTCTCCTCGGCGGTGATACTGCGCATTGGCCACGCTTCAGGCCATCGTGTGAATCGATCTACAGTCGTCAAAAGATAGCGATAGCCTTCGCAGACGGGAAGAGGACCTACAATATCAACATGAACGTGCCTAAAGCGGCCAGCAGGTGCAGCGAAATTAGCTAAAGGAGAGACAACGTGCCTTGTGACCTTATTACGTTGGCATGAGAGACACGTCTTAGTCCAATCGCGAACATCCTTCTGAATAGAAGGCCAAACAAACCTTTTTGTGAGAAGACGGGATGTTGCACGGAGACCTGGATGACTCAAATTATGGAGTTTATCAAAGTATTTCCGACGGAAAGGAGCGGTAAGAAAAGGACGTGGCTGACCCGTGGAAGTGTCACAAAATATTGTGACATCAGTCCCAGGCAACAAAACCTTCTCTAGTTTAAGAGAAGTGCCGTCACTAATAAGTTTTTATAGTTCCTCATCGTCTTTTTGCGACAAAGCTAGGTCGGCGAAGTCATCCTCCAGCAAAATTGCCTCAATTCGCGACATAGTGTCAGCCACAATGTTATCCACACCTTTAATATGTGAAATATCAGTCGTGAACTGCGAAATGAAGGTAAGTTGATTTAACTGTACCGGAGGTAGTTTCTCCCGACGCTGAGTGAAAGCATAAAGAAGAGGCTTGTGATCTGTAAAAATGGTACACTGTTGCACTTCCAAAATATGTCTGAAGTGTTGCACGGATTCGTATATGGCTAAAAGTTCTCTATAATATGCAGGCCAGGTTGACTGACGAGCAGTTAACTTTTTACTAAAAAAAGCAAGGGGTTGCCATTCATTACCTACACGTTGCTGCAGACAAGCACCTACCTGGACACTTGATGCGTCTGTGAACAGACCTAAGGCGGCATCAGGCTGTGGATATGCGAGTAGAGTTGCTTGTCCCAAACTTTCCTTACAAGCATTAAAGGCACACTCCAACTCTGGCGTGCAAGGTACCGGTTTTGCTCCCTTGAGTTTTGTATCAGTTAATATGTTTATCAACGGCGCTTGCAACTCAGCCGCACGTGGTAAACATCGTCTGTAATAATTGATCATACCCAGGAACCTACGAAGACCCTGCACTGTCTTAGGGAGAGGGTACTCCTGTAATGTGGCTATCCGTTCAGGCGGAGGACTTATACCGTCTTTAGAAACGCGGTATCCCAAAAAGATGACACTGTCTACTCCCAGTACGCACTTAGCAGGATTTACGACAATGCCGTAATCGGCTAGCCTCTGAAAGAGAATGCGAAGATGACAAGCGTTTTCTTCTTCATTGCGGGAAAATATGAGTATATCATCGATATACGGAAAACAAAAATCCAAATCCCGCAAAACCTCATCCATAAAGCATTGGAACGTTTGTCCCGCATTGCGCAATCCGAAGGTCATATACGGGAATTCAAATAATCCAAAAGGAGTCGTGATCGAGTCTTCGTCGTTGACTGGTATCTGTTGGTAAGCTCTTATCAGATCAAGCGTACTGAAGACAGTAGATCCAGCGATGTTATTACTAAAATCCCCGATATGACGCAACGGATAGCGGTCTGGGATGGTTCGCGCATTTAAGCAACGATAATCACCGCATGGTCGCCAAGAAACCAGATCCTTCTTGGGCACCAATTGCAGTGGAGAAGCCCACGGACTTTTGGATAGTCTTGCGGTGCCATTACTAAGCATCTCATTGAACTCACGTTTAGCAATCACCAGCTTATGCGGTACGAGGCGACGTGGCCGACATGACACTGGTGGGCCATCTGTCGTTTTAATGTAATGTACCGTCGAATGTTTAATGTCTCTGTGAAGTCCTGGAGGCCGTGTTATACATGGAAATTCGGCGAGAATTTTATTGAACCGTGATTCCGCATCGACTGTAATTGTTTTTACGCTAACCTGTTCCGTAGTGGCAAGGGATGCAGAAACAGAAAGGCCGGTTATTCCATCCAGAACGTTTTTATTGTGGCAGTCGGGCAGCAGATGGTAATGCGCAAGAAAATCCGAACCTATAATGGGAGTGCTGACGTCCGCCACTACGAATTGCCAGTGGAAATCTCGCCGCAACTCAAAGTTAAGTTTTAGCGATACGCTACCATATCTTGATGGTATTTATATGATGAGATGGATTGTATGGTCTTGATGGTATCATAGGTTTCTGATGCCAAAAGGGAGGTACCTTAGGCGCTACTTTACAAACTTGAGGGGAAAGTTCGTTTATGGGAGTATCCTCTGTTCTTAGAGGCTTACCTTCGATTTGTGCATGAAGAAGAGCATTCTCCTGTTGCATGGGATGTAGTACTGTAGCGAGTCTCTCTAGTTCTGTCTTTAAAAAAACATCTGTTGAGCAATATTAGGATCGGCAGTCGGTGAAGGTTCAGCTTTATCCGTCATGGTAATGTCTGATAATTGTGTAGTGAGTTAATGTTACTTAAAGAAACTAATGGAGCTAAACTGTGTGGAAGAGTGATGTTCAGCTTTTATGACTACATACATAAACAATAGGAATAGAACAATAGACACCCTTAATCTAAATATAAAAATCACAAAATGGCAATACAAAAAAAAATACAGCTGATATGTGTCAAACAGAGACCTGAACACTATTACAAAAAAAAATCAGTCAATCCAGTGTAACGGTAATAATTATGTAAAATTACACATAACACACAGAAAAAAAATTATCTGCCAAAAACAATTTTTGTAAGAATTTAATTAATTTTAATTATTTATATATTTATATGTGTAATATATTATTTTATTTAAGATTAAAATTAACGTGAAATATTTAGAATGAATGATAAGATCGACACGAGGATTATTTTTTTGTATAAAAAAAACAAAAACGCAATGAATTACCAAAAACAGCAATGTAAGTCTACATGTTTTTTCAACGTGCCGCAATGTATACTTATTACTACTAATTATTACTACTAATTATTACAACTAAATATTAGTAATGGCGACGACAACAAATTATTAAATTGTAATCTTATGTTGTTATGTGATACCATACTGCTTACTGAAGATGTTCACTGAAGCTCTTTCCAAAAATTACGTTAACACCGTTTATGTACTCCTTTACGGTTGCGATGCACTCAGTTCAAGAGGCGGTCACCAATGTAGTAGTATGGGTACTACTTAGTACTTTTAATCTTCACTCCAATAAAAGTCTATGCGTAAAATAATAATGGTTTATTATCACTCAGTTATACTAAACATCTCACACGTTACAATCTTAAGGGAACATTAAATTAAAACAAGTAATTGAGTGGAAAACACTGAGAGACCTCGTATATGTCTACAGATTTTGCGTCACAACAACTGTCTCTCACAATGTTGCCAGATCTACATTACAGTGTTTAATTGAAGTGGTGCGTTCAGAAATTAACGCCGCCACATATCATATATTTATCCAATTTTGATTGATATAAACAGAGTTAATAAAATGTTTGAGTCAAAAAAATACGGACCACACCTTATTGTGCGGTGAATTAACAAACTTGATTGATACGCTTGTCACCAAAGTAACGTTGCCTACACATAAGATAGATATCTTTACTCAAAATATTCGTGACTATTTGGACCAAAGATGCTACCTGGGATTCCGATTCGAAAAACAGATTCAAGAAATGAAAGAGAAAGGTTTTCCACGGGAAGAGGAAGAAGTATTGCGGAATAGGTGCATATAGTTTATAGTTTGTCTGATTGACGAAATAAAAAACAGATTGCCGGAAAATATTACACTCATGAAACAAATATCCCGTATAAGTGTCGAAAAAGCCCTGCATCACAACAAAGAAAATCTGGTTGATATAATGGCTCGGTTCGTAACAAGTACAGAATTAATTGCAAAAATTGACGATCAATGGCAGCAAATTCATTTACTGAGATGGAATGAAACAAAAGATACAAAAAAATTTTGGAGGGAAGTCTTGAAATTCAAAGATGCACAAGGTGTTGCCCGATTTCAAGAATTAGCAACATTTGCGATTACACTTTTGATATTGCCACATTCGAATGCCGATTTGGAAAGACTTTTTAGTAGCATGAATATTATAAAAAACAAGCAGCGAAACAGAATGAAGCTAACTCTTTTGAAATCAATTCTAAAATACGCTGCGGTATGCAGTTAATGGGAAAATGCTGCAACAATTATGAAATTCCTTTAAATCTTATAAAACAAATTGGGACGAAGGAGTCATATCAGTCTGATAAGGATAACAGTAAGGCTGAAAATGAAAATGCAGATTCATCTGAAGACGATTTATTAATGTAAATAATATCTTAAGCAACTTGATTTTTTAATTACTAAAGGTAAAAAAATTATATTAACAACAATAAGATTTTTTAATAATAAACGTACTTTTACTTTTTTTTGCTTTAATCATATTCATATATCTTAGTGGAAATTTTAGTGGTTTTCAGAGGGGGATATCTTTTTGTTAGTGATTTTCTGGTGGTTTGAGGAGCCTTGTCTGGCGGATTGCTATTTCATCCGTTGACAACACTGCTTTTGAAAGTCTGATTTTGACAATTGACATTTTTATCTGACGTGGTGCTAGTCTACAACTACAATCGTTTTGTGCCACAATCTGGAAATAAATACTGAAAGTAATTGTAACTGAAATTTTATTGTAATTGAACTAGACGTCTAAACGATTCAAAGTCAAAATGCTGGACAGTTTATTTGACGAAGTGAAGCGCATGAACAAGCGACAGGTAGTTTTAGTTCAATATTACTAAGATGACGTGACCACGAACCGGGTTTTAATTATTGTATTTTATTTTTCAGTTCATTTACCAAGTACTTAGTTTTGGTATGATAGTATCGTCCGCTCTTATGATATGGAAGGGTTTAATGGTTGTTACTGGCAGTGAAAGTCCAATTGTGGTTGTTTTATCTGGAAGCATGGAACCAGCTTTTCACAGGGGGGATCTTTTGTTTTTAACAAATTATCCAGAGGAGCCAGTGCGGGTTGGTGAAATTGTTGTTTTTAAGGTCGAAGGACGCGATATTCCTATTGTGCATAGGGTGCTAAAACTTCATGAAAAGTAAGAATTTAATTTTATATTCATCTCCAACTTTATTTGCCTAATATCACATGTAGAGGTTAGATTTGTAATGAAAAGTTTTATTGGAAATATTAGCCAAAGAAATTATGTAAGCTATTCCAAACATGCTCATTATCACATCATTAAAATATTTTCTTCATCTATCCATAAAAGTATACTAGCGGATCTGGGCTGCTTCTATTGTAGGTGGGCTTGCAATAGCTGCCATGCCTGGTAGGTGAAATGGTAATTACAGTGCAAAATATGTCGCATGTTTGCTGCTACTCTCTGTTGCCAGACTGAATAAAATGGTGAAATCAGCAATATGTTTCTGACATATCTTTTCATGTAGTAGAGTTCCCTTATGATGACTGATTCCTTATGATGAAATTGGGTGATTGCCTTATGCCACCTAAACATAACAATTAAATATTAATATAAATGAAATTTTAACCCCTTTTTTAATTCTATTGAAAAAAGTAAAAATTGCAGCCTATATATGTCCCACTCTTGGGCATAAGCCTCCTCTCATTTTTGGAAGGGTTTTAGGGCAAGGAAATGTTCGCCGCACTGCCCCAACGCATATTGGTGAACTTCACATGTCTTCAAAATATTATTTTCTCATTCATCAGACATCCCACAATGTTTTCGTTCGTTGCAGAGCAAGTAGTAAATTAGCACTTAAACTTGAAATTGACTATCACTAAAACCTGAAATTTCATTAACATTTCAACATGCCGGTGGAGATCAAACATGGGTTGCTTACATACTATGAAATTTACAGTGAGTGCTTACCATGTCAGCTACCAATGCTCCTTTAATTTCTCACAGTTTAAAAACACACCTCTTTTATACCATGTTAATTTTATTTATTGTCTAAGTATCAACACATTAAAAATTTTCAGAAATAATGGTACAGTAAAGTTTCTCACAAAAGGAGACAACAATAGTGTAGATGACAGAGGATTATATGCACAAGGTCAGTTATGGTTAACAAAAAAAGATGTTGTTGGCCGTGCAAGAGGATTTTTGCCATATGTTGGAATGGTCACAATATATATGAATGAATATCCAAAGTTTAAGGTACTGGTAGTTTTCTAAAACTTTAACATTCCTTTAATTGTGTACTTATATTTGTCAAAGTATTTTGAAAAGTAGTTACTATGGCCTACATACAAAGATACATAATATTTTCTATGTCATTAATATGTAGATGTGTGGTACACTTGCACAATTATTTCGCTTCATATATAAACTGCATTGTCTACACACCAACTGTACCTCAGATTTGCAACAGAATTATATTTCATTTCATATGTATAACATGATAGCAACAAGATAAAAACTTAATGCCTATGTTTATTTATTAACATCATAATTCCACCTATGTGAAAAAATGTGCCATCTATCCATGGCAGCTAAAGTCCCAATGTTGAGCATAGGTTTCCCTCCTAGAATGCCTGATAGGAATTTCGCCCTAGTTGCCACACTTGGCAGCCGGGTTGGCAACCCCAGGAAGATACATTAAAACAGTTTTTTTAATAGGAAAAGGGTGACAAGCGAGCACACAGTCTACTTGATGGTAAGTGGTTGCTGTGGCCCATAGACATCTACATCTATCCTCGTTTGCGAATCAAAATAAAGATGCGTTGTCAGCCTTGAGGACTAAGATGGAATGCCTCTTTTCCAATAAAAAGGGTCTCCGGTTCTTTACACTCTCCATACGAAGCACAGCAGCATTAAGCTGCTATTTCTGCTATTTGATGCTGGTATTCTGTGAGAGTGTGGTCTTTCCCCGGTCAAGCCGACCCATTCGTGCTACAACTATACAATTATTATAGCTGCAGCATGGCTCTACCACATACACATACCATATTTGTTGTTTTGTAATAATATATTCTAAATATATTTTTTTTCAGTTTGCAGTGTTGGGATGTTTAGCTATTTATGTGCTAGTACATAGAGAGTGACAAATTGAATTTGATCTGATGTTTGCAGTGGAAATAATCTGTATGATGATGGTCAGATGTATTTAATTTTATGAATAAATTCCGAGTATTCCACAAAGGAAATATAATAACATTTCATTTTTTATTCTTGCCATTCTTAAACTTATGATATAAATGTGTTTTCAGTAATTTTGGTTAGTAAATAAAATTATAATTAATTTTAAATCAATAAGAGCTTATAGTCTGTAAGCACTACTATTAAATTCATTGTGAATTGATTGAGTTGAATGAGTTAAAGTTACCTATGTATTTTCTGCTTGGTTGTCTTATGTTGCCACTGCAAAAACAGCATGAGACAATTCATCACTTAACTATTGTAAAGGTAAGAAAGAAAATAAGAGACAGTAGATGAAGGTAAAACCACAGAGTATATGCCATAGTGCAAAATAATAAATACATATTTGTAAGGGTTTTTTTTTATGGGATAGGGTGACAAACAAGCACACAGGTGGACACCTCATGGTAAGTGGTTTCTGTGGCCCATAGACATCTACATCTATCCTTGATTACAAATCAAATTTAAAAAAAAATGCAGATGTGTTGTCACCCGTGAGGACTAAGATGGAATACCTCGTTTCCAGTAAAAAGGGTCTCTGGTTCGCTACATTCATCATACATACAACACAACAGTATTAAGCTGCTATTTTACGCTGGTATTCGGTGAGAGTGTGGTCTTCCCCAATTGAGCTGACCCATTCGTGCCACAACCACAATATAGCTGCAGCATGGCTCTACCACATAAAAAGGGTGTAACAAAATCTACATAATGTAGAGGTAGCATTCTGCAGTTACTCATCACTATACATGAACTTAGAAGAGGCCTTGATACTATGATTATATTAAGTGAGTATGTAGTTTGCTGCTATAACTTCTAAAATGGGCCCAAATAGCATGATGGGAACTGAAAGATTTATTTTCCAAGCAGATTTATAGGATGTTCTATTAAAAAAATATTAAAAAACTTTTCAATTTTGAAAATAATACAATCTACATTGAATCATTTACATGCCAAGTCCATACAAAAATGGTTGGTTGATGTATCCACTATCTATTAGTACTTGGCAAAAATGTATTTTAAGATTTTATTCATCTTCTTATGTCAAATTACACACCTGTAGCACCTAGAGTCTGTGAGTAAGACTGCAGATAAACGGATGGATTAGGCGAAACCATAAGAGTTCATTGTTGTTTAAATACAGAACCCTAATAAAAAGCAGAGTAAATTTGTAAATAAAGGCTTTCTTCTCCATTATCAGCCAGTTACGGATCACTACTAGGGGCACCAATCACTTCTATTATAGGAAGACGTAATCACTATACCTGGCAGGTGCATTAGCAATGCGGTACCAGATATCTTGTGCTTTTGATGCTGATTTTCTTTGCAGCTCTATGTAATTTTGATCTGACAAGCATGCCGTGGTTAGACCACTAGAAAGCTGCAGTGTATCTACTGTTGTGGTCTGATTTAAAGAATAAGCTCTCTCTCTCTCTCTCGCCTCCATAGATTTCTCGTTTGCCATAGTTGCCACGCTTGATAGAGGTAATGCGGTAGCCAAGTTTTACTACAGTTCTTATTTTTTTAGTTGTTAGGAAGATGCTGCCTTATGGTTTGTTTGTATCAGTCGCCTGTTATGGAACCCGCAGGACGATAGAGAGTAGTAGATATTCTTACAATGCCATTCTATCAGTATTATTTGTGAGCGTTGCCTAAATGGTTGCATATAAGTGAAGACTATGTGTGCCTAAAAAGAAAGTCTTTAATAGTACAAAAACGTCCGCAATACCATATTTCTAACTTTTATATTTTAGCAGATAAAGTTGTTTTTATGTTTGAAAAAGTAATGTTGGGACGATTATCGTTAATGCGATATTTCAACTACAAAATATTAATCCTTAAAAAAATAAATTATTTTATCATCACTAGTAGGTACTTCGTAGAAATAAGATTTGCCTTATAATATTTAGTTACATAGTTCTAATACAAGAAATAATGCCGAAACAGCTTTGTAAACTTGTGGACGTTTTAACCATGTACTCATAGATGGCAGTGGGTAGATATCCACAAAAGAATGACCGTCTCTCATTGCAACTAATTTATTACAGCTCACAGCCAGCTTGCAAACCGATAAAGCTGTAAAAGTTAACTGACTCAGCGCTGATATCATGGAAAATTATCTGATGCAGCTTCAGTGTCAGTTAAGTGTGTTGTTTAAAAATTAATAGCATATTGTCTCTTCTATTCATTCATTAGTTTAATTTGTTGGATGTGCAGAGGAGGTTCACCTTATTAACTGCTATTAAAAATCGATACGCCTATTATGCTTATTAGCAAAATCCTCTGAGGTTATCATTGCTTACGATAAGAGTGTTTTCCCATGGGCGATTATAGGTTGGTTTAGTTGAAACCTGAAAATGAAAAGACATTTGATATTGTGTATAGAGAAAGCTCTATACCACATAATATAAATGTCATGTAATAATAATAAAAAAAATCGAATAAAAGTCAAAAAAGCGGGTGTGATTTGGGATATTTCACTTCTGTGCAGACACGGAGCAACAGTGGTTCCACGTGTTTTTATTTATGGCAGGGATTCCCAGGTTATACGAGTCGGGCTGCATAAATATTTCACGCCCCTCTGTCTATTTCGCTTACCTACTTTTGAGAAGTGAAGGGACGAACACCCACCTGATGTTAAGCGCGTCTGTGTAAACAACAGCAATACAACTTTCGCCGCTCTCTAGGGAAGACCCAAGTTGTATCGCATTGCACCTGTTACCCTGAAATGAGAAGGTGGAACGTCTAATGTGCCGGGACCGAAAACGTAATAAAGCAATCCGAGGACTCTACTCTGTGAAAAGTTGGACACCCGATTGGATCGCTTGTTGTTCACACAAGTTAGGTAGGTAACATTTCACGTAACATTTGCTAGATACCAGTGGCGTAATTATGTAACCAAGGGCCTCGGGGAAAAATTATATTGGGACCCTATTTGAACTAAACTAAATACTTTAAATATGCAAAACTACATCATCAGCTTGTTATCGCCCACTGCAGGGCATAATAAAGTAAATCTACTTACTACGAAGTATTAGTATGTGTAACGTAGCAGATATTAATTATCTGCTACGTTACATATTATTTGAATTCCTAATTCATATGCATAAAAGAGGATGTCCTGAGTGACTTGATTCAACGCAAAGGTCAAACCGCTATACGTAGAAATCTGAAAATAAATACGATATTTATGCAAATATAACTTGTAGAAAGTAAACAATGTTTGTGAGATAAAACCAAGGATGTGTCCAAAGGTTAAATTCTGTGCATCGCCTACGCCTTCGAACGTACAAAAGCAGAAGGAGAAGTTGTCGCCGGTTGAACGCAGCCATTCTTTAGTTTGTTTTATTACTATGCACTACAGCTACAACAGATTGACTGAACCACTGAGATCGTCGCAGTGGACAAACTATCGCCGTCACGTCGTCTTAATCTGGGCCAGAAACAGTCGTGTTCTCGTTGACGTGTCTCTGACGGCGGTGGTGGACAATCGCCCTTAGGGTCTTAAAAAGGGTACCTATGAAAAGTTTGAATGAAAACACAATTCCCAAAAAGCTAGGCGTAGAATTCTGACAGTACCTGTCAGAATTTTGTAAAAAAAGAAATTTGTAAAATTTAACCTTTTGTAAGAGGGGCGCTACTGTGTAGTAGCGGTGTAAGAATATGTACCCCTATCCCGTGGGTATCGTAAGAGGCGATAGAGGGAATCAAATCAGGAGATGGCCAGCAGCGTCTTCCTAACAACGACTAAAAATAAAAAAAAAACTGCGGTTGCCAACCCGCTTGTCAAGCATGGCAACTATGAGGCGTGGCGTGGTGTTCTCCTTTTCGTCCCCCTTCTGGGGACAGGAGATATTACAGATCCCGAGGCATCTCTCTCTACCTGGGCGTCATCGCTACAATCTGCTACGCAGCATAAGTGTTGGGTACTACACGCCATCTGATCCAGTGTCGGGAATTTCACTCTTCCTCGGCAGCTCCTTCGCCGGGCGGTGAGCGTAGAAGTTCTCGTGGGAGTGGTCGCCCGTCAGGTGAGCGCGCATGTAGAGGTGTGCTAAGTTTGTGTTTGTGGGTGAGGCCCGTTACCAGCGTGGTTGAAGAACCGTCTCGCAGTACGGGCCACAAATTCATGAATGGATTCGATGTTGAGGTCTCTGGCGATAATGTCATTTCTGACGTAGCGGCCAGATCCCACGATCACTCGAAGTGCAAGATTCTGCTGGGCCTGCATCCTCTTGCGTGGAGTGGCTGAGGTCAGGGCGTACCATGCTGGCTCTGCGTATGTCAGCTGTGAGCGGACGTAGGTCTTGTAGATGGTGATATTTGTTCTTATAGGTAGTTTGTATGCCAGTATGAGATATAAGTAATATTGCTCGCGCGACTCTGGCCTGAGACACTATGGTCGACCATCGGAGTCATGCGCAGCGAGCAATCTATCTGACATCCTAGGTAGGTGATAGTCCATTTCCGACCTACATTCTGTCCATGGAGTTGCAGAGTTGGTGGGGTACGTGTCGGCCTGGTCATGAAAGCGGTGGTCTTCCCGACATTGACCGCCATTCTCCATCTTGTCCAGCCACTAAAGTAGCAAATCTAGCAGACGCTACAACTTCCTTGCGGCGATCTAAACACGACGAGATGACGTGAAGTACGCACTGTTGTCTGCATACAGGGCAAGGACGACATTTTCTTCCCACTTTCCAACCGGCCTTGTAGTGTGGGGATGTCGTCAGTGTAAACCGCGTACAGGTGTGGTGATAGACAACTGCAATGTGGCATTCCCGCTTCGATCGGTCGTGCTACCGAAACAGCCTCTTCGATGTTGATGTAAAAGCTCCGCCCCTCCAGGAACTACACTATTAACCGCACAAGCATTGGTGTTAAGGTGGTGTGTTTGATCAGTTTGTATAATATCCCTGCGTGCCACACTCTGTCGAAGGCCTTCTCCATATCGAGAAGGCCCCCCCAGTTGCGGCCGCAATTATGTTCGGCCACAAGATAGTGCAGCACGCAGGTCAGTTGAGCTGTGGTGGAGTGTGCTCTGCGCAAGGCCGTAGCCAGAAAATAATTTCGGGGTTTGATTTGGTGGAACAGTAGAAAAACATAAAATCGTTTTAATGAAAGAAATAAAATGGTGTTACTTATCATATATATTTATTAGAAAACTATCTACAGAAATATTAACACCTTATTACAAAATTAAATTTAGTCTTCAAGCTCTCTTTGCAGCGAACAAATTAATTACCTCCTCAGTGTCGATGTCTATCCTGCGGTGGATCGACATTAACCCCAAACCGTTTAGTCTTACCTGGCCTTTGGAGTTTCTCAATTAAGTTTTGAGCTGTTTCAGAGAATAGAAAATCCCCTCAGGAGTACATGTAGAAACAGACAGTGTCGCCAAGATCCTTAAAAGTTGTGAATGTTTGGAAATAAGGCCTGGTTGCATTTTTTTATAGAAGAAGGGGCAAACGGGCATGCGGCTCACCTGATGTTAAGTGACTACCGCCGCCCATGATCAACCGCAACACCAGGGCAATTGCAGGTGCGTTGCCGGCCCTTCAGAAATGAGTAAGCTCTTTTCTTGAAGGATCTTTTCTTTTTCCCTAGGTCAAGGTAAGGAAAAATCACCGGTGGTAAACTATTCCACAGAGAGGTCTCTATATCTCTCTACAAAACTCCTTTTGAAACGTACAGTGGTGGACCGCCAAGCATCCAGATGGTGTGGATGGTATCGGGACGTTTGCCGCGTAGTGCGTTCACGAAATTTGGGGGCTAGGATTAATCCGAACAATTCCTCAGAGCAATCCCCGTGGCATCTCTTCGCAGCGCCAGTGAATCGAGCCGATCGGAAAGCACTCGGTCGTCGATGATTCGAGCCGTTCTGCGCTGGATGTGGTCAAGCGGAAGGAGCTGATACTGAGGAGCCCCAGCCCAGAGATGGGAACAGTATTCCATGTGCGGCCGAACCTGCGCCTTGTAAAGTTGCAGGCCAAGCTTTTTAGAGGCCAATTTGGCCTTCTCTTCCAAGTGACCACGAAACTGCACGTCACTCGATATGTCGATGACGAGGATTCCGATACTGGCTGAGGCAACAAGGGGAGTGCCTTGAAACTGAGGAGATGCGACAAAGGGGTTCTTTTTAGCGGTTAACGCGCAAGCTTGTGTCTTCTGGGGGTTAAACTGGACTAGATTTAGTCGCCCCCAATCCGAGACTCCGTTCAGCAAATACTCGACTTCAGACACAAGTTTGTCCCGGTATTCGGAGACGTTTTTCAGAGAAATATTGGCACGGCCGGTGTAAAGAGCATCACCAGTGCTGTCATCTGCATAGCAATGAATGTTACGGGTTTGCAACATATCATTGATATGCAGAAGAAACAGCGTTGGCGATAGCACGAAGCCTTGTGGAACACCAGCATTAATAGGCTTGTAATCGGAGCTTGCACCGTCTACAACGACCGAGGTGATGCTCCGATCTGCAAGAAAGCTGGTGATCCAATCGCACAATTTCTCGGGAAGCCCATAGGAAGGAAGCTTCGAAAGAAGCGCTTTGTGCCAAACCCGATCGAAGGCCTTCGCAGTGTCCAAACTAATAGCCAATGCCTCCCCTTGGACTCTACTGCCTCCGCCCATCTGTGAGTTAGGTAGACCAGAAGATCACCAGCTGACCGACCACGGCGAAAACCGTATTGGCGATCACTAATCAGCTGGTGATCCTCAAGGTACCTCATGAGTTGGCAGTTAACAATAGACTCCATTGTTTTGTCCACGTGATGGCGATAGGCCAGTAGTTGGACGGGTCTGAGCGGTCGCCTTTTTTAGGGATCGGGTGGATGAAAGCCGTCTTTCTTTAATTTCGGGACTACGCCTACGGAGTAGGATCACAATTGGGGGATTCCGTCAGGCCCACTCGACTTGTGTATGTCCAGGGAGAGCAGTGCTTTTCGAGCCGACCGCTGTGTGGACTGCACTTCCGGTATGGATCTCTCAAACCACGGGATGGTCGGCGGCGTACTCCCCCCGTCATCGAGAGTCGAGTTGGACGCAAAGAAAGAACCTAGCAGATCGGCTTTCTCTATTACGATATGGGTGTGTCGTGTATAGTGAGTCGTCGTCCCTGTGCAGAGATGGAGGAGATGGCTGACAGAAATTGCGCTGGACAGCCTTGGCGAGAGACCAGAATGTACGGGTTCCAGAAGGAAGGTGAACTAGTTTCTCGCCAATTCTGCCTATGTGCTCTGACTTTGCCTTGGCAACCTAGAGGCGGAGTTATACTTCTTTTTAGAGCGCTGGTGCTTACATCCCGGGACGTTGATGCGTCAGCCCAGGCTTGGTGGTACTCCTGCTTATAGCATCATGCTATTTTACAGGAGCGACCAAACCATAGCTGAGATTTGCCTCCGATGGGCACCACAGAGGAAGGAATAAAAAGTTCCATACCCTGAAGTACTACATCAGCGACAGAATCCGAAACAACGTTGGGATTGTCCGGCATTAAGCAAACCCGCCCCCAAGGGTAGGATGCAAAGAAAGACCGCATCCCATCCCAATCGGCTGACCTATAGTGCCAAACACGGCGGCAGCCTGCAGAATGCAACTTCTATTTCAGCGTGAGTGGCACCACATACCGGACAAGACAATGGTCTGAGGAGCCTAAAGGGGCGTCGACGGAAATCTGATATCCGTCAGGGTGAGAGGTCAGCAGAAGGTCCAACAGGGAAGGTGTATGATCCTCCACATCTGGAATCTGCGTAGGCGAAGTAACCAGTTGTGTCAGACCATATGCCAAGGCAAAATCATGAACAGATCTCCGGACATCAGCCGGAGAGGACAGCTGCGTCAGAAAAAGCAGAGCCGGCTTCGCCGTCTCGAGATGGTAGTGGACGGCGGTTAGAGTGAAGTCCCCTGATATTGCCGAAACTCACGGATAGCGTGGCAGGGGTCGTCTTGGTCATGTTGCTCCGTTTGACCCCTTCCCCCCCGCCCCGAGCAGCCTGAGCACCCACGCTCAGGAGTAGAGTAACTTGGTTGTGGATGCTCAGCGAGGGATTCTCCAGGGGTGCTGGTACCCTCCTGGGGTAGTCTCATATTTAATTCCGTTACCATGTTGATGGGGGTGAGGGAATTGGGCCTCCGGCCACCTGCAGTAACCAGACGAAACGCGGAAGCAGAGCTTCCACTTCATGCCGGTATTCTGTGAGGTCGTGGTACCACCCCGGTTTGAGCCGGCCCATACGTTCAACAGCGAAGCTGCCGCAGGGCTCTACCACTGTTTAGTGCATTCTCCGAGAGCTTCAATAGCACATGTTGGTCGATCTAGTTCAGATTCTTCCACCCATTTAATCTGCCACATGTTTTATTCAGCTTTTACAAAGTCCCATTCCAAATATTTTTTATGGAGCTCGAAGTAGTTTTCTTGATTAATTTGTTCTTTGCAACACACAGACGGAATTAAAATATTAAGAGATAATAATGTGGCTTTAAGATTTTGGAATCTCGACTGAAGCTGATCAATGAAATCATCCAAAAGTAGAATCATTATAGTAATCTATACATATAATAAATCTGTAGAAAAGTCGTGTTTGTAATTCGAATATTAATATATGTATACGTTATTATATGTATTTGCGCCATTTGCTTAATTCCGCTGTCTCTGAGGCTCTAAAAGAGGTATCCTTAAGATGAAAGGTCGCCAAAGTGTTACTGTGGAAATTGTGAAGTAAAAATAAATCTTTCTGGACACTTCGTACCAACAAAATATCACACTGTTTTAGTTGGTTAAGTTCTAGTGGGACATTTTCGCCAGGTCAGAGTGTTAGCCATGTTTGTCTTGCCTCCGCGGCAAAGCACAGGTCTACCTTATTATTTAAAATTATGTTACATAAGTCATTGTCTATGCACGGAAGCAAGAAAAGCAGGCAATGCGACGCTAGAAAGATTTTTTTCAGAAATTAGAAATATTTATTGACCATAATATAACAATCGTTACAGGTAAGTCATTGGTTACAAAAGTTTTTATAAATTTATAAGATTAAATTATATTTTTGTATCTTAATTTAGTTACATTGACGCTTTACGTCATAGAATTATGTAATTTATTTTGTTAGTACGTTACACAAGAATGATGATTCCATGAGTTGCATTGACATGTATTCGCTTAATTTGTAAAATGGGTTGTCCTCAAAAAATATTTAAGTTTCCGTTTAAATTTGCTATAGTGTAGGCTGGTTTAACTATTTGGTGATTTGTTATACATTGTGCTGATTTATGTCTTTCTTTTTTGGTATTTCTTTATACTAATGTACTTCTAATATATTATTACATATATATATATATATATATATATATATATATATATATATATATATATATATATATATATATGTATATATATATATATATATATATATATATATATATATATATATATATATATATATATAAAGCGAAACCACTGTCATTATTTGGTCGTTCTTAAAATGTTTTCTTGCCGGGCTACTTTTTGTTAGACCATCGACTTTTCGATTGTTTTTGATATTTTAAAACTTTTATTAGAATTTAGAATAATACCATTTGCGCCAAACCATTCTTTTAGCAAGTCCATAATATTGTTAATTTTATCGTCTAAATTTGATAGACTTTCGTCTCTTACACCAATATGTGTATCATCTGCAAATAAACTTAAATGTGTATAATCTGGTATTGCATTGCCAAGATCATTAATATAGATCAAAAACAAAACAGGACCCAAGTTCGAGCCTTGTGGTACTCCAATCGACACATAACTCGCTAAAGAAGTTTGCTCATTTACTGAAACAATTTGGCTACGGTTACTTAAATGAGTTTTGATCACATTTAGTTCAGCTTCTTGAAAACCATATTGCTGCAATTTTAATAACATTACATCATGTCGCAAGCAATCAAAAGCAATCAAAAACAAAAATAGGTCACAAAAGACACTGGCACATCTATTGAAATTGTCCAAAGATTTTAGAATGAAGTAAATTACTTTTCTTATGGCCATTTCGGTTGATCGTCCTTTTCTAAATCCAAATTGTGCCGTTGTAAATAAATGATTTTCTTCAAAGTAACTTACAATTCTAGATTTTATAATGGCTTCTAATATTTTTGACAAAGTCGGCAATATACAAACTGGCCTGTAATTACTGAGCTCTGTGGAATCACCTTTTTTGAAAAGTGGAATTACCCTACCCGGTTTGAGTACGTCGAGGAATATGCCATTAACTAAGCAGGAATCGACAACAATAAATAACAACTCGAATAAATTATTGTTCTTTCTAATAAGATTTCTTAATGTTCTGTTCTGGTGTTCATATCGTAAATGTCTAACGTAGATGTTTGCTTCATACTAGTAACAATCTTTTTTAGCTCTGTATAATCTAATGGGTAAAAAGAAATAGATGTAAGTGGTATATTTGAGCAATCTAAATACTTCATGCAGGTTTCTGCGTCAACTTCTAAGTTGTTTATTAATCGATGTGCAATATTGCAGAAAAAATCATTAAAACTTTTTGCAATTTTTTGAGATTCTGTAATAATCTGCCCACTATTGTTTCTTATAGATTCAATTTTAGATTGTGTGTTTTGACGTTTCTTTTGTCCTATCTGCTCATTTATAATATTCAGTACCCGGTTGACCGAGCTTTGCTCGGTATTTTTGCTTTGTTTTTTTTTTAATTCGTGTGTTTTGGAAATTATATTTAGATACAAATTACATACTGATGAAATAAGAATAATATGTTTTGATCGTAGCGACATAATAGAAAAAACTGAACTGGTTATTTGATTAAAAAATCATGAGTGCAATTAGTTTAATTTAAATTTTCGAGTTTATAAAAAATAAAAAATAAAAAAAAGGTCTCGAAAAAATAGATTTTCTCAAAAAAGAAAGGAACTTGAAAAAAAAATTAAAAAAAGTCGGTCGGCCGGTTTGGGCTCGAACCATGGTAATACGATTTTGTGACTGCCCAATATACCAATTAAGCTATTTGTAATCATTATTAAACTGTCAAAATTTACCTTCTTATTCTAACGATATTATAGCAGTTTTTCATTGCCTAAAAACACGGACAAAAAGACATTTTCTAAAAATAAATCCAAGCTAGATTTATTGCCACCGAAACTCCCTGCACACAAAATTTTACGAAAATCGTTGGAGCCGTTTCCGAGATTCCGATTATATATTTATATATATACAAGAATTGCTCGTTTAAAGGTATAGGATAATATTTATAATAAATATATAATAAATATTTATAATATTCTTTAATTTTATTTTTTGCCTCTTTAATCCTGTTACGATATTGTATTTTTTTGCGGATATCATTGTTTTTAGCAATAATTTCTTATATTTTTTAATTTTTAATTTTCTCTGTTCGCTAGGGTAATGTTCTTGTAATATTTCCATTTTAGTTAAGCTTTTCTTACTTGTTTCCATACCTAATGTAGTCCATTTTTTAAGTTTGCTTCTTATTTGTTTTTTTATTTTTGGAAAAGCAATGTTGTAATAATGATGCAACGCATCTTGTGAAATTCTCATTCTTGTGTTCGCGTCTTCAGTCATTATAATTTCTGATTTAATTACATTGTAATTGTTATTAAACAAATAATTAAAGTAATCAAGATTATTCCTTGAAAAATTTCTACCTACATAAGTTTGAAATTTTATTACAGTTTTTTAGATTAACTAATTCTAATTTAATTACATTATGATCACAAAGTTTTTCACCTAATACAAATTCTTACACCAGTACCACCGAATTTTACAAGTAAATTAGCTTGATTCCAGACTGTTGTATTTATCCTCAAATTTAGAACTTTTGCTAGAGCTATTTTAAGATTATTATCAATATCTTTTAAAATATCCGAACACTTCCAGACTGGACTTGAGCGTATTAAGTATGTAAATTTTAGGAGCAAGGAGAAGAGAATTCATTGTTTTTTCGTTCGTCACTCCAGCTATTTAAAGGCGCTTTCCAGTCTTTGGATCTATCTTTCAAATTAATTTTTTCCGCCGTAGAACTCAACAAATGCGGAAATTCATTAAAACTAGGTGGATTCACTTGTTGCCATTATTAAATATTTTGTAATCGCAATTAATTAGTAATGAAGCATTTCTATATTCTCGAAAAAGTACCACGGCGGCAAAATCTGACATCGCAAACGTCATTCATTGAACATTCGGAAACTCTAACACAAAGTAACGACCAAGACCTCCCTCTTGGACTCTACTACCCCCTGAGTGGAGGTCTATGAATCAGAAGATCATCACCTACAGAAACCGTATTGGCGGCCACTAATAAGGTGGTGGTCCTCAAGGTACCTTATGAGCTGGCGGTTTATAATAAATTCCATTATTTTGAAGCACAAGGCGGTGATGATGATAGGCCTGCAGTTGAACGGGTCTGTGCGGTCACCTTTTTTAGGGATCAGGTGTATTAAATCTGTCTTCCATGAGTTCGGAACAACGCCTAGACAGTAGAAGTACCGGAAAAAAACGAGTTAAAGCCATAGAATACTATAACACATACATAATAGAACGGGGGAGTGCTCGCGTAGCCCGTGTAGCTACTAAAATGTCACTAACACGTCAATTCACACGTATAAACGTCAACACGAGACGTCAACAAATTATTTAGAAAAAGCCAAATTGCACGCTATTTGCAAATAAATATGTATTAAAATCTGTCTGTCAACAGAACACAATCGGGTTTGTGGTAGTGATAATACGACATTATGGCTTGTATATGTGCTCCCGGCGAAGTCTATAGTCGTATAAAATAAGGTTGACAGCCATTTTATTGTGTGTATAGTATTCTATGGTTTAAAACCGATGCCAACTCCGGAGCACACGCCTTCGGCACAATAGGGGGGACCCCATTAGACCTACTCTCACACAGCACTCAGCACTCATATCGTACATGGTCGGCGAAGTGTTCCCCTAGTTTTCGGAGGAGAGAGAGTCGAGCTAGATGCAAAAAGATCGGCTTACTCCTTTGCGGCATGTGCTAGAGACGTCCTTCCTGTGTAGAGATGACAGAAATGGCCGACAGAAGTTACCTAGGACAGCCTTTGCAAGAGACTATAATTAAATTGGAGGTAGAACAGAGAGCTTGAGCCATTTAAAATCTTTGAATTACAGCTAATCAGTAAAAAAAAGCACCAAATAATTCAAATCCTTATTTTAATAAATTTATTTAGAATATTACGAGGATACCAAACTTTACTCTGTATGCTTGGTAGTGCTTGCAAGGGCAAGCCTAGCGCCCTTTGGACCTTGCGCCCTATGCTCCAGCATAAGCCTGTAGGTAAATCAGGAAGACCATTGATGAACATAGGCACCCCAAAGGAATGTCACGGAACATACATCTGAGCCAACTGAATTTATCGTCTTCCTACATGTCTTACCAGATCGTTACATCCATCTAGTCCGCCATATACTTCGCTTACCTCATCGAATTGGCTGTGGACAATTTGAATGATTTTTGTACCCAAATATTAATCGTACAAGAAACATAAATTCTTAAGTATGCTGTAATTGCAATGGATAAAAAGGGTGTTTGTCATGATCATGCCAAATTTTTTCTAGAATAGTGAGAGAATTTTATATATTGATTACATTGACAATCAATATACATATCTTATAGTCTTGCTTTCAGTGATTTTCTTTTTCAAGTTTTAAAACATATTATATGCAAAAAATATTGCTGATTAAAATTTTAAAACACAATGGAAAATCTTATTTTCTTTTATTAAGTAATTTAGGCCGCAATTTTATCAACTGGTGTTGGTAATGTACTTAAATTTACGTATATTAGTAAATTTATATATATATATTCCCAAATATATTTTATTTGAGCAATAATATCTATCTTCGCAGGTTAAATTAAAAGCTAAAATCGATGTAAAAACAACGCCAATTTCAACTTTTGCTTAAGAGCGTATTAAAAGTCAACTATAGGTACGCATTTAAAACTCATACTGCTTAATGTATGTGTAACAAGGCTTAGCGAGGTAAATCCGGACGCAATATTTAAAACGGCTTTTATGACTAAGCAAAGACGGGCTTTCACAAAACCGAAGGAAATAAAGAGCTCCACATTTGCTATTCCTATTTTGTAGATTATGTTTACGTAGATTATTGTAAGGTTTCTTTTATAAATTTTGCTTTGTATAAATTTCCCAGGATCGATCAACATTGAATGGAAAATCTCAGAAGAGAAGCGATTACGGATTAATAAGTATGTAAAAGACGTGTGATGGTATAATAGAATTCATCACCATTATTCAGGTAGGCGGGGCTATGGTTTTTATTGTAGTTTTAATAGACCTTATTAACAACAAGTCACCACATCCACGTGAGTGGTAATTAGCCGGCCGGTGGGGATGCGGTAATGCCACTACTATTTTTGTTGTTAAGTTTCTTCTGTCTGTTTAGTTTCAAATTGTAATACTATTGACAACATAAAAACGTTTAATGAGTGATTTATTGTAAATTATGATTTTTTATACGAAAAGACATGCACAAGCCTCAAACATAGGAGATAAGATTCCAGTGATTCCTGGGTATTGACAAGGTATTGATAGTGACAATTTAGTTATATAACATAAACACTCACGTCTGTCACCCAGAGGGGTAGGCAGAGACTACAGACTTCCATTTAGCACGATCCTGACATACCTGTCCGCCTCCTCCACATCCATATACCTACGCATACATGTTCGTTAGTTATGGATACTCTTAATTTGGCCCATTTTTAATATATCGCCAATTTGTTCGACAAACTTTCGCCCAGGACGTCCTTTTCCGACTCTTCCATTCACTTCTGCAACATATATTTGCTTTGTCAGTCTTTCCTCATTCATTCTTTCTACATGAACAAACCACTGAAGCATTCCTTTCTTAACCCTGGTCACCGCAACGTCTTGCAAACCACATTCTTCCTTTATCACACAGTTTCTCACCCTGTCACTCAGATTCAGCCCTAACATACTCCTTAGCGACCGCATTTCTACTGCATTTATTCTACTCTCGTGCTTCTTCTGCCACACCCAACTTTCACTACAATAAAGTAGGGACTAATACAGCATTGTGAATTGCCATACGTGTCTTTTTTGATACATTCTGACTTTTAAAAATAGAGTGTGGAGCCCCATTTACTTTATTTCCTGCATTCACTAGTCGTTCCTTATCGCACCATATCCTTATAATATCTCCCATCCCTGCTGAATACACATCCCAAATATACAAATTCACCTACTTGCTCGACCATCTCCTCTTCTATTCTTATTTCACATTCTTCTCTTTCAAAAACCACAACTTTCGTCTTACTTGTATTCACTTTTATTCCCCTTTCTTTTAATGATCTGTTCATTAATGTAACCATCATTTGCAACTCGGCCGCCGACGACGCAAGTATGACTTGATTATCGGCGTACAAAAGGTATTTGACGGTTAACTCACCCATTCTTAATCCGCATTCTTCAACTTTCAAATTATCCAAACAACTGTCCATAAATAAGTTGAACAGCCACCAGGAAGCTACGCAGCCCTGTTTGACACTTTTATGGATGCCAAACCAGTCCGTATACAAATGAAACATTTATTCATTACCACCAATATAGTTACAGTGAGCAGTATATACAGAAATAACCAAAATTACAAAGTGTAGTAATGAATGGGCTCTAGCTCAGCATAAATGTTGGAGTTGCCTACAACGCTGTTATTCTGCCAGCGCCCAACAAATGAAGAGTACAGTACGCGCGCATCCCTGCTTATATTACATTTAACAACTGTTCATATAAGAGTACATGTCGTGTTTTCCTAAGTATTAGCGAGTGTTTTTTTGCGAGTATTGCGAATATTACGAGTATTACGAGTATTAGTATTACGAGTATTAGCCAGTTCAAATTAATAATTAAGAAATATATAATATAATATAAATTATCATAAATTTTTCCATAAAATTTATATTATTAATAATTATTGCAACAATACAACTAATAGTAACATAACAACAAAGTATTAAATAATATTTATTTATTTTACTGAGCCTAACTTATTTGAGCTTATAAATCTACTACCGCCTACTGGCAATGTTTATTTATTTTATTTATGAAACGGCCCTGTGATTTAGTAAGAATAATACGATTATGATAGTAATTGTTCGCTTAGTAGGTGACGTCTATAATTCTTTTTAAAACTGTTTTTACTTGTCATAGTGCGTAGAGGTGGTGGGAGATCATTCCAACACTTAGTTGCCATAAACTTAAAACTGCCCCGGAAAGCCGATGTTTTGTGTTTAGGGACGCAAAGAATTTTAGAGCATAGTCGAATTTTATATAAATGTTGGTCATTTCTCCAGTTAAGTTTTTTGTATAAATATTCTGGGTTCTTTGTATTTATTACGCCGAATAGCAAAGAAGCATAAAAAAGTTTGAGACGCCCCTGCATTTTTAACATATTCGAAGCATTAAGATATGACGTGACATGAGATCGTCTCGGTATGTAAAAACAATAGCGTGCACAAGCATTCTGTACCCTTTGGATTAATTTTTGAGATTTCTTAAGCAAACAAGGTCCGTAAACAGTTATACAATAATTTAATTTGGCTAAAACTAGAGTTTCACAAAGTTTTACACGTAAATAAATTGTAATGAATTGTCTAAATTTGTATAGAACTTTTAACCTGTAAAAGCAGTTTTGTACCAAATTGGTTACATGGTTTTCAAACCTCAAATTACTGTCAAAAAGAATGCCTAAATTACGTGCTTCGTGAACTTGTGCAATTGTCTCTTCATTAACACGTATATCGGGTTTAGTTATACCAATATCGTATACCTGCTTTTTAGTGCCAATGATAAGGAATTTCGACTTTGAAGGATTAATTACCATAGAGTTATTTTGTGACCAATCGCAAATACGTTGAAGATCCTGATTTAACTTATTTACTAAAGCATTAATATTTTTTCGATCTATTGGTAAGTATACCTGTAAATCATCGGCGTATAGATGGTATTTACAGTTTTGGAGACAGTTTATTTTATCAGCGCTGTAAATGATAAAAAGTAAAGGCCCTAACACGGAACCTTGAGGAACACCTCTATCAACAGGAAGAAGCTTCGAGACACAGTTTTTACCATTGTGCCCGTCTAAAACTACTTGTTGATGACGGTCAATTAAATAGCTTTTGAACCACTTGAGTATTTCTTTATCAAAGCCGTAATATGAAAGCTTACGAATCAGCAAATTTGTGTTAATTGAGTCAAAGGCCCTTGAAAAATCTAATAAAGTGAGAATAGTACCTTCTCCAGAATCCGAAAAAGATAACAGATCATCCACGACATTAATCAGAGCTGTTGCTGTACCCAAATTTTTTCTAAAACCTGTTTGTAGGTTGGGTATTATTTGATTTTTTTTCACAGATATTCAAAACTTGTGAGTAAACAACCTTTTCAAGTATTTTCGATAAATAAGGCAGTATACTAATGGGTCTTAGGTCACCTACATTTGTTGGGTTACTTTTTTTTGGTATTGGACGAATAAGCGCAGTTTTCCAAGAAGAAGGGAAAACAGACTCTGTAATGGATTTATTAATTATTGTAGTTATAACATTTAAAGTTATCGGAAGCGTTAGAATTATCATATCCATATTAATGCGGTCAACGCCTTGAGCATTTGACTTAATTCCCATTATGATTTTTGCAACTACATTTTCGTGAACTGGCATTAGCTTAAAAGTATCAGATAACGGTTTATACTTTCCAAATTAATTACATTAGGTGAATAGGCGATGTTTGTTCCCGGTATACTCAAAAAGTGACGATTAATTTCGTCGGGATCACTAAAATATTCTGGTAATTCATTCGAACTTTTAAATGATGGTAACGCAAATGACTTCAAATTTTTCCATAGAACATTTGTGTTATGTAAATGTTGATTAATGTGGTAATCAAAATATGCCTTCTTTTCGGCATAGAGAGTGCTGTTTACAAGACTTTTAAGGGTCTTATTATATATTGAATTTTATCTCTCTCAGTTTTAGTGTAACGATATTTATTGTGCGCGCTATCCCGGAGCTGCATAATGTACTTAACATTACTCGTGAACCACGGCAATTGTTTCTTACGCATAATTATTATTTTCTCTGGAGCATGTTTATCAAACAACTCTAAAATGCGTTTGGAGACAACAGAAACCATATCATTCACACAATTGTATCTAGTAATGCTATCCCAATTTATGGATTCAACTTCCGACTCAAAATCTGACAGATTGATATTTTTCATAGGTCTTATAATTTGCTGCCTTAGAGCTACCTTAGGTCGTTTAATCTTAAAATCAACTAATATGATAGCATGACCACCAAGTTATGGAGTATATTTTACACTAGTATTAGTCACACCGGCGCCCGTCATTACCAAATCAATTAATGTAGCACTCTCTTGTGTAAAGTGAGTAGGTTGAAAAATACAGTTTTTCAACCTAGTATATAGCAAGAATTGATTAAGCTGTTGCGTTTTGTTGTTACTTTCATCCAAAATATTTATATTGAAATCTCCTAATAAAATTATATTATCGAAATTTGAATACGAAGTTAAAGTGTCTGTAAGAGAATCAAAGAACCTTTCTACATTTACCCATTGTGGTCGATAGGCCGTTCCGATTAAAAGCTTCACTTTGTTAATGGATAGCGATAGCCACTGCTGCTCCACCTCATCAAAGATAATATTATGGGCATAAGAACGAGCATTAATCCCTCGTTTGATGTAAAAACCAACACCACCACCACGTGTTCTAGATATGTTACAAAAACGGGGAATATGACTGAAGCGATAGCCGGGAACTAACGGAGCACAGGCATCTTCACTAGCTCGTAGCTACGTTTCGTTTATCGCCATAATATCAGCAGACTCACGCAGCAGAGCTGCCTGAAACTCATCGTTTTTGCTTCTGATCGACCCAGCATTATAAAGGCCAACTCTTATACTTTTACTTTTAGTAGTAGCCATATTGTAATAATATTTGTGTATGAACAATCATTTCTTGTTTATAATGGTCGATATGTTGAACACAAACAATTAAAGAGTATTTATAGTAACATATAATATTATAATTTGAACTGGCTAGCATCGGCATGCATATAAAATCTATAATTATTTTCAATATATCATCAAAAAATACATACAAACAAGCAAAAAAATTTACAAAGTACTCGCACAAAAATGAGAATAAAATAAGGTACTTAAAAATAATTATTAAAAAAATATTCAGAATAAAAACAACATATTTCTATACTTGTACTAGCTAACAAAAGAAAGCAAGTAAAACTAACTATGTAAGTTAAAATAACGTTAGCCAATTCCAAAAAAATTAAAAAAACATAAAAATGTTTACGCAATAATACAGATTCTGCAGGACAGAATCTTTATCAGCATATAAGGTTAAAAATACTACCACACGTACAATATTACTACTGCAAACTACTGCAGAATATAGACGTAATGAAATATGGTATAAAACATAGGAATTAAAAAGTATGAAATAACATGTAATTAATAATAAAGTACAAGGTATAATAAAAAGCACAATATTATCTAATAAAATGAACAAAAATAAAATAGTAAGGAGCCCCAAAAGACATTTAACATTATATAGAAATTTTAGAATAGGGTACACCAAAAATACGTTCAATATCCGTTTCGGAGTTTACTATGCGCGCAGGAATATTATGAGAGTCTTCACGCTTAACATAAACACGACCCCCCTTTGTCCATACAAATTTCCAATTTAAATTTCTAGCTATTTCACGTGTTTTAGCAAATAAAATGCGGTTTATTTTTGTTAAACGTTCATTAACATAGAAATTAGTTGATTCGTGAGGTGGTAGCCCTAGGTCTCCAGTAGTAAGCATACGGCGCACTCGAGCATTTTTTAATAAGTGATCGCGTAATGTACGACGCGTCAATCTTACAGCCAAGGGGCGCGCACTAATAGATAATGATGTGTTGTTTTGGTTACCTATTCGCGTATCCTTATGCGGCCAATTTATTATTTTTTTTTATTATTATTTATTTCACATTCTTCTCTTTCAAAAATCACAACTTTCGTCTTACTTGTATTCACTTTTATTCCCCTTTCTTTTAATGATCTGTTCATTAATGTAACCATCATTTGCAACTCGGCCGCCGAAGACGTAAGTATGACTTGATTATCGGCGTACAAAAGGCATTTGACGGTTAACTCACCCATTCTTAATCCGCATTCTTCAACTTTCAAATTATCCAAACAACTGTCCATAAATAAGTTGAACAGCCACCAGGAAGCTACGCAGCCCTATTTGACACTTTTATGGATGCCAAACCAGTCCGAGTAGGCCCCGTTGATCCTAACACAATCACTCGAGTCCCTATACAGAGACTTTAATGCCTGTATCAAGTCAGCGCTCAACCTAAACGAGTTCAGTGTTTGCCATAACACATCCCTGTCCACTCTGTCAATTTAGTTATTTTAATAATTGTCAGTTTATTTATATTTTAATTTACTTTTTCTATTGTTCAAAGCAAAATCATCTGTAGATTATTAAATTTTAAAAATAAGTTAAGAAAACAAGCTTAATAGTTATTGAAATTATTTTTTATATTTTTTCCTAAAATCAGAATTGGTATGGACTGTGACTTATGCACGATAGTCATGTACACGAACTATTATATTAATAGTACTGCAACCACTTTACGCTTGGTTGAAGTAATAAATTAATGTCAATTAAAAAAACTATTTTTATTAACTTTGTTGACAGAGCCGTCCACTACCATCTCGAGACGGCAAGGCCAGCTCTGCTCTTTCTGACCGAGATGCAGATGTTCTTTCCGGCTGATGTCTCGTATCTCGCCTACCCGGGGTACAAACTGGAACACTCCTTTGTGCCTCGGGCTGGAGTTTGCGTTTACGTCAGAGAGGACATCTGTTCTCAACGTCTCGGCAGTCTTTAAGGTTCGGACCAGTCCATCCTTTGGTTACGCGTAGACAGCGACGACCATCCACGCGTCTACGGGTGCCTCTATAGGTCCCATAGAGGTAATGCCGACACCAAACGACTCTTCGACCACGTCCAAATGGCTACAGATTCGTTGCTACAGCAGGTCCCCTCCGCAGAAATCGTGATCCTCGGCAACTTTGATGCCCATCACGCCGAACAGCTTGGTTCACGTTTAACCGATCATGCGGGGAGATCTGTTCATGATTTTGCCTTGGCATATGGTCTGATATAACTGGTTACTTCACCTACGCGGATTCCAGATGTGGAGGATCATGCACCTTCTCTGTTGAACCTTTTGCTGACCTCTCACCCGGACGGATATCAGATTTCCGTCGACGCCCCTATAGGCTCCTTCCGAGGAGACAATGGACAGTGGTCCGCCATTGTCTTGTCCGGAGTGTGGTGCCACTCACGCTGAAATCGCAGTTGCATTCTGCATGCTGCCGCCGTGTTTGGCACTATAGGTCAGCCGATTGGGATAGGATGCGGTCGTTCTTTGCATCCTACCCTTTTTTTTACATGGGGAAATGCCTACGCATACCCGTCTCGCGGGGGCAAGGACGGGTTATGTCGGACTCGCACCGACTAAAACCCCATGGTGTTCCACCTTCGTCGCATATTGGCAGGGCCACGGGAATGCTTTCGCACACTTCCGCGGCACTACCAGCGCCTGCCGCCCCATGGCAGCACCTCCTCGGGAGAGGAATATTCCTCCCCGTTCTCCATCCCAGGTAAGGCGCACCAGAACACATGGCGTGCCTTCCTCCACGGCCTCCAATTAGATCTGCGCATCAGACGCCCCCGCGTCCGATACACGAAGGCCATGGGGCCAGGAAAAACCAGCACTTAGAAGTACTAGCCTTCCCGAACCCAGCGGCGGATCTGGTCTATGGCTCCGCCGCCAACCAAGATTCGGCTGCGGAGTATAGGGAGAGCGGCGCCTCGCAATACCGACAATCCTCTCCCCCCGCAGCCCCATCACCACTGCATCAACGGTGTGGCCCCGTTTGAGTCGCGGAGGATAGGGCGAGTGGCCCATCGCCATACCAACACTCCTCTTCCTACGCGACTTCACCTCGGCTGCAGCGGTAGAGGGTGCAGACTCCCCTCTCGCCGCAGTCCACCAGCACACATCCGAAGTGGGCTCCCCAAGCCCACTCGAAGTGGCCACCTCGGGCCGGCCCTTCACCTCGGGCCAGCCACGTGGGTTGCTCTTTGTTCACCGCGGGAGACCAAGCCACGGCTACTAAGCCCCCCCGCCACGACAAGGCGGGAACCCGTTCGGGGTGGTTGCATCCTACCCTTGGAGGCGGGTTTGGTTTTCGCCGAATGATCCCAACGTTGTATGCAACAGGGTATGGAACTTTTTATTCCTTCCTCTGTGGTGCCCATCGGAGGCAAATCTCAGCCATGGTTTGGTCGCTCCTGTAAAATAGCATCATGCTGTAAGCAGGAGTGCTACCAAGCCTGGACTGACGCATCAACGTCTCGGGATGTAAACACCAGCGCTCTAAAAAAGAAGTATAATTCCGCCTCCAGGTCCTTCAAAAGAGTCATTGCCAAAGCAAAGTCAGAGCACATAGGCAGAATTGGCGTGAAACTAGTTCACCTTCCTTCTGAAACTCCTGCATTCTGGTCTCTCGCCAAGGTTGTCCAGGGGAATTTCTATCAGCCATCTCTTCCATCTCTGCACAGGGAGGACGACTCACTGGCCCATACCGCAAAGGAGAAAGTCGAACTGCTAGGCTCTTTCTTTACGTCCAACTCGATTCTCGATGACGGGGGGAGTACGCCGTCGACCATCTCGTGGTGTGAGTGTTCCATGCCGGAAGTGCAGTTCATACAGCGCTCGGTTCGCAAAGCACTCTTCTCCCTGGACATCCACAAGTCGAGTGGGCCAGACGGAATCCCCCCAATTGTGATGAGGACGTGTGCTCCAGAGTTGGCACCGATTTTAACGCGTCTTTTCCGGTACTCCTACTCCCCCCTAGGCATAGTCCCGAAATCATGGAAGACGGCTTTCGTCCACCTGATCCCCAAAAAAGGCGACCGCTGAGACCCATCCAACTACCGGCCTATCGCCATCACCTCCTTGTTCTCAAAATCGATGGAGTCCACTGTGAACTGCCAGCTCATGAGGTACCTTGAGGATCACCAGCTGATTAGTGATCGCCAATATGATTATCGCCGTGGTCGATCAGCTGGTGATCTTCTGGTCTACCTAACTCATAGATGGGCGTAGGCAGTAGAGTTCAAGGGGGAGGCATTGGCCGTTAGTTTGGACATTGCGAAGGCCTTCGATTGGGTTTGGCGCAAAGCGCTTCTTTCGAAGCTCCCTTCCTATGGGCTCCCCGAGAAATTATGCAATTGGATCACCCGCTTTCATGCAGATCGGAGCATCAAGGTCGTTGTAGACAGTGCAAGCTCCGATTACAAGCCTGTTGTTACGCGCCTAAGTCGACGGCACTAGCGCCATCTAGTCTCGAACCGAAGAACTAAACTTCTTGAAGTTGAAACTCGAACTCTCGGTACTTTGCGCGTGTTTACTTAAATATTCTAGATATTTCGGTGCTATCCAGAATACTTCCTCCATCGCACCTTGCAGCGCCTATATAGGCGCTGCAAGGTGCGATGGAGGAAGTATTGAGGAAAAAGGAAGTGTTGTTTTTATGGCGCTCAATTACAAATAATGCTCTTATTTATATCTCATGGGGTGGAGACCTGGTGATTTGTAATACAGGCATTTTATTGCCTATCTCAAACACCAGCTCTTCACAGATTCTAGGCTATGAGTATGAACATACCTGTATTTAAATAGATATAAGTTTTTATTATGTATGGTCGGTATTTGTGAGGAGAAATAAACATTATTATTATATTATTGAATTTGGCGAGACAAGCGAAGCTTCGGAGCGAAATAAAGTGAATCAGTGTGATTAATTATTAGTGTTTTAAGTTTTAATTTGTGTAAACAAAATTAAAGTGTTAATTTAGGTAATTTTATCGGCAATTTTTATTGTCACGAACCTCAAGCTCGTAACACTATTAACGCTGGTGTTCTACAAGGCTGCGAGCTATCGCCAAAGCTGTTTCTTCTGCATATCAATGATATGTTGCAAACCCGTAACATTAATTGCTATGCAGATGACAGCACTGGTGATGCTCTGTACACCGTCCGTGCAAATATTTCTCGGAAAAACGTCTCCGAGTACCGGGACAAACTTGTGTCTGAAGTCGAGTCTTTGATGAACAGAGTCTCGGATTAAAGGCGACTAAATCTAGTACAATTTAACCCTCAGAAGACACAAGTTTGCGCATTAACCGCTAAAACGAACCCCTTTGTCGTATCTCCTCAGTTTCAAGGCACTCTCCTTGTTGCCTCAGCCAGTATCGGAATCCTCAGCGTCGACATATCGAGTGACGTGCAATTTCGTGGTCACTTGGAAGAGAAGGCCAAATTGGCTTCTTAAAAGCTTGGCGTGCTCAGCAGAGCAGCACAGTATTTCATGCCGGCACACCACCTGCAACTTTACAAGGCGCAGGTTCGGCCGCACATGGAATACTGTTCCCATCTCTGGGCTGGAGCTCCCCAGTACCAGCTCCTTCCACTTGACCGCATCCAGCGTGGCTCGAATCGTCGACGACCTTGTGCTTTCCGATCGGCTGGATTCACTGGCTGATGTTGCATCTCTTTGAGTATTTTATCGCATCTATCACGGGGAGTGCTTTAAGGAATTGTTTGGATTAATCCCAGCTGCCAAATTTCGTGAAAGCACTACGCGGCAAACGTTCCGTTACCATCAACACCCTCTGGATACTTGGCGGTCCACCACTGTAAGTTTCACAAGTTTTCTTCAGCGTACGACTTCTCTGTGGTATAGTTTACCACCGGCGATTTTTCCGGACCGATATGACCTGGGGACCTTTAAGAAAAGAGCTTACTCCTTTCTAAAGGGCCGGCAACGCATCTAAAGTTACCCTGGTGTTGCGGTTGATCATGGGCGGCGGTAGTCACTTAACATCAGATGAGTCGCATGCTCGTTTGCCCCTTCTTCTATATAAAAAAAGTTTTGGCAGAAAAGAGAATACCTAGTACCTAAATAAGCACATGTTTTGAGACTGGAAAACGATCGTGAAAACTTTTGTTTCATTAATTAGCTCGTGGTAACGGGCGATTTAGAAAAATGCCTAAAAGATTTTGTGGTATTCGATATATTCAAGGCGGTATAATCAGGAAGTTTAGGTGACAGGTAAGGCAAATTCTGACTAGCTTAAAAACGTAGTGATACTGCAGATACTACGCCTTGAGGTTTTTCCAGCCCGATGACGATGAGAGTAGCTCTATCATGTCTAATTTGTTTTACAGAATAAGTCTGGCAAACGAGCATAGACCACCTGACGTTATGTGGAAACTGCGGCCCATAGAAATCTATTTCTATCCTCGGTTAAAAATCAAAATGCAGATATATTGTTACTCCTAAACAGGTTTTTTTTTATAGAAGAGGGGGCAAACGAGCATGCGGCTCACCTGATGTTAAGTGATTACCACCGCCCATGATCAACCGCAACACCAGGGGAATTGCAGGTGCGTTGCCGGCCCTTTAGATAGGAGTAAGCTCTTTTCTTGAAGGTCCCCAGGACGTATCGGTCCGGAAAAATCGCGGGTGGTAAACTATTCCACAGAGAGGTTGTACGCGGAAGAAAACTCCTTTTGAAACGTACAGTAGTGGACCGCCAAGCATCCAGATGGTGTGGATGGTATCGGGACGTTATAGTTCTCAGAAGGAATTTCTCATTTTCAGTAAAATAGGTTACTGGTTCATCACACTAATTATACGAAACGTAGCAGCATTAAGCTGCTATTTCACGCTGGTATCGACCGCGGAAGGATATGTTCTCACATTTAGTGAGAGCGTGGTCCGAACCTATTCGTGTTACAACTACAATATCAGCTATATTATAAATAAATAAAATGTGCAGTTATGCATAAAATTAAATTGTTTAGGTGTCAATATCATGATTTCGTTTTTGCGAGAAAATAAGTGTGTATCGGTTCAAAAAGAATAGGTTAATGTGAAACTGATTATTCACTGTATATTTACTTAAATACGGAACCGGAAGATGCAGTATTCTACACCTTCCGATTCCAGTTTGAAGGGCATAGAGAGCCAGTATAATAAGACCCTATGAGGCTTTTCATATTAGTACTAAGATGTATAAACGCATGTGTAGTTTGATTCCTTCTCTGTTTGATATTGACTGCTGGTATCCATGAACAGTAGTAGTCACTTACCATCAGATGAACGGTAAGTTTGATATTTCAGTTTTATAAAAATAAGGTACATTATCGAGATGATGTGAAAAGAATTAAGAATTCTGTTGGAGTGTACGATGCAATAGAAAATTTTTAAAGCTGGAATACGTACGTACACTGGACCACTTCGTATGATGGGATTATAATAATGCAGCTGAAATAGATGCAGCATCTCATCGATCAAGGCCAGTGGATCTAGCCGATGAGAAAAAACGTGATCGTAGATGATTCAGGCCACTCTCCGATGAATGCGCTTAAGTGGAAGGGACTGGAATTGCAAAACAGAGATGAGAACCGTAGTCTATGTGAGGCTGAACAAAGTCACATCTTCTGAGGCAGAAACTGAACTTCATCGTTCCCAATCCGAGATTGCTACATAAGTTTGTTCCGGCACTGTTGTCGTAAAACATTCATACGCTCCGTGTATAAACCATCGCCAATGTTGTCGTCTGCAACATGGGTCCCGTATCAAGAGTACACAACCTTGTGCAAAATTAGTATTTACGGGCTTGGAGTCCTAATATGCAAGAGTCAATCAGAGGATGCCTTTTCAACGGCAGGTTATGCGTAACCAACCAACAAATACGGTAACGCGGCGATCTAGTGAAAATATTGTAATACTTCTTACATTAACAGAAATTAATCCCTACTTAAATGTGAAAATATTGTAATACTTCTTACATTAACAGAAATTAATCCCTACTTAAATGCTAAATTAATTAGTTAACTTATTTTGAATAAACGTTTGAAAATTTCTTTAGTTTTTTATTTCTTTTTGTTTGAGGAATAAATAACTCTATTATATAACTCCTCTCTCATCTGTCTCATTGAATTCGGGTTTCCAACAGGGAATACCCGACTTTAAAGAAAATACCCATAAATAATTATCGGTGAATGATTTTACATACGGAAAATAAAATGTTGATCAACGTACACCATTATTAATCAAACACGCTTACAGAAGCAAGCATTACAAAATGCAAAAAAAAAACCACACAAACGTAACTGCATCCTCACACACACATATAGATTACGGGTATCGTTTTATAAATAAAATAATGGGATCTTAAATTTTCAAGGTCTCAAAAGTTATTTAAAAATTCGAAAAATTGAACCTTAATACAACTAAGAATGGGAAAGCATGAATCAATCGATTATTGTGATTTATTATTAATGAACTATAGCAGTGTTAAACTTTTAAATAAGTTATCTAAAATTATTTCATATTTATTCGGGAAGCTAGAAGTAATTTTTAAATTGGAAAAAGAATATATTGCAGTAATTTTACTCTTTAAAAACAAACGAAAATACAAGAGTTTAAGCGCAGTTTAAGCCTGGAGCTTTTAAACGACGATCCAGTATCCGGATGAAATATAAAGTGCTTGGGTGGCCGGTAATTAATAATTGGCTGAAATAAAAAGATCGTTCGAAAAATTGCAGGATCAAGCGCACGCTTGCTTCGGGATAAGTATAATATAGGAACTTTATATAAAAAGTAGCTCATATCACTAAAAGTATATATACACAGAATCTGGAAATCGAACTGTGCGACCTGAACGCGTCCTTCTGACGTCATCCTGAACTGGAGCATTAAGCTCTTTTGGAACAGGATCAGAAAGGAACCGGGATTTGGGCGGATGTAAGAATGGGAGTAAGAATAGGGTTGGAAGACGCGTCTATAAGCATATTGGCTGGTTTGAGACGGTCTGTGGATACCGTAATGCTTTTACACTTTATTAAAAACTTTAATATTTTCGCATTACGTTCTAATACTTGGTAAGGACCAATTTAAGGGGGCTGCAAGGATCGACGTAATGTATCGCCCCTCAAAAGACCATGACTAGACAGCAAAAGGTATTTTCGTATAAAAGTTTTTGCTTTATTGTGGCACGCAGCAGGTGAAGGTTGCAGCTTTGATGTTAGTTGGCGCAGTCGGATGGTAAAGTATGATTTATCGGTTGGTCGGGAGCTACGGCCTGGAAGAACTCGCCAGGTAAACGTAAAGGCTCTCCGTAAATCAATACGGTAGATGAGGTTTGAACGTCATCCTTAAATACGCTCCTAATGACCAATAACACCAAAGGCAACGTATCTACCCAATTACTATCTGCATGGCACATTATGGCTACGCTGCGATTAGGAATTTTCAACTTTTCCAAGCGAAATGAAGATTCACCTCTCAGAAGTTGTGTCATCACAATGAAGCTCAAGTTGATAGTTAGGAATTCTCAACTTTTCCAAGCGAAATGAAGATTCACCTCTCAGAAGTTGTGTCAACTCAACTGTATCAGGGGCTAAGATGAAGACAGCACGTCCAAGTCGATAAGCATCTGCAGTTCTTCAAACTTGGTTGAGCCACGCTGTACCTATATTATAGTTGTAGCACGAATGGGTCGGTTCGACCGCGGAAGGACCATGCTCTCACAGAATACCAGCGTAAAATCAGTTTAATACTGCTGTGTTTCGTATGGTGAGTGTTGAGATCTAGAGACCCTTTTTTACTGGAAACGAGGTATTCCATCTTAGTCCTCAGGGGTGACCATGCGTCTGCATTTTGATACTTAGTCGTGGATAAATGTAGATGTCTATAGGCCACAGCATCCACTTACCATCAGGTGGACTGTGTGCTCGTTTGTCCGCACCGCGTATCATTCAGCCTGCAACGGCCTAGTGGAACGATTTCACCGTGAGTTAAAGGCAGCCATAATGTGCCATGCAGATAGTAATTGGGTAGACACGTTGCCTTTGGTGTTATTGGTCATTAGGAGCGTATTTAAGGATGACGTTCAAACCTCATCTACCGTATTGATTTACGGGGAGCCTTTACGTTTACCTGGCGAGTTCTTCCAGGCCACAGCTCCCGACCAACCGATATATCAGACTTTACCTCCCGACTGCGCCAACTAACATCAAAGCTGCAACCTTAACCTGCTGCGTGCCACAATAAAGCAAAAACTTTTATACAAAAACACCTTTTTTTGTCTAGTCATGATCTTTTAAGAGGTGATGCATTACGTGGCTCCTTGCAGCCCCCTTAAATTGGTCCGTACCAAGTATTAGAACGTAATGCAAAAATATTAAAGTTTAATAAAGTGTGAAAGCATCACGGTATCCATAGACCATCTCAAATCAGTCTTGCTTACAGACGCATTTTCCAACCCTATCCTTACTTATATTTACATTCGACCCAAATCCCGGTTCCTTTCTTGATCTTGTTCCAAAAGAACTTAATGCTCCAGTTCAGGATGACGTCAGAAGGACGCGTTTAGGTCAGGCTGCACAGTTCGATTTCCAGATTCTTATCGCCCGTAGTGACGGGCTCTGGGGGGGGGGGATGGAAAGGTGATTTAGCCTACTTATTGTATATTATACGTACATATTATTCATATTACACGCTTATAAGTTGTACATTACTACTACCATTGTATTCGTACTATTTATATTAAGTATATATGTATTTACAAAATGATAATATGCCGATATAAACTTGAGTCTTTACTTATACGAGTACCTAACTAATTACAATCATCAAATAACATAAATTCCATAGTTACAAAATAATCAAAGTACAAACATAATATTTCATAAAACATTATTTGCATTAGCCATGCTGTGCATTAGAAACGCGCTAAACAACGATACCGTAGAATGAAGTTCCCTGCGCGTGCGCATTCAACGCCGCGCACCGCGCTTGCTAGTCTGCTTACCGACAGCATCCGCGAAGCCCGTGTCGCCTAGCTAACCGTAGTGCGCATTTGTCAATTCGCCAATATTGTTACGAGCTTGGGGTTCGTGACAGTAAAAACTGCCGATTGAATTACCAAAGTTGACGCTTTAATTAACGAACACCAATAACAACTTAAAACACACCAATAATAAAACACATTTGTACTACAGATCACTTTAGTTCGCAGTTGCAGTGCTTCGAAGTATTCGCTTGAATCGCCAATTCAATACTAACCCGGTCGCGAACCTGTTCTACTGAAACATCTAAAATGTTCGACCGGTCCCGACTGACTAGGTGTAGAAAGTTCTAGTATGGAATTTTCTAGTTCCGTTCTAGAATTTGTTAGTATGGAATTGGAAAGCTCTTCTAGTTCTGCTACTCGATACTAGGTGGCACTAGTGGGTACTCATAATGTACCGGGCATTAAATATGGCGCTATATATATATATATATATATATATATATATATATATATATATATATATATATATATATATATATATATATATATTGTGTACCCGTCTATACTCGTAGTCATAACTTATCACATAATCTATTACACACGCACACACCATCCCGCTATACCTTTTATTTAAATAAATTTCGAGAATAATTTAAAATACACTCACTAACGTGCTATGATAGTTATGGTATCGTAGTCTACTTTGACTACTAGATCACAGGGTTAAAAAATTAAACCCTTACTAAAAAGTATTTAAAAGGTGACTTAAAATAACTAAAAAGAATAAAATATTTTCCACAAAATAGGCGTCATAAGTGTATTTAATCTTATAACTTTCGAATGGCTCGACCGACTGAAATAAACTAAAGTGTTTTATCAAAATTAGATTTCCTATGAATTTTAACTAATTCGGACCGGTAGATTTTGAGAAATCTCAAAAACAAAAGTTTTGAGAAACTGTGTATTTGGAATAATTTTTAAACGGTTTTGCCGATCGATTTCAAAAATTAATCCTTAAAAAACCTTTCATATACGAAATTTGGAGCATTTTGCATTTGTTCATAAGTTCCAGGGATGGCCTGCAGGGTAAACCAATTTTTATTAAAAAATGGCCTGTCACTACAAAACTCTCACATAATAATAAAATAGTTCACTATCGATTTCACATACACACACAGACATATTGTCTTAAGTCATAACCGTAGACATAGAATCTTATTCTCTGTCTACGGCACAGATTAGCTCCTAATAGATACCGCATCATGGAATATTGTGGAATTATCATGGAATACGTGTCAAATGCGCTGTGATTTGTTGTTTGTTGAACTTATAAAATGCTTCGAACCATAGTGATGGGACAGGGTTGGGACGTTGATCGATAAATTTGGGATTTATTGATTATTGATAAATAAATGAATTGATCAATTTTATAAATATATATATATATATATATATATATATATATATATATATATATATATATATATATATATATATATATATATATATTTGTACATGTAATCTAATGATTTCTTAAATTTACGCGAACACTACACATTGAATAAATCTATATAATTATATGGATTTTATCGCGTTTAATTAATTATTGGTCACGGGGGGGGAGGGGAAGGAGATGTTTGACATCTCAAATCATAGTTAACCCGGCTATCTTCAGTTTTTGAATATAGATTTACAGTATCTTGAAGTCTTGCAGTGGTATGCTTGGTTTTGGATAGATTTTGTTAATTATAGGATCCCAAGTAGTTGACAGAACCCATCCACCGACTGTGGCTGGCTTCACTTGGTCGCTGTGACGTAGGCTTGAGACCTAAAGCTTGTTATCTTACAATACTTGCTTGACATGCTGAAGCTCGGCGGCCAGATGTATTCTGTCACAGATCCCTTGTGCTCTCTCAGACAAATATTTACCCAATATAAGGTTACTCTTAAGCAATATATCACCAATTTACTTTGCAAACTTTCGTCTAGGGCGTCTTTGTCACTCTCTCCTCGTTCATTATTTCTACATGACATAACCACCGAAGTATTATGGTCACAAAATCTTAAAAACCACACTTTTCTCTCATCACACAATTTCTCACCCCGTCATTCAGATTAATCAGGTCCTAACATACTTCTTAATTACCGCATATCTGCAGCATATTTTAATCTCATGATTTTTTTGCCAAACGCAGCTTTCAATACCATACATTAAGATAGGGACTTACACAGCATTGTGAATTGTACAATAGAGTGTAAAGCTCCATTTACTCATTTTCTACGTTCACTCCTCGTTCTATATCCTTATCATATCTATCATTCTTGCTAAATACACTTCCCAAATACACAAACTTATCCATTTGCTCAACCAACTCCTATATTTACATCTATATCTTTATAATTACCACCCATTTTTTTTGGGTTTGTCGACTTTTATTTGTCGTAGGATTTTTCTTTATTTGTTCACACGCTTCAGACTGATTTTTCCCTTACAATAACCCAGTATAAGTATTCATATTTAGTCTTAACTGTATATCATTTAAACATTCATTACACATGTTTTTATTGTCACTATGAGCAGTGGACCCAAGAGATGCTAAAATTGTTCACCTATACCGTTCAACATATCCATTTAATCTTGGCGTGGCGAAGAAATAAGTGGATTCCTTTGATACTTTGGTTTTGGACAGCGAGAAGTATCATGCCCATGCATTAAGAAATAACTATTAGTACATTTTACAATCGGCTCAGGACACTTGAAACTTCGGTGACCGATACCTTGACAGTTAAAGCAGGTAACTGGACCACTAGTACTGCTGTTTTTTCTGAAGGGTGTACAAACCAAATTCCCTGCAGAATCCTTATTAACTGTCCTATCACTAGTACGTTTGTCTCTATTAAAATCTTTATAAAAGTCTGGTTGACTTCGATTCTGACATTTGATCATTTTATGATCAAATGTCAGAATCAAAGTCAACCACATGAATTCGAGTTCATCCTCGGGCTTAGAAAACTTTGCTGCTTGAGCACCTACTCGAACTCCACTATCATCAATCTCATAGAACAAAACAATGCACTCCTTGCCTCTCAAATATCTTACATCTGTTCAGTAAATTTAATTTTGCAAAATAATAATTTTCAAAATATGAAGCATATCCGTTAATAGTTCAGCGTAATTTTTGGTAGTAAGGAATGATTCCTTTAACATAGTTTTCCATTCCGGCGAAGTAAGGTAAGCCCTGGTACTACGTCTTAGACTAGTGAGTTTAGGAAAGGCATTGTGAATCGTTTGCTTATCACCCCAATCATAAATTTTAGAACATTCGTCTACCTTGTCAAGCCAATTGTTAACTGTCTGTTCTTTTGACATGGAATCAAACTCGGGAATTATATTATTTAAAGAAGAGCTAGGAAACGATTCACGATTCCTTGATTTTGATTAGAATAATTTTATACAGTCCTCAAACATATCCATAGTAATAAGATTAGATTTTTTCATATTATTGACGTTATCACTGTCCTCACTAGTTAAATTTGCTTTTGCCGGTGTGGATATAGAACGGATTATCAGTATTTCTCCAACCATACTTAGGTCGAGTGTGGCCAGACGTTTAAACCCGCCTGGACGATCTGAGCATTCCCTATAATTTCTGCACTTAAAAGTTATAGGAACTTGTTAGTATATGTACTTGAAATACTAATTAATCATAGCTTGTACGAATCTGACTTAAACAAACTGCACGTTATTAGTTAAATACATAGGACTACCGCTTAACGGCTAATCCGACGGTTCCTAAGGTGGCCGCACGATGCGGGAGTATTTATACTATTTCTTTATTCGTTCCAAGTTTTATTTGATATTTTTGTTATTCAAATTATCAGGGTTTTGTTTGAATTTAGCACTAAAACGCTTCATTTTTTTCAGCGGAATTAAATAAATTTGTCTGACTTGCACGAGGTGGCTTGTTAAATTCATTAGTTGAAAAGTCCCTCCTAAGAATAATGAATAATAATAATATCTCCCGCCGCAGTTGTGTGCAGGATTATTTCTATAACACTAATAATCTTTTAGAGGACTTACGATTTTAAACAAGTTTTACTACGAGAGGGGGATAAGTCGCTCGCGTCCGTAGGCTTTGACCAGCTATTCCTAGGCCCACCCTACACGTGTCCCCCGAGTGGTGCTAAATGAGCGACAAGCCGATAGCACAGACTCGCCTCCACACTGTGGTAGAGGCGTAAAATATACTACCCTTTATCCGCACCATGAGGAACCATATAAAAGAAATGGTCCCGAGTTCGCGGCGCCCCTTTAATGGGGCAGGGGTGCGAAGAATCTCCGGGAGGAAAACCGGCGACGAGGTTCGCCACCCGTCACGTTCTGTCTCCCGGAGAGGCGAAAAGTGGATTGCAGAGGGCCGTCTGCCTACGTTGAATGTATGTGGGGCAATGAATGATAAAATAGATGAAGTATGCGATATGATGTATGATAGAGGAATAGATGTGTTATGTGTAAATGAGACGAAAAGGAAGGGGAAGGATGTCACTACACATGGCATGTATACCGCATACTGGTCTGGTGTAGACGAGATCGAGCGGGCATGCCAGGGAGTAGGTATCATCCTTTCAGAAAGAATGGGCCAATGTGTGAAAGACTATGAATGTGTAAGCCCAAGACTGCTATGGATACGAATGAAAGTGGGCTTAAAGAAGTTGTTTGTGTTAGGGATCTACGCCCCAGACATGTCTAAGCCCACTTATATCCGAGAGCAGTTTTGGGAAATGGTTAAGGATGGTGTTAATGAACTGTAGGGGAAATGAAAATATTATTATGCTAGGAGATTTTAATGGAAGGGTTGGGGTGAGGAGGCTTGGTTATAAAAGGATATTGGGAACGTTTGGTGATGAAAGTATAAATGAGAATGTTGAAAGTCTCCTCACCGTATGTATGGAAAAGAATCTTTTTGTAACGAACACTTGCTTTCGCCACAAGAGGATTCACATGTATACTTGGGAAAGAGGTGACGATAGAAGCATGATAGATTTAATAATTGTGGATGAAAGATTGAGGGGCGCAGTGGTGGATACAAGGGTTTACCGGGTTCTAACGTAGGAACGGATCATTATTTGGTTTTATGCCGAATTAATGGTCTATTCAGGCGTTGGCGCCATCGATCATCTGTGTCTACTACTGCGTTACAGCGTATTAGAACAGAAAGGTTACAAGATGAAGATGAGAAAAACAGGTTCAAATGTAGACTGAAAGAAAATATAAGTGGTTTGGATGAATTATGTATGAAGGAGTTAGACTTGGAGAATGTATGGCAAAATGTAAAGAAAGGTTTAGTGGATGCAGCTACTGAAGTATGTGGTGTTAGTAAGAGAAAGAATGAAAGGAAAAATAATAAGTTATGGTGGGATGATGAGGTACGTATGGAAGTTGAAGCAAAGAAGAGAGCATGGCTAGATTTACTAGCAACAAAGGCTGGTAATTCTGGCGGTACGAATGATGATATTGAAAGAAAAAAGGCAGTCTTTAGACATCTTAATAAGAGAGTAAATGAAGTAGTTGAAAGAAAAAAGCAAGAAAGAACGGATAAGAATGATAGAAGAATATCGGATAATTTCCAGGCAAATATTAAAATGTTCTGGAAACTTGTAAGAACTGCCAGGGGACATTCAAAACAGCCTATGATGAATGCTATAAGAGACGAGAATGGCTATATTCTGAATGATGAAGTTTTGAGTTTAAAGAGATGGAAGGAATATTTTGAAAGTGTGTTTATGAGTGAGGAGACAACGTGTGTACTAAGTGAAGTAGAAGTTCCGAAAGAAGAGGAAAGAGGTAGCGAGATAAGTATAGGTGAAATAATGAAAGCAATGAAAAGCATGAAAGCAGGTAAGGCTGCCGGATATGATAGAGTTTCACTCGAAATGCTAAGGGCTAGAGAGGAAGTGGTGGCAGGCCTGCTGCACACCTTGATTAATTTATGCTGGGAACTGAAGCGGGTACCGGTAGACTGGTGCGAAGCCGTGATAGTCCCAGTATATAAAGGGAAAGGGTCGCAGCAGGACTGTAAAAACTACCGTGGCATCAGCCTTCTTAGCATTGTGGGTAAACTGTATGCTAAGGTACTGATTGAAAGGGTCATGAAAGAAACTGTTGGAAAAATTTGGGATGTGCAAGCGGGATGTAGAAAGGGAATGGGATGTACAGATCAAGTCTTTTCCATGCGCATGATCGCGGAGAAGTTTTTGGCCAAAAACCAAAAGGTTTTTTGTGCGTTCATGGACTTGGAAAAGGCCTATGACAGAGTTGATAGGGATGTGCTATGGCAAACACTGAAATCATTTGGGTTGAGCGCAGGCTTGATACAGGCATTGGAGTCTCTTTATAGGGACTCTAGTGCTTGTGTTAGGATCAACGGGGTCTACTCGGACTGGTTTGACATCCATAAAGGTGTCAGACAGGGCTGTGTGGCTTCCCCGTGGCTGTTCAACCTATTTATGGACAGTTGTTTGCAAAATTTGAAAGTTGAAGAATGCGGATTAAGAATGTGTGAGTTAACCGTCAAATGCCTTTTGTACGCCGATGATCAAGTTATCCTTGCGTCGTCGGCGGCCGAGTTGCAAATGCTGGTTACATTAATGACCAGATCATTAAAAGAAAGGGGTATGAAAGTGAACGCAAGTAAGACGAAGGTTATGGTTTTTGAAAGAGAAGAAAGTAAAACGATTTGTGAAATAAGAATAGAAGGGGAGTTGATCGAGCAAGTAGATGAGTTTGTATATTTGGGCTGCGTATTTATCAGGGATGTGAGATATGATAAGGATATAGAACGACGAGTGAATGCGGGAAATAGAGTAAATGGGGCCCTACACTCTATTGTGAAGAGTCAAAATGTGTCGAAAAAGGCACGTATGGCAATTCACAATGCTGTGTTGGTCCCTACTTTAACGTATGGTAGTGAAAGTTGGGTGTGGCAGAAGAAGCACGAGAGTAGAATGAACGCAGTAGAATTGCGGTCGTTAAGGAGTATGTTAGGGCTGAATCTTAATGACAGGGTAAGAAATTGTGTAATAAGATAAGAGTGTGGTTTGCAAGATGATGTTGTGACCAGGATTAAGAAAAGAATGCTTCGGTGGTTTGGTCATGTGGAAAGAATGAATGAGGAAAGAGTGACAAAGAAAATTTATGTTGCAGAAGTGAATGGCAGAGTCGGAAATGGACGTCCTAGGCGAAAATTTATCGACCAAATTGGCGATTTATTGAAAACGGGCCAAATTGGGAGTACCCTTAACCGACGAGCATGTATGCGGAGGTGTATGGATGTGAAGGAGGCGAGAGAGTGTGTCAGGATCGTGCCAAATGGAAGTCTGTAGTCTCCGCCTACCCCTCCGGGTGACAGGCGTGAGTGTTTATGTATTTATTATGTATGTTTTACTACGAGAATTGGTCTCATGTGGAATACTATAAAGATTATTTTCAAAAACCTCCTCCTTTTTTTGAAGTCTGTTAAATACACAGTATACACTCAGTTTTACAAATTCTTATTTTTTTGTTACTCTATCTTCCACACATACGTTATTCTACGAAAGTAACCATAACTGAAGTCACGAATTGATGGGTCACAGTTTTTGAAAAATATTTTTTTTTGATAAGCACATATACGGCACATAATCTTCAGTGGTATTTGAAATGTGCCTTCTATATATATATTATAATACTACTAATTCAATTATACACCGTTGTTTTCACTTAAATATATACAATACTTGGTAACAAAATCCGAATAATTTTTTCTAACCTGAAGGTCGACTTCATCTCCATCTCAAGTTATTCGAAATGTACTGGTTTTACAAAACACTGACGTCTAATGTCATTCTACAATGATGTCAAAACTAAAATACATATTTCTTTTGGTAGATTTATAAAATAACCTAGGTAAAAATTGGTAACAAAGCAATTGGTTTCATTAGGGAACTTTTTACTAGACAATATTATTTAATTTATAATTTCATAAAACGATATTGAATTGGACCGATCGCGCCAAGTAAAATAAATTTCAATCATTTATCATATCGTTTGAAATCTATATTATTCTTCATGTTCTAAGAAATGATTGGAAAATTTGCACTTGAAATGTCTAGATCAACAATAGGTCAGCCGCTTTTCCATACATTCGATTTTTTTGGATCGGATTTTATTTTTTCCATTTATTTTTATTTTTAGTTTTGACGTATTTTGAATATTTATACGAATAATTTATGAATTTTTGTATGATGTATTTTTTTTACAATTCGATACATTTTAACACGGAATAATGTTAACTTAAAACATCGGACAAGTAATAAAAAAAGCTCCCGTGCAAAAATTTTGGGAACTGCTCTTCTGTTTCTTTCACTCCATCTCTCACGCTCTTTACGTACCTCCCTTTCAAACGTCTTTGGCTTCTCCCTCTCTCGTGACAGCTTGTGTTCCTGCTCGTGTAGCGTCGCATGCTGCTTGCGCTTTGACTTCGACGAGAAACTCTACGATGATAATGTGCAACACCGCGGCGTTGATCGCGCTCTGCACTGCGTTCTCGAGACCGATGTAATCGTAGCCGACGCTCACCTCAATCACTGTGGCTGCGGCTTCGACTGCGCCCCTCGATTCCTCACAGATGGCGAACTCGGCCTTGGGACCGCTGTCGGTCACTAGTACGACACGAACTACGAGCGCGTCGAATATTCACCTCGGCTCCTTTGTCACTCATTTCCCTGGAATTCGAAACAATTTTCATGTATATTGTAGAACTTTTATAGTATAATATTCACAACTCTTAACACTGGCTCACTATCACACCAAGTCTTTCAGGATACACGTCCTACCTCGGAGCACTCCACAAAGCAACTGCAGGGGGGGGGGGGTACACTTCCATACTTTAGGTTGGGGTTCAATAATTTGCAAAGACACTAGTGCCATCTTGTACCATATCCGCATAAACTTTCGAACATTAAATTCTAAAAGGTGCGCTAGATGGCGACTACACCAATTCTGGTTATTCTCGAACTGGCAACTTAATATGACATAATGGCTACCGGCGGACCGGCGACTGAGCAAGTTGTTGTTTTATTATAGTTTATTAGTGATTTTCGGTTGTTGCTACAATAAGTTTGGTTGAGTTGGGAGCCCTCTGTTTCTTGTTGCCTGATTTTCATGCTGGAACCACATTGTATGTTTGTGTAGTGTTGTGCGAAATGGACGCTTTCATTTATCATTCCGGTAACCCGGTGGTTTATATTTGGTTTGGTGTTGTATTTTGCGGAATAGACGCTTTTACATCGTGTATGTTAAATTCTTATGACAAAAATAAATGTTAACATTACTGAAATCCATAATACGTCTTTAATTGAACCTTAATCCCTTAAAATATAAATATAACCGCCTATAGTATAGATAGCTATATACATAACTACATACAGCTATCTATAGGCAACATGATACATATTGAGATTAGTTCAAGGGATATGATACCAGACGGCGACACTATTCATGTTGGGTGACAAAAAATCCTAGGAGATGGCTCTCTATCTTTGTATAATGTGTAAATGTTAGTTTTTTGGATGCTTCAGAGGAGCTGTTGAACAAACTGGAACGTGTTCAAAATTTGTGTATACGTTTTATTTTCGGTCTTCGTAAGTTTGATCATGTTTCTGAGTACAGGGCTCAATTAAAATGGCTTCCTATCCGTAGACGTCGAGACTTACATGTGTTATCATTTCTATACTTTCTACTCTTTAATCCTCTTGCACCTCCATATCTCCGCGAGCGTTTTGAGTATCTTGTACCCCGTGAAACTCAGTGCCGGACCACTAAACAACTACTTCTCAAAACTCCTTCTCATTTCACAAGCCGATGTGGTGGATCCTTTACAGTAAGGGCGGTCAAGCTATGGAACTCACTCCCACATGACATACGTGCTAGCTCTTCTCTTGATATATTTCGGAGCAGAGTAAAGAAATATTATCTGTCAACTTAGAATTATAAATATTTACATATTTTATGTATTTATATGTATAATTGTATATATATGTATGTGTCTATGTATGTATATATTTATGTATGTATATGTATATATATATGTATATGTATATATGTGTATGTGTATGTATATATATATATATATATATATATATATATATATATATATGTATATATATATATATATATATGTATATGTATTTGTGTGTGTATATGTGTATATATGTATATATTTATTGTCTTTATTGGTATATATGTATGTAAATCAATAGAAATAAGAATAAAAGAAATAAGAAAATAAATTATACTTATATGTTATACACTTATATGATAATTGTTAACTGTAACTTATAGCCAATTTCTATTAAGTAGTGTTATGTTAATTATTAAGTACGCACGCTGCTACCTACTTGCTTTATATATAAAACTATTTCTCTCTCCCAATAGGTTTGCTGGAAGAGAACTCTTATTAGGGTTAAGCTCGCCTTTGTACATTTATTTAAATATTTTATAATTGTTACCAAGTTATTGTGTGTACAATAAAGAATAAAGAATAAAGAATATAATTACTCTACTCTATGAGCAACTGACTGCCGGCACTTAGTGCAACAACCGAACCCGACCGAACGTGCTACCCCCACTACTTGTGTGTATGAGGCAGTGTATTGAATCTATTAAATAGATACAAACACTACATATATAGTTATAAAAAAGAACGAATCTTTCTTTTCATTCTTTCAATGACTGAAGGTATTTTAAAATTTATTTTATTATTGCTAATCGCAATTTTTCTGTACTGTATTTTTGACATATAACGTAATAAGGTCGCTTTTTCTTGGAATCCGAAATAATTTTCATGTACATATATATAATTAAAAAGGAACAAATCTTAATTTTCATTCATTCAATAAAGGAAAGTATTCTAAAATTTATTTTATTGTTGCTAATCGCAATTTTAGTGTACTATATTTTCGACATATAATATATTAGCGTCATCGCTTATGTATATAATTATAAAAAAGAACAAATCTCAATTTTCATTCATTCAATAACAGAAGGTTCGACATATAATGTAATATTACTGTCATATTACTAACTAAAGTTTTGTACACATCGAACGGGAAGCGAAGATGTAGTGCTCTATTGTCACCCACCAAATCAATTTCACCAGCTTTATTTTGCACATATATGATTTAAAAAAAGGACTCAAATAGCAAGAGGAGATTTCAATTAATAATTTTGACGTAATTATAAGATTGATTATTAAATGGAATGAATTAAAAATAATTTCACCCGTATATCAGTGGGTCGGTATGGATGTGAACAAGACATCTTTCGAAAAACTGAACTCATCACTTTGATTCTTTTTTTTTTTCTTTAAAGGAAAAACGTGTTTCGGTAATTAATAAAAGTGAATTTGATAATTCAAAACACTACATGAGCTTTCGAGGTGTGCACTTTGGATTTTCAAAATTATTATTATAATTTCTTTTTAAATCTGCTTACATCACAAAATCTGCTGATCATTCACAGCACATTCTATCACTTTTGTGGGTTGATTTTATTGCATTAACTTTATAAACTAATATTTCTAACCATATTGTAAGAAAAAATATTAATAAAGAATACGTTAATTTTAACCGTAGAAGTCTTTTTTACCGTAGAAGATTTTTTTCTAAATCTATTTTCATCACGAAAATGAGCGATCATATCAAATTTATTTTGGTGTTATTGAATATTAGTTTCTATATATCACCAATGGAAATGAATATTTTCAATCACATTATGAGGCATTTAATCAGAGAATAATTAGAATAAGGTAGGACAACAACAAGTGAAGAAAAATTTTCTACCTAATCTAGTTAAATTTGGCGAATCATGGGTCATTTTAGTGTCTTATCGCATTTAGTAGGTACATAACTTGCTAATGTACTTGTAATTGCATTGATTTTTTTGAAGCGAGAAATAAAATAAAAATTGGTATCAATATTTAACGGTCGAGCTCGTGGGGTGGTTTGGCTCAAACAAATTGTGTTGTAGATCCCGCTTCTGAGATGTAAGAGGTATCTCAAAAGTGAATCTTAGAATTCTAAATAAAAGGAAAGGAAAAAAAAACTAAATCAATGGCACAGTATAAAGAAATAACATAATATACCACAAACCTTCTCGTCACTCCGGCGCACTCCGGCAGCTCGCCTCTGAATGAATCCCGACTGCCGGTGTTGCTAAGCGCTAATTGCTAATCCATAGACAATATTTGACGTCACTTTTATCACAACCGAGTCAAAACTTAAATGATTATTTTATCAGTCTATGGTCTATGGTCAAATCATATTATGACTTGACCATAGACTCTTTAGTATTGATGGAGTGATGTAAACTACTACTCTAATATATAAGTCTTATTACAGAAGTTTGATACGTGTGTTTTGTAACTAGGTAACGCGGACTAGAATTTATTGGATTTTCGGCATGAAGGCCTCGGCAAACCATCGTCTAATGCAAGCGATCAAATGGTCTGTATAAAAAATTTAGAAGGAATTGATTTAATTATTGAATAGAGATGGTAGACCTCAGATTTATCAAACGCTATTTACACAAAACTTGAACACTTTAGTGGAAAATGCTATATCTATCCTTAGATTGCCTGTTGTCGGGATTTAACAGCGGACAAAAATATGCACAAGTTCTTGCTTCAACACTGGCGTTATAATAGCAGTCATCTATAATTATTACTTATTTATGCCTTAGCGGCTGCGAACGTACTCCAAGCGAAAAAAAAAACGTCCGGCCATAATTTCTTAAATCTTCATCTTTCTTAAAATCTTTCACATAAAACCAAATAAAATTAACTCTTCAACAATTATTCTCACTCCTCCATTTCACTGTAAAAATCTATGTGAAAACTTTTTCGATAGCGACGGCGTAAAGTTTACATAAGTTACGTCTCGAACGATCAAAATTGTCGCTCGCACTCGCAAAATACTTCAAACAACCAATCACGAGCGTTATCGTTCTCACTGTCGAATGTGAGTCAATGTTCGATGGTCGATATCGACTACGTAGTAAACTCGCACTCAGGAATTTTGTTTTAAAATTATTGTCACAAAAATTCCTGAGTTGCGTGAGTGAGTTCCTGAGTGAACTAGTGAGTTGACGCTTTTTTTATTCCATACAAATCGTAGTTAACTTTATCGCTATCGAACGCGTAGAAAAACTCGCACTAGGCACATGATCTCATATTGCAGCAAAATATCTGAACAATACGGCATTTTGTAGAATGAGCAAATGAGCCGTGCGGTTGCAACGCTATGCAGCTTACTCAATGCGCATTGGACCAAGTGGACTTATACTTTGGCACAGGGGAACGCCTGTGTGTGGCTAGTGGCTACTCCCGTCCGGTACGTCGGCGATGGTGGTCCGTGTGTGTGTACCTTTAGTAACAACTAGATTGTCGTCTGAATAGTTACTTAGAATGATAACTTCATGCTCTATTCTTCCACTCTTAGAGGTGAGATGATTTTCTAAGTACAGGCATACACTTCATAAAAAATCTTAAGAAAAAATCTATTTCTATTAAATATATTTTTTATACTGGATAGATCAATTTATTTAATAACAGAAAAATCATTTAAATTGAAAAGAAAGAATAAAATCTTACGATGGTTATAAAGAATATTACGATAATTTAAAAAAAATAACCCAAAAAGTAACCATAACGAGCTACCTTTCGTGAAATTTTATCAAGTTTCAATTTTACAAAATAATGTCTAGATACGACGTGCTGAATATACGTTTTGAAATTTGGGCCAGAATTGACGGATTTGCGTGCGTGGCAGCTTCTTCTTACAATTGAGCTGGCTGTTTTTGTCGCCGATATTAGCTACAGCACGCGTAGTAATACCGGCTATAAGATTTTCAGTATAATTTGGGGAAATTAAAGGGAAGTTATGCATGTAGTTGTTATTGCTTTTTATTGCATAAAACTATTTATACGGATTTGATCGCGTTTAATTAACTTAATTTTAGTTCCCGACGTTTCAGGTGCTTAATTTTGTTAATTATAGGATCCCAAGCAGATGGCAGCACCTCTCCATCTATTTATTTAAATTACGATGTTTTTTAATTTCAATAGCCTCGCGTATCATCCTTGCTAGGTATCGGTGTTCTTTTGCGGGGATTTGTGGTTTATCAAATCTGATGTGATGGTGGGGATGATCTTGAACATGTTCACAGACTGCAGACTTACCGGGGCGTCGGTGCTTCACGTCAGCTATATGTTCTTTCATGCGGGTTTTATACATGGTTTTGTTTGTCCTATGTAATAGTGTGATGTGTAGAGTGTGTAGTGTGTGAGTAGTGTAATGTGGTCTATTCACAATCTAGCTTGTATATTCCTGCATCTTGTAGAGAAATATTTCATGTTTTATGAAAGCTCGCTTCAAGATATAGCCAACCTTGTATGTGACTTCTCTGACATAATATAGTGGTATAGCAGGCACACTACACAGGCCGGCTTTAATCGGTCACTGTGACGTAGGCGTGGATCTCGAAGACTGTTTTCTTGCATTACTTGCTGAATGTGCTGAAGCTCGGCGTACAGATGCTTTCTGTCACAGATCCCTTGTGCTCTCTGAAACAAAGATTTACCCACTGTAGATAACTGTGGTGAATGATGGTGAGAGTTATTATTTAAATATCGGTTGGTATGGGTCTTTGTCCTATACACAGCATGACCAATAGTGTTATCAGGACTTTGGATGACTAAAATATCTAGGAAAACTTAACATAATAAATTATTTGCCCCTAGCTCCATTATGAATTGTATTGTAGAGCTTACGGAGATCTACATATGTAGTTACTTTGTCAGAAGGTAGAATCAAACTTCAAACATTTCAGTTCTCCCGTGACCATGTGTGCTGTAAAGCACTCGAAACGACGGGAATTGAAAATCAGTGCTTAAACGCGATAAAATACATATAAATAATTTTGTTCAATGTGTAGTGTTTGAGTAAATATATGAAATCATTATTGCTTTTTATTTTAATATTTCGTACAATTACGGATTCCTTCCTAGAAATGCAATAGGTACATTGGCGTCATTCTCAAAATTCACGTTTTTGCAGCGATTGTTTTTATAATCACAGAGAAGTAGACTACGTGGTCTGAATAGATGAACGAGAATTCGGCTGTAGAACGAAAAAAAAATTTCTACGTAGATTTAGAATAGAATTAGACACCTATATAGTATAGAGTATAGTATAATTTAGAGTATATAGTATAGAGTATAGAATACTTTTATACAGTACTAGCGATTCCCGGGGCTTCACACAGTTATTTTTGGATGTAACAATAGCGCCACCTACCGAGTCCAATTGTAAATTTAAACCATTCAGGGATCCACTAAAATGCACACAAAAATTATCAAAATCGTTCGAGCCGTTTTCGAGTTTTAGCGAGACTAACATACAACAATTAATTTTTATATATATCTAGAGATAAATTATTTACATAAAACTTCATCATCATCATCATTACAGCCCTTCACAAGTCCACTGCTGAACATAGGCCTCCTCCAAGTAATGCCACAAAGCACGGTCCTGAGCCACCTGCATCCATCGACTTCCTGCATGTCTTACCAGGTCGTCACTCCATCTAGTGGGGGGTCGCCCTACACTACGCCTACCGGTACGAGGCTGCCACTCGAGAACCTTTCTTCCCCATCGGTTATCGGTTCTTCGAGCTATATGGCCGGCCCATTGCCACTTCAGCTTACTAATCCGTTGGGCTATGTCGGTCACTCTGGTTTTACTGCGGATATCCTCATTTCTGAGTCTATCACGCAGAGAAACACCGAGCATAGCCCTCTCCATAGCTCGCTGAGCGACCTTAAGCGTCCTCATACGGCCAGCAGTGAAGGACCACGTCTCAGATCCGTAAGTCATCACTGGCAACACGCACTGGTTGTACAATCTAGTTTTTAGAGATTGAGGTATACCTGACGAAAAGATATGTCGTAATTTCCCGAACGCTGCCCAGCCGAGTTGAATCCGTCGATTGACCTCTCGGTCGAAGTTGGACTTACCTAGTCGGACTATTTGTCCCAGGTAAACGTACTCGTCAACAACTTCGAGCACAGTCCTCCCAACAACTACCGGCACAGGTGTGACATGGACATTAAACATGATCTTTGTTTTGTCCATGTTCATCTTAAGACCTATCCGTTGGGAGGCACTATTGAGGTCATTGAGCATAATGCTTAAGTCCTCCAGCGATTCTGCCATAAGGACTATATCGTCGGCAAATCGAAGGTGAGTGATGTACTCGCCATTGATGTTAATACCGTATCCTTTCCAGTCCAGTAGCTTGAAAACGTCTTCCAACGCAGCGGTGAAGAGTTTCGGGGATATAACATCACCCTGTCTTACACCTCTTTGCAGTTGGATAGGTTTCGAACTCTGGTTCTGTACTCGGATAGCCATCGTAGCCCTACTGTACAAACACTTCAGCACTTCGATGTACCGACAGTCAACTTGGCACCGCTGAAGGGACTGTAGCACCGCCCAAATTTCGACGGAATCAAAGGCTTTCTCATAGTCCACATATGCCAGGCAAAGTGGCAGATTGTACTCTTCGGTCTTCTGTACAATCTGCCGCAGGGTATGTATGTGGTCTATGGTACTGAAGCCTTTTCGGAAACCGGCTTGTTCGGGAGGCTGGAAGTCGTCGAGTCTGCGTGCGAGACGATTTGTAATGACTCTCGAAAATAGCATGTAGACGCGGCTCAGAAGGGAAATCGGTCTGTAGTTCTTCAAGAGAGCGTTGTCGCCTTTCTTAAAGAACAAAACCACCGCGCTTCTGCTCCACGCCTCCGGAGTAGTGCCACCATGGAGGACGGAATTGAAGAGCGTCTGAAGGACCTCAAGTACCGGTGTTCCACCCGCTTTCAGAAGCTCCGCTGTAATTCCATCCTCGCCCGGGGCCTTGCCGTTTTTAAGGTGGTGGAGAGCCATTCTAATCTCGCTCAGACTGACGTCCGGGATATCATCGGAATAGTGTCGGATAAGACTTGCTCTTGGATCGTTACTCACACTTGCGTGTGGTTCCAACGATGATGTGTACAGCTGCCCATAGAACCTCTCAATCTCACTCAGAATCTCAGGTGTCCCGGAAACGATGTTGCCACACTCAGTCTTCAGCTTTGACAGTTGGCTCTTTCTTGCAGACAGATCTCTGGCAAAGACTTTGGAGCCCTGGTTCCGCTCGATCGCTTCTTTAATACGAGAAGTATTAAAGTTGCGTAAGTCTCGCCGCATGTATTTGGAGATCTGTCTGTTCAGTTGCCTGTATGCTGTCAAATCTGTTGACGATTGCAGCCTCATCTCCCGTCTAACAGCCATGAGATTAAGAGTGTGATCGGAGAGTTTTTGTGTTCTTCTGCGGCGGGTCTTGCAGAACTTAGCTCCGACCGCATGGACAGTTTCCACGAGCTTGTCGTTCATATCGTCCACTGCATTGCACTCTTCTAGGCACTGGAAGCGGTTACGTAACTCGAGCTGAAAGGTTTCGGGATTCTGGATTAGAGCACGAGGGGGACGGAGCGTTGACTTCATTAGACGAGACCTCTCCAACTTAACGTTTAGGTTCAGTGTGCCTCTAACCATTCGGTGATCGCTGCCAGTTTTCACCCTTGCGATCACTGAAACATCACTGAACAGTTGGCGTCTGGTCGTCATAATGAAGTCAATCTCATTTTTTGTCGAACCGTCGGGGCTCGACCAGGTCCACTTCCTGTGGGGCCGCTTCTGGAAGAAAGAGTTCATCATAAAGAGTCCCTCTTTCTCCATAAAGTCGGCCAGCTGCTGGCCCCTTCGGTTCCGTTGCCCTACTCCAAATTTCCCTACCTTCAGCTCACCGCTTTCTCTTGTGCCTAGTTTTGCGTTGAAGTCTCCCATCAACACCGTGTAGTGGGTTTTGGAGGAATGTATGGCTCTGGAAATATCCTCATACATTTCCTCCACCTCCTCATCGGGATGTGCCGAGGTTGGTGCGTAAACCTGAATGACCTTCAGCGAATACCGTTTGGTGATTCTGAGTATCAGGTACGCGACCCTCGTCGACACACTCCCAATCTTTACAACGTTGTTGACGAGAGACTTTTGGACGATAAATCCGACACCTCCTTGGGACAGATGGTCGCCCTCCCGGTGATAGAACAAGTTGCCGGACTCGAAGATTGCCGTGTCCTCCCCCTCTTTTCGGACCTCGGATAATCCAATAATATGCCAGCGCAACTTGTCTACCTCTTCTTCCAGCTCCAGTATCTTCTCGTCAGTCCTCAGGGTGCGTGCGTTATATGTTGCCAGGTCGAGTCGTCGTAGGTGGCAACCGAACCTCCACCGGAGATTCTTAGCACCCCCTGCCCCGCCGTTACCATGGTCGCCACCGTAGCCAGGAATAGCGGGGCCGCCGGGGACTGGGGGCCGTCTGTTTGTGTATTTATTCTTTGGGGGGTATTTGCCATAGTTGCCACGCTTGGCGAGCGGGTTGGCAACCGCAGTTTTTATTACGTCACAGTTGTTATCAGGAAGATGCTGCTGCCCATCTCCTGCCTGTCTCCCTCTGTCGCCTCTTACGACACCCACGGGAAGATATGGGGTAGTGGATATTCTCAACCGCCACTACACGGCACTTATTACACACACATAAAACTTATTGAAAGTCAATTTTTATTTACCACTGGTCGGAATAATATCCCTGCCTTGGGAAAAACTAGTACAGAAACTAAGTGGGATTATTTTTTTAGATATAGTACATAAATTTACTAATAATTTTGTATAATTATTTATGTGAGTTACAATAGAATCAACATGGTAGCGATCACCACAATTCCGGGGGTTATTTTTCCTTTTTATATAATTTATGTCTGACTAAATTTTGAACCTTATTCTTGTCCTTTGTCGTAAAAGTATACCTATATATTGTTAATAATTAATTTATGAGGCTTTTGCCCACAATTTTCTATCCAGACATTATATGATTTAAGATTCCTAATTTAAATCGCACATCTTAATTTGGGTAACTGTATAATACAAAATTCTAATTAGCTAACTGAAACATTATTTTATTAAGGTGATTTCATTGATGTTTTATGTACGTATCACCAAAAGCGGTTAAATCCATCAATTAGAATTTTAAAAGGTATAACTTGCAGATACTTCATCTACACGTTAGCTCGGTCGTGTAGAAAGAATTAGTGATGAAAAAGTGACAAATTTATGGTGCAGAAGTGATCACAGAGTTGGTAAGGAATAAACCTAGACGGAAATTTATCGAACAAATTAGCGGTATATTGAAGACGGAATAAGTTAGGAGTACTCATAACCGACGAGAATATATGGGTAGTCTCTGTATACTCCTGTGGATGACAGGCTTAAAATACATACATTTAGTATTATGTATATATTTTTGTTTATTCATACATAATACATAGGTACAGTATTATGTACGTGTCTTTGATCCCGCTAATGTGATTCTGAGATAAACCAAGAATAGAGCATAAATTATATTTCTACAACAACCTTTTTGTGTAAAGTTAAGAGGTAAAATGATAAATATTCGTTAACCATTTCAACTGAGTACAGTTACTTGAGACAAAAAATAGAAGTGAAAGCGTAAAAGCAAGCCTGACTGCGTAACAGCCGCTTAACGTCAAGTGGGACTTCATAAGCATCCCTTTGATCTGCTGCTCAGTCTACTGACTTATCGCCTTGTGCAACTACTCTTTTGGTAGAAATAATGTCACTAACAGTTAAATAAAAAAAGTTACAAAGAGCTTTTAATTAACAAGTTGTCAAGAAATAAAAAATTCAGATTATACATACTATGTACTGACGGTGTAAAAATATCCACAACTCCAGTAAGAGGTGACAAAAGGAAATTGAACCAGGAAATTGGCGGCAGCATCTTCCTGATAACATCTGAATAAAAATAACATCGGTTGCCAATTCCCAAGCGTGGCAACAATGGCAAATATGTTTCCTGTGAGACAATCTATGGGGGTGGCCTATCTTGGATAATAGGCTTTTGATAGGCTGTAAAGGTGAAGGTGAACAAATTACTGCCGTCAACAATTCTAATTTGACACCTCACGTCTGAAACAGAAACAGAAACATTTTTATTCAATATAAATTATAAATAATACTTATTGAAAATCATTCTTTTGTTTAACTTACATTGTTTCGAAAATAAAACCTCTGCCCTGAGAAGAACCAGCAAGAAACACAGCAGGGCTCTTTAAAAAACAGCTTACAATCACATGTTACACAATAACACATAACATAAGAAATAGTTTCGTAGCAATCACCCCATTCCCAGGGTTTATTATCTGTATGTATATGCATTTGGGTAATTGCATATGAACCTGCCGAATTCCAATCTACGTGAATTTGCGTGAAATCTCTGGGAAAAACAGGAAATATAGACGTGCAATATCATTTATGATCAGGCTTGCTTAAACTAGTAAGACCTGAGAAACTTGACTCAGATTTGATGACCAGTTGGATTTACATTAGTGTGTTATCTCTTTTTTTACTATTATAAGTCAGTTTTTGACTATTATCTCACCTGATGGTAGGCGGTGATGTAGCTGAACATGACAAAGTTCTTATTTTAGGCTAAGGCACTTGTTTTAAGCTATTCATTCTACCCTAGCATAAACCAAGTGATTCAAAAAACTTGTATTATTTTTTTAAATACATCACGTTTTGCTTCATATTTTCATATTGTCATCTTCGTCATCAATTTGAGTTATAATAAAAATTTCAAATTTCCAACTCATCGGGAATTTCCTTTAAAATCAATTACTATATTCCGCTCGAATCCACACATAGACAGACAATTAAGAAAGTGACTAAATAAAAACGTGCTAATAAGCCTTTTCACTCTTGCTTTGAAGAGATCCACGTTATAACTCCACTCCTATGTAAGCATTACGAACGATAAAATAAAGCGGTTGGTTCGGATGCTTAGTATCGGCAGTAAAGAGGCGGAGACCAGCTGAGCATTTGGCGGTCCGATAATGAAAGCAAGAACGAGAAAACAAGTTATACGATTCCTGCACACACTCTTCCAAATATGTCCTGCAAAATGTATTCAAGAGTAAACGGCACTAGCCACAGATGCATCCCCGTTTGAAGAATGTGGGAGAGCCAGTTTAGTTACAGATTGTAAGGTATTCCATCTTAGTTTTCAAAAGTAACAAGAAATCAGTAGCCTTTTATGTTTGAATTTGTATGCTATGAGTTGCAGTTTTCACGTGCCTTCTTGTCAGAATTATCTTTATGATGTTTTAAAACAACTGCACACAGCTATTTCTTTCAAACTTTATCTACTAGCTAAGCTAAGTAACAAAAGTTCTTATGATCTTAAAAAAAATTCTTGAAACTTTCGAGGTTGCTAACAGTGAAACATAATTTATTCATATTTTATACAACAATATATTTTTTTTCAGGATGTAGGTCGATATTCGCCAAGACACGACCCCGCTAAGTGTTACCGTTTAGCCGGACTGTAGTACACCATCTCCTCGAAGAGCTAAACGCGGACGTCATTTTTTCGTATTCTTCGCAGCAAACTCTTTCATTTGATATTTATATTATGGGGATGCATAAAAATATATAGTCTGCCATCTTTGAGTAACCATCCATATTGGATTTATAGTAACCTCATTTTATTTGCGTATTTTTTCTCAACAAACCTTTTAATTTGATACCCACATCATGGGAGTACATAGAAAATAACTAGTTCACTTTAGACACACAACATACTTAGACTTTAGAATGACTTCACTTAGCTTACCATGCTTTGAGTATTCAACCAACTGGAGAGGACATGCGTTAACTCCTAAACAAAAAGTCTGTCAATTTCAGGAGGAGGCGAGGTAAACACACTACTTTATGCTTCACTGCAAATGCAAAATTAAGTCGCGTCACTATACACGCACACTACAGCATTTACGTTTGTGTTATTTATTTTCATTACCGTGCAATAGTTTTAGCATGCATTGGAACTGGCAAAGTGCGTACAAAGGATGTTCAAACATTTAAGGTAAAATATGATAATAAAGTACTTTTTTCGCAATTACAGGATATAGACTGGCTAAATACTAAACATATCTTCTGTCCTTTGAAACTGTATTCTTTGATATTAAAAAACATTAAGGCATGTTATGATAAATCGCAAATACAAATAAAAATTAAAAATGATTACAAGCGGCATAACAATAACTGGATGAATAAAAAAATTCACGCGGCATGCAACTATAGAGACAAATTATTTACAAAATGGCTTAAAGATACAAATAATAAAATATTAAAATTGGAATACAATAAAGCTAGAAATTACGCTAATAAAATAATACAAAAATATAAAAATACAAATATAAAATCTGAAATTATTAACAACAAAAAAGATATAAGAAATCTATGGGCCATTCTAAACAAAATTACAGGCAAAGTCATTGCTTCAGTAGACAACGTTATTATAAATGCTATGGTAACGAACACCCTAAAAACTGCCGACATCGCCAATAATTTTGCGAAAACATTTAGTGATAACGTAAAGAATATTATACCCAAATGTAATATTAGTATTCTGGATTCAGTAAGCTACCGCCGTCCAGCTAAAGTCTCTATTAGATTTCAAAAAGCCACGGCAGGATCTGTTAACAAAATTATCCGTTCATTAAGCACTAAAAAAGCTCCTGGTTTTGATGAAGTAAGAATTATTGATCTTAAAAATATAAGTGATAAAATTGCTCCTATTATAGCTAATCTTATAAATACATCTGTGGAAAATGGTACATATCCAGCAGGGTTAAAAACAGGTATAGTACGTCCAATCTATAAAAAAGGTAATCATAAAGATTATGATAACTACCGTCCCATCACTATACTGCCTATAATTGATAAAATTATTGAAAAATTTCTCACTCGATAAATACTAAACTTCTATTCAGACAACAGCATTATAACAGAAAAACAATTTGGTTTCCAACCTAAAAAAAGCACTATACAACTATTAAGTAATTTTTCAGATTCCATTTACACACACCTTAATAATAAAAAACATGTCCTAGTTGTATTCATAGATTATAGTAAAGCTTTTGATACCCTGCGGCACAGTACGCTTATTGAAAAACTTAATGACTGTGGAGTAAGAGGTCCTCTCAACAAATGGTGTGAGAATTATATGCAAGACAGAACCCTATATGTAAAGGTTGGAGAGGAACTCAGCTCTATGGTGAGAGTATCAGAGGGCACATCACAGGGCTCTGTTTTGGGACCAGTGCACTACATCACTTATGTTAACGATCTGATTAACCTGATTAACAACTGTGAAATATATCAATTCGCAGACGATACATGTTTAGTATCCGCAGACGTTAACATAGATGTAGCACTGCATCGGATCCAAACGGACTTCACCCTTCTAACAAAGTGGTCTCATGATAATGGGCTTGTTCTTAACGCCAATAAAACTAAGCTTATGTATATCAGCTCCAGCCAAAATAGGATTAATATAAGTCCTCAAGTAATCGTCCACGATCACGCTTGCCTTCACTCAGACCATACCAACTGCGTATGTGAACCCGTAGAAGTAGTAAAAACGCAAAAATATCTTGGACTAGTAATTGATGACCGCTTTAAATGGACCGACCACATTAACTTTGTTTGCGATAAATTGAGAGCAATTTTGGCAAAGTTTTCACTAATTAAATGGAAAATACCGTTTTCAACGAAAATCCTGCTGTACAAAGCATTAGGAGAATCTGTCATATCATACGGGCTGAGTAGTTATGGACGGACATACAAATCACACCTAGACCTAATTTATCAACTCCAGGTAAGAATTCTTAAAACCATCGTATCACCTCACATAAAAGACAAGTACAGAAATAACTGTGACGGTCTATTTACTTACTGTAAAATTATTCCTGTCGATGAGAAAGTTAAATTAACTTTACTTAACGAACAGTTTTTTAATAAAGACATACAACACTCAATAGATCATACAAAGCACACTCGCAGTGTGTCAAAAGCTTTACTGAAAATACCACGATCTCATAATCATTACGGAAGACAACGACTTGCCTATATTATACCCAAACTAATAAATGAATTACCCTTTACACTTAAAAATGAGATTACTGCAGAAAATGTAAAAAGAAAACTAAAACTACATTACTTAGAGGAAATAAAAAGCATCTTACTAAATAATTTTATCTCATATATATTATTATGTACGTAATAAATGTACATATTATACATAAATAAATAAATTTAAAAAAACGTATAGTATGCCTGTATGAATGCGTATATATTATTGTTATATATATTGTGAACATCCTGTGTTACATTTACTGGCTAACCGGTTTTGTGCGTCTGAGTATTGACATATTTTTTACTACCCGTGAATGTAGCTATGTATTCATTGCGAGCGTGTAGACCTTCGCTACGATTTTAAAGCATATTATATCTATCGTAAAATATAATAGATAATGTCTGTACGTAGATTGAGCATCGAGTGCCGTCGATGAAGCATGGTGTACAGATAAACCTTCTTAGGTTTTTGCGACACCGTGATAAAATAATTAAAGCTTTGTATTTGATTGATTTATTTTAAATAAAAAAAAAATTAAATTGTACACTCGTAAGCAACATAGGGTAAGGAGTATGTCGATATTTTTTATTGATAAACAAATCACCATAGTCCACATAAGTTCAGCTTTGGTAAAAGTGATTCGTAGTGTTTTTTTTTTTCATTTATTAAAGCCTTTCACAAGTCTACTGTTGAACATAGGCCTCCCCCAAGAATTGTCACAAAGCACGGTCCTGAGCCACCTGCATCCATCGGCTTCCTTTGTTTGCCCCACACTTTGCCCACCGATACGAGACTGCCACTGCTTTATTAGCTAAAATAATTGTGGCCAATTTTTGAAAGAATGAACAAACTCAATTTTATTCAAATTTAATCAAAAATTCAAAAACATCGTTATTATCAGATATAAGTAAGTAGTAGACTGCTAGCATTGTATTCCGTCAATTGCTTAATTTTAATTTTATCCATTTTTTATAGGATACGGTGACAAACGAGCACACAGTCCACCTGATGGTAATTGGTTGCTGCGGCCCATAGACATCTACATCTATCCTCGATTACGAATGAAAATGCAGATGCGTTGTCACCCATGAGGACTAAGATGGAATGCCTAATTTTCAGTAAAAAGGGTCTCCGGTTCTCTACACTCACCATACGAAACACAGCAGCAACAAGCTACCATTTCACGCTGGTATTGTGTGAGAGCGTGGTCCTTCCCCGGTCGAGCCGACCCATTCGTGCTACAACTATACTACTAATATAACTGCAGCATGACTCTACCACGTACAAAATGTCTATGATAATGTCACGTCAAAATCCATGACCAAGGTACAATAATTTTTTTATCAGGGTTACTCTCCGCTCTCAATTTTAATGTTGTCAGCGCTTCTTGAGTAAACCCTGGCCGGTCATTGATGGTACTGTACCACTTAGTCAATATCCGTGGTGCAGGCAAACATGTTCTAAAAGTTTTACGTACGTAGTGATAGGCTTGTCGTTAATAATTAAGTGTTAGGGCGAAACATCCAACCTCTGTGGAATATTTAGTTCTGGGCAGTTTTTCAGTTTTATATTTAAAGAATTGTCTCCTTAAAAGTTCGATTTCTTTAGCTCCTATCTTTTCTAGAACCTATTTTTTTCTTTATTTATCAAAGATGTCTCTGTCAGTCAAACTCGTTTCTTGCAAACTTGTAACTTTTTTCTTTAAATAGCGTTACTGCTACTGTAGTTTAAAATTTAATTCGATTTCTCTTTAAATATATTGCAATTTGTCACATTTCCTATTAGAATTTGATGTTGCAGCAATACTTACTACTCCGGCAGATCGAGAAACCTATGCAAGTGTTCTAGACATGCTTTTATAAAGTTCACTTTAATTATTACATATAGTTGACTATTATCAAACTTTATAATAGCCACTCGCCTTTTTTGAATAGCAGCCGTGCATAGATAGTAGAGACGCTATAGTGCTATTCAAAACAATACAAAACGTTAATATTTCTTCACTATCCTTAAATAATAAGAATAACATGAATAATAAGAATAGCATGAGCTTTACATGAGAACTGTTAATGCATCTGTCTGTTCTGATCTGCTGAAGACTGAACGTTTCATATGCCTTATAACAGCTATGAGATTAACAGTGTGATAAGAGAGTTTTTGGGTTCTTCTGCGACTAGTTACCTTAATATAGCTCCAACAAGGGAGTCACTTGGGGCCATTCACTTATACTTGGCGTATTCTTGGTAAAGCCTATTTTCAGTAGTGGATTTAAAGAGCTGTTAAAATAAAGTATCATCGAAAATATTTCTGTAAATATTAAGGCAATGTTGAATTAATCATACAAGACAAATTAAAACTATTAGTTTAAATACAAATACTTGTGAACTTTCACGGTACGGAACTCAAGTGTATTTATAATTTTATGATCGAGTAATGGACTTGCCATAACGTTTTCATGTTCAGTAAAATGACTTAATTAACGTTAAGCCGTAAATATACCTGAGTGACCTAAATGCATTATAAAAGACACGGGGAAATTCTTAACAAGTACAGACGTTATCATTGAGTAAGAGTAAATTGAATGAAAATTATTTTATTGTACGAGTAAGATGACCTCATTAAACAGGTGACAAACGACATATATAGACATAGACCATAGGCACCTACGTTCATACTCAATTATGAACGAAAATGAGTGAGATAAGTTGCCAACTCCGAGTAATCACTATGGAATACCTCGTTATTAGTAAAACGGGTATCTGGTTTTCGTCCATAAGAAACTGTATCACTATGCTGCTACATGACGCTGCCATTTTGTGAGTTTGTGATTCTTACTCAATTAAGTGAATAGTGAATATTGGTTCATCAGTATATAGTCAACGGGTTAACCTAATAAAGATATATATTTCCTGCTCTATCAAAATAGGACTTGGCAAACGCAACCAATGCTAACTTTACTTTATTGCTTGGCAAAATTATCAAATAAGAGTATTGGAACCGATTATGGTTTTGTATATACGCCGTGTAGTGGCGGTTGAGAATATCCACTACCCCATATCTTCCCGTGGGTGTCGTAAGAGGCGACAGAGGGAGACAGGCAGGAGATGGGCAGCAGCATCTTCCTGATAACAACTGTGACGTAATAAAAAACTGCGGTTGCCAACCCGCTCGCCAAGCGTGGCAACTATGGCAATTACCCCCCAATGAATAAATACACAAACAGACGGCCCCCAGTCCCCGGCGGCCCCGCTATTCCTGGCTACGGTGGCGACCATGGTAACGGCGGGGCAGGGGGTGCTAAGAATCTCCGGTGGAGGTTCGGTTGCCACCTAAGACGACTCGACCTGGCAACATATAACGCACGCACCCTGAGGACTGACGAGAAGATACTGGAGCTGGAAGAAGAGGTAGACAAGTTGCGCTGGCATATTATTGGATTATCCGAGGTCCGAAGAGAGGGGGAGGACACGGCAATCCTCGAGTCCGGCAACTTGTTCTATCACCGGGAGGGCGACCATCTGTCCCAAGGAGGTGTCGGATTTATTGTCCACAAGTCTCTCGTCAACAACGTTGTAAAGATTGGGAGTGTGTCGACGAGGGTCGCGTACCTGATACTCAGAATCACCAAACGGTATTCGCTGAAGGTCATTCAGGTTTACGCACCAACCTCGGCACATCCCGATGAGGAGGTGGAGGAAATGTGTGAGGATATTTCCAGAGCCATACATTCCTCCAAAACCCACTACACGGTGTTGATGGGAGACTTCAATGCAAAACTAGGCACAAGAGAAAGCGGTGAGTTGAAGGTAGGGAAATTTGGAGTAGGGCAACGGAACCGAAGGGGCCAGCAGCTGGCCGACTTTATGGAGAAAGAGGGACTCTTTATGATGAACTGTTTCTTCCAGAAGCGGCCCCACAGGAAGTGGACCTGGTCGAGCCCCGACGGTTCGACAAAAAATGAGATTGACTTCATTATGACGACCAGACGCCAACTGCTCAGTGATGTCTCAGTGATCGCAAGGGTGAAAACTGGCAGCGATCACCGAATGGTTAGAGGCACACTGAACCTAAACGTTAAGTTGGAGAGGTCTCGTCTAATGAAGTCAACGCTCCGTCCCCCTCGTGCTCTAATCCAGAATCCCGAAACCTTTCAGCTCGAGTTACGTAACCGCTTCCAGTGCCTAGAAGATTGCAATGCAGTGGACGATATGAACGACAAGCTCGTGGAAACTGTCCATGCGGTCGGAGCTAAGTTCTGCAAGACCCGCCGCAGAAGAACACAAAAACTCTCCGATCACACTCTTAATCTCATGGCTGTTAGACGGGAGATGAGGCTGCAATCGTCAACAGATTTGACAGCATACAGGCAACTGAACAGACAGATCTCCAAATGCATGCGGCGAGACTTACGCAACTTTAATACTTCTCGTATTAAAGAAGCGATCAAGCGGAACCAGGGCTCCAAAGTCTTTGCCAGAGATCTGTCTGCAAGAAAGAGCCAACTGTCAAAGCTGAAGACTGAGTGTGGCAACATCGTTTCCGGGACACCTGAGATTCTGAGTGAGATTGAGAGGTTCTATGGGCAGCTGTACACATCATCGTTGGAGCCACACGCAAGTGTGAGTAACGATCCAAGAGCAAGTCTTATCCGACACTATTCCGATGATATCCCGGACGTTAGTCTGAGCGAGATTAGAATGGCTCTCCACCACCTTAAAAACGGCAAGGCCCCGGGCGAGGATGGAATTACAGCGGAGCTTCTGAAAGCGGGTGGAACACCGGTACTTGAGGTCCTTCAGAAGCTCTTCAATTCCGTCCTCCATGGTGGCACTACTCCGGAGGCGTGGAGCAGAAGCGTGGTGGTTTTGTTCTTTAAGAAAGGCGACAACGCTCTCTTGAAGAACTACAGACCGATTTCCCTTCTGAGCCGCGTCTACATGCTATTTTAGAGAGTCATTACGAATCGTCTCGCACGCAGACTCGACGACTTCCAGCCTCCCGAACAAGCCGGTTTCCGAAAAGGCTTCAGTACCATAGACCACATACATACCCTGCGGCAGATTGTACAGAAGATCGAAGAGTACAATCTGCCACTTTGCCTGGCATATGTGGACTATGAGAAAGCCTTTGATTCCGTCGAAATTTGGGCGGTGCTACAGTCCCTTCAGCGGTGCCAAGTTGACTGTCGGTACATCGAAGTGCTGAAGTGTTTGTACAGTAGGGCTACGATGGCTATCCGAGTACAGAACCAGAGTTCGAAACCTATCCAACTGCAGAGAGGTGTAAGACAGGATGATGTTATATCCTCGAAACTCTTCACCGCTGCGTTGGAAGACGTTTTCAAGCTACTGGACTGGAAAGGATACGGTATTAACATCAATGGCGAGTACATCACTCACCTTCGATTTGCCGACGATATAGTCCTTATGGCAGAATCGCTGGAGGACTTAAGCATTATGCTCAATGACCTCAATAGTGCCTCCCAACGGATAGGTCTTAAGATGAACATGGACAAAACAAAGATCATGTTTAATGTCCATGTCACACCTGTGCCGGTAGTTGTTGGGAGCACTATGCTCGAAGTTGTTGACGAGTACGTTTACCTGGGACAAATAGTCCGACTAGGTAAGTCCAACTTCGACCGAGAGGTCAATCGACGGATTCAACTCGGCTGGGCAGCGTTCGGGAAATTACGACATATCTTTTCGTCAGGTATACCTCAATCTCTAAAAACTAGATTGTACAACCAGTGCGTGTTGCCAGTGATGACTTACGGATCTGAGACGTGGTCCTTCACTGCTGGCCGTATGAGGACGCTTAAGGTCGCTCAGCGAGCTATGGAGAGGGCTATGCTCGGAGTTTCTCTGCGTGATAGACTCAGAAATGAGGATATCCGCAGTAAAACCAGAGTGACCGACATAGCCCAACGGATTAGTAAGCTGAAGTGGCAATGGGCCGGCCATATAGCTCGAAGAACCGATAACCGATGGGGAAGAAAGGTTCTCGAGTGGCAGCCTCGTACCGGTAGGCGTAGTGTAGGGCGACCCCCCACTAGATGGAGTGACGACCTGGTAAGACATGCAGGAAGTCGATGGATGCAGGTGGCTCAGGACCGTGCTTTGTGGCATTACTTGGGGGAGGCCTATGTTCAGCAGTGGACTTGTGAAAGGCTGTAATGATGAATGGTGATGATAATGATAGTTTTGTATTGTTTAGAAGAAAAAGTATTGTAAAACTATTTTTTCCTGCAATGATAGTATAAACAAACAACAGACTATTATGTGTTTGACATTGGTATTATGAACGTAAATAATGAATGTTTTATAAAATGAAATTTAATTTAATTGTAATACGTTAGCGTTAATTGTAATACGATAGCGTTAGTCTTTAACATCGAAATAACTGCATTATATTGAGTTGAGCGGGTTACTTGCATTCCATTAAAACATGAAAGACCATTTTTAATTTTTCTCTGGACTAATCATCGGAACGACTGAACATCATGCATGACATTACTTGTGCTTTACATAGAGAAAAAAACTGTCCTGGCGCACTTGACCTCTACGAAGTATGAATTATAAAAAGTATGAGTACAATTTTAATAAAAATTCTCTCCTAAAACTCGCTGTAATGAACGATATAATGTAAAAGGACTAACGTTATATAGTATTAGAGGATTTTATATCACTTACGTGGTGCCACACTGCAGCTATATTATGGTTGTAGCACGAACGGAGCGGCTCGACCGGGAAAGGACCATGATCTCGCAGAATGCCAGCGTTAAATAGCAGCTTAATGCTGTTGTGTTTCGTATGGTGGGTGTAGAGAACCGGATACCCTTTTGACTGGAAAAGAAGCATTTCATCGTAGTCCTCAGGGATTACAACGCGTCTGCATTTTGGCCACAGCATTCACTTACCATCAGGTGGGCTATGTGTTCGTTTTCTCATCCCATTCTATAAAAAATCTTACACAGTGTTGGAAAAAGCTGTTGAATTATTTAAGAACAATAAAAAACTAGAAAAATATACAGACGTTACATACTTTTTTAATTTTTTCATATATTTTTATATAATCGTTGGTGCATCTGTTAGTAATCGTATAACTTCTGCAGGACTTGACCGATTGAAGTTTTATTCACACAATATATGTTTTGTCTAGACGAGGGTTGATAACCATTCTAGAATCCGATAAGTTTCTAGACAGATTATTAAGAAATTCTATATTTATGGAAAACAATGATTCATATTCACAGTGATAATGTGTTGGTTTAATGCCAACAGAAAAGCTCTAAATATAAGCCTGTTTTTCTGAAAAAATTATATTAACACTACAATAAATTTATTTATACTGTACGGGCAAGCCATCGTACATTCAACTTTATTTTGCGCTCACGTTTGCAACCTACTTTCGGGGCGCATGTTTGATTAGTAATAATTTAATATTTAACTTCGATCAACAATGTTGATCGCAGATATTTACCGTCAAATCAGTACGTCAACAACTGTCCCAATAAACACGAACTACTTAAGGAAAGATTTGCCACACTAGCATTATAACTATTTTACTTTTAATAAACCTTTAAACTTTGGTGATCTTTTGCTTTTGAAATGCTCATAAACTAACTACAAATCTACTTCTTGAAAGTGTATGGCTCTACAAAACATATATTTACATTTAACGTAATGCTAAAAAACTTGTAAAATATCATAATTCATAACTGTGTGGTAATATAGTTTATTCGTATAATCTATATTTTATAGAAGTAAGGCGGAAAATGAGTATCTTCAAGTTCTATCTGATGGAAAATGGACACTGTGGTCCATGGATATCTATATTTTGCATCGATTAAAATGTAGATACTAGTAAAATGGTAGTATGAAGCTATTCAAATGCAGCCGCATTAAGATAGAGACAGACTGATCTCACGTACGCAATACGGAATTTATTATTACATCTGGACTCTAGATTCTGTACGATAAAATATGCATTAGAAACACACTTATTATGAGCAACGCAATCACACGCTTCCGACGCAACGTCGACCTGCGATGTCTAGATTGGCGTGGGAAGGTGGAGGGGATGTTTTTACGCAATACCAAGTTATTTATGATTACTTACTTTAGTTATTAACTGTTATACAAAGCTTTTTATGTTATATAAAGCTGTAATCGACCTCGGAAAGAAAGTTTTTGCCAAAGGGCAGGCACATGTGGCACTGAGTAGTCAAAACGCTTGAGGGTACTGCTTTATCTGATCTAGAGCCAAATAAGGTATTACGCAAACCACACGATGAACGAGCTTTATCAGAAATGCAGAGACTGAGAGGTCTACACACAAGAGACTGACAGGTCTAAAGCTCATTCATCGTGATGTTTTTTTTTGTAATGTAATGTAGTTATTATGTAATGTTGTAATACACAACTCAGCATTGAAATCTGTGAGTAAACAACAAATCACCCCTATTTTCCCACCCTTAGGGTAATTTCTTTTAAAATTTATATGAGACCAATTTTTAGGTATATCCTATCCAACAAAAAAGAATTATCAAAATCGGACTACTCTGTAATAAATCACCCCATTTTCCCATCCTAGGGAAACTTTTTTTCCAAATTTATATGGGACCAACTGATTATATGAGACCAATTTCGAAGTATTATATGCTATCTAAAAAAAATATCAAAATGGGTACTCTAATGGGAAGATAGACTTGAGTACTACTCTGTAATAAATCACCCTTAATTTTCCTCCCTTAGAGTAAAAATATTTTTTCCAAATTTATATGGGACCAATATATATATAAGATAAGATAATATCCTATTCAAAATGAAAAGAATTATCAAAATGGGACTACTCTGTAATAAATAACCCCTATTTTCTTACCCTTAGGGTAAGATTTTTTTTTCAAATTTATATGTGACCAATTTCGAGGTATACTCTATCCAATAAAAAAAGAATTATCAAAATCAGACTGCTCTGTAAAAAGTTATGCGTGGTCAAACAAAAAAAATATACGCGTCGACTTGAGTACCTCTGAGTGGTCTTTCATCATGATAACGCCAGACCACACAGATTTTTAGCCACTCATCAAAACTTGAGAGAGCTTGGTTGGAAAGTGTTAATATATTCACCATGTAGTCATGACCTTGCACCCTCAGATTTTCACCTGTTTTGGGGCTCTTCAGAATTATTTGGATAGTGTTAAGTTTCGAGTCATTACAAATCGTCTCTCACGCAGACTCGATGACTTCCAGCCTCCCGAACAAGCTGGTTTCCGAAAAGGCTTCAGTACCATAGACCGTATACATACGCTGCGGTAGATTTTACAGAATACCGAGGAGTACAATCCATCAATTTGCCTGGCGTATGTGGACTATGAGAAAGCCTTTGATTCCATCGAAATTTGGGCGGTGCTACAGTCCCTTCAGCGATGCCAAGTTGACTGTCGGTATATCGAAGTGCTGAAGTGTTTGTACAGTAGGGCTACGATGGCTATTCAAGTACAGAACCAGAGTTTGAAACCTATCCAACTGCAGAGAGGTGTAAAACAGGGTGACGTTATATCCCTGAAACTCTTCACCGCTGCATTGGAAGACGTTTTCAAGCTACTGGTCTGGAAATGATACGGCATTAACATCAATGGCGAGTACATCACTCGTCTTCAATTTGTCAACGATACAGTCCTCATGGCAGAATTGCTGGAAGACCTAAGCACTATGCTCAATGACCTCAATAGTGTCTCCCAACGGATGGGTCTTAAGATGAACATGTCAAAATAAAGATCATTTTTAATGTCCATGTCTCACCTAGTAGTTATTGGGAGCACCAAGCTCGAAGTTGTTGACGAGTAAGTTTCCCTGGGACAACATTACGATTACCTTACCTTACGACCTACATTACGATATACAGAATGGGAAGAGAAAGCAAAACTACATGGTAAACCTGGTGAGCGCCTGTCCACCTACTGCTGCTATCATTTTTGTTATTAACGTGAAAGCGAGAGGTTGAGGCGTGAAATTAAAATACAATTGTATTTTCATCCCAGTTGCGATTAGATAAGAGACATGATTTTATTTATCGTTGTTTATAATTTTCCGGCTCTATAATTAGTGTATAGTATTCTCCAAACTCCTCTCTTTGTTCATTTATTTCACGAATCCAATATCTTCGAATCTTAACCTTTTTTCTTTTGCTATGCAGCTTGAAAAATATATTCGTTTATGAACATCAAACAAAGTAAATCTTTATGAAACTGGCTCTCAGAATCAAAAACCATTGTATAAATTTATACTCGTGCGTCCTCTAAGATGTGAAAAGAATGTCTGATGTCAAACGTACATTGCATTCGTGGGTCAAGTGTACACCAACGAAGGAGCGTTGTATCGCATACGTTGTATACGTGGGACCAGTCTGTTCCTAGTTTTGTATTATTTCACGCTACTTCTTTCCAATAAGTTTTGGGTATTATTAATAAACTAGTGGTGCCGCGCGCACGTTTCGTGATGCAGCAAGCGCCGTTCGCGCGCGCGCGAACTTCGCTCCGATATGGTGTTGATAACTGCTTTGTTTCATGTTCGCTGAGTGAGCTCAGTAAAATGGCATATTGTCATATTATATCGTTAGCAATATTGTCGAATTAGGGTGGTCACCGGATAATGACTGTGTATTTTGTATGTGTGTAAATATGTATAATACATTGTATGTGTTGTACATATTTATACACATACAACAACTGTTACACCTGCCTGTATATATCGCTAAAATGTTTTTGTGCACACTTCTATTAGTTTAAATTAAAGTAATTTCCTGTACCCAACGTTTGCCTAATAGAGATTGTATTTTAATCAATTTGTACATTTAGTATATGTATAGCTTAAGAATAAAGAGTATTAGTAAATATTCATGAAATAAAAGAAATAAATATAACCCCTATGATAATATGTATTTATTTTAATAAAACACGCTGAGAATAAACAATAATAATATTAAACAATAGATAAAATTTAGAAAGGTAGAGTAGACTTCGTTTAATACGTACCTAATTTTATTAATTTAAACTTTTTATTTTGCTTATATTTTAAGTTACACTTTGTTTACTCTATTAAAGGTCACTAGGGAAATATCCGGTCTTGTTCTGAATTTGTTTCTTGACCATCTAAGCGAAAGTTTAGTGTATTTTATATGAAGTTTTAGTTTTTTTATACTTTGTAAATTTTCTAAAGTGCTCACATCTAAAACGTAAGTAAAATGCTACAGGTTTGTTGAAAAACAATCAATTCAGTTAATAATGAAGAAACTAATGAAAACTACGTGGGAATATGGCTACATATGACGGTGACGTGTAATTTAATTATTTTATTCATTTATTTCAGACAGAGCCCACAAATGAACAATCTAGCTTACAGCTAGCATTAGTAAAAAATTACGTTAAAACACTACGAAAATAAACGGAAAATTCAAACAAATGTGGGAAAGATCCACAATACACTGTTATGCTGCTGTGTGGACTCGCAACGATTGTAGAAGTGGCAAGTCCCACCGATCAACGAATACCTCCAAGAATATTGTTAATGCTATTCCGGAAACGGGTCAGCGCGGAGGCACTCTGAGTCGGAGGTCGCCTTCCAGCTATCGTAGCGAAACCGTCAGGAGAGCTTAACCCTACCTGCCTCACGCCACACTATAACCCATATCCTTCGGAATAAGATCCAGCCCATTCCACAAACATTTTTCTGGTGCCTGTACCAGTCCGGAAATAACGATGTAATGATTTCCAGTTATCATATGGCTTCTGCCATAGTTTACCATAATTTACAAGATCAAAAGCCCTAGATAAATCCAAAAACATGCAAATACACTCCTTTTTCTGGCAGTGTAGTATTGGACATTCAGCTTAAGGGACAAACTAGCGTGTTCGGTCGACAAACCGGGCCTAAAATCTAAATTGGTTATCTTATACTAGTACATGCTCAGCTCACATTTTTTATATAGGATAGGGTGAGAAACGAGACACAGTCCACCTGATGGTAAGTGGTTGCTGCGGCCCATAGACATCTACATCTATCCTCGATAAAAATCAAAATGCAGATACATTGCCACCCCTGAGGACTAAGATGGAATGCCTTGTTTCCAGTAAAAAGTGTCTGCGGTTCTCTACATCCACCGTATCGATCACAGCAGCCTTAAGATGCTATTTTGAGCAGGTATTCTGTGTGAGCGTGGTCCTACCCTGGTCGAGGCGACCCATTCGTGCTAAAACTATTATGGCTGCAGCGTGGTTCTACCACGTAGAACTCTAATTGAATAATAAGCTTTAGTCATCACAATGTTGTTATGTTTTAGTAACGCTGTGTGAAACATTCTATTTAATTATGCTCGTATTTTGTTGTTATAGACAAAACAAAATTTAATTTAATTTGTTTTGTAATTTAATTGGTTTCATATTTGTTACTCAAAATATTTTGGTTGTTTAAGTTCAAAATGATATTCCATTTACATAAATTAAATCAATATACTATCTACCTTGTTCGACCACGAACATTTTGTAAGACAAACAAAGTAAATAGACCTAAATATCGATAGAGCTCTGCTGATAGCTAATTGAAGTGTATCCAAAGACAAACACTGTAAATTGAGGCAGGCAAAAGGCTTGATCACTTTAAGTACATTGTTGTAAAATGGATAATACATATTATGCTTAGTAGTAAAGAAACTATAAAGTAAATATTTACTCTGAGGTTTACGGTGCTAATGCTACTCTGCTCTATAAATAATATTTGTAAAAATATTCAAATTTGAAGAATTTGGTATAAAATCTTAATATTTAAAAAAGTCAGCTTAGAATTAAAAGTATTTCACAAGGAATATTTGAAGGATTAAAAAATTTTGCTTGGAGGTAAGTTTGTTCAACACGCTTATAGAAGTAAAAAGACATGATTGTGTAACAAAAAATGACCTTAATGTAAGAACGCCCAATGGTTAAATGTAAGTTCACAAATATATGACAAAATTACCACGCCTCATATTACAGACCTCATTTTTTGTAAAGAGTGCTTTCTTTAACCGACAGATCGACAAACACTTTTTAAATGTGGTAACTTGCTCAAACGCTGAAATATTCACCAATGTCCCATATCCCATTATTACGTTATTAGGTAAGGCACTAAGAAAGAAAGAATATTAAAAAAAGGAAAGAAACAATATTAAAAAAGGAAAGAAAGAATATTGTATTTAAGATTCACAAGCACTGGTAATGATGCTAACCATTATCAATATTTGGAATCTGTCTCTTCATTTTACCTACAATAATGACATCAGTCCGTCTAATGTGAATATTGACAACTTTCTGCAGTAGTGCGTGCGGGTAGAACTAAAGAAAAAAGAAAAGCCTATGCCTAGCAGTAGACTTCAAATACTTAAAGGAGAAACCTTTAATCAGTCGTTAGAGTTTCATCTCATTTATGAATAAGTTAAATTGTATTGTTACAATTTAATAACGATACCGTTAACAGTGACACAATTTAACTAACTTTCTGTTTAATGTGTGTAACTATGTTTCATATTTTCTACTATATTTGACATAAAGCTCAAATTATATTTGAAACTTTACATATAAACTACTGTTTTGACATCAAGAGAAATATTCGTAACTATGTAAGTATAAATAATTCATAAACTAGAAAATGATCAATTTTTTAAGCAGATCTTGAGAAACCTTATAATTTATTGTGTCATAATTATCGCATCACTAACAGTATATAAACATTATTTTCGTCAAGGATAACAATAAAACTATTGGCGATAGGCTTCTAGTCGTATACCGAGCGTCCTTAGGTCTGTATATTAGAAATTTAAGTACAGTTGCCACCTTTCTTTAGCCGATTAAATTAAATACATAATGTGAAAATAAAGTATTACTTATATGATTTGCTGTTTTTACCACATATCTAACAATAAATTGTTTAACAAATACCTTACCAGTAAATGACATCTTTAGATACATAAATAATTCTCTATACTATAGACTTTAATTCGGAAACATCATTAATAATATTTCGTGCCAAAATTAGATCATTTGTAAAGACAACTCGGTATGTGTCTATATTCGACGTCAATGATTGAAATTTGACAATATGCTTCAGAAACACGTAAGTTAATTTATCAGAATTGCATTAATATCATACGTCTAGCGACACCCTTTTATATCGGGCACATCTTCCCATCTGTCTTTATGAAGGATAAATTGCCCTGGAATCAGAAAGGCGTTATTTACAAAATATACATAAATAAACTTGACATAGTTTTAAAAATAATGTTGGAATAAAATCTAATCTAATCTAATCTAATTTTACGCGGCATATGAATTATATGTATGTGTTATTTTATTCGTCGTAAGAGGCGACAGAGGAAAATTGAAACAGGCGATGGATGGCAGAATCTTTCTAATGATAGCGCAAAGTAATAAAAAGCTGCGGTTGCTGTCTGGCCTATTTGACAAACAACAGGGAAGCCTATGATCAGCAGTGAGTAGCTCTATTAAAAGTTAAGCAGCCTATATACATCCCTCTACTAGGGCGAGTTTTAGGACAAAAAATTGTCTTTTTTGTATAGCCAGACGTATTCAAATAGGATAAAACTGCTTTGTGGTCAATCCTCAAATCCTTGGGGATGTAGTAACTACTAATATGCCAATCTTGCTTCATTTTTTCGAAAATGGCATCGACTTTATCCGTACGAAAGCGACGAGAGCGAGATGCATCATTGACATCAAAAATCCCGGACTGAAAACACTTTCTTACTGACATTGCATTAGGTACATAAACGTCAAAAAAATTTCGCGGGTCGAGTCGCGTTTTCCCTTTTTTGTAATAAAACTTTAGAACGTATCGAATTACTTCGTTATATTCACTCATTTTGCGGACAAAAAAAAACGGTTAAAAAATGGCGGGTAAGTGTTTTTTACTTTTTCTTATGATCGTATACATAGATATACTATACATCAGATTGGCGATAGAGTGATTAGGGTGAGACCAAAAATGAAATGTACCGGTGTGAGTGAAATGCGCATGTGTGCGAGACGAATAATGCTGAGCCATGCATCAACTTCAATTATCGATACAGAGCGTTCTGTCCGTATATAATAAAACGTTTGTATGTCTGGCTATAAAAAAAGAAAACAAAAAGTTTGTAATTTTTATTTTTCACCAAGAATAACTAATTTCGTAAGCTCTACTTTGAGGTATTTTGCAATTTTGCTTCATACTTCAATCAAATAAGTTTCCATTATTAATTTAATAATTAAGTGTTTGTGGTTTGATATTGTTGGCGAATCATACATATGTCAAGTATGTCAAAATAATTTTTTTAGGACACAAGGTATTCATTTACTAATTTTCGAAACATATTTTCGTTTACATTTTTTACCGTCATTATTTTTGAAAAACGTGTTCAGAATGAATACCTATCTCATAAACGTCTTGAGAGGGATAAACGAGGCCACCTACATCCTTCATGTTTATACCACAATATTATAGCCACATCATCGTTTGGCGTCGTCATTGCACTAAGGCCAGTTGTAGTATTTAATGTACACATATCTATAGTATACGATCTTTGTAGGTTGAGCATACCAATATTCTCCAAAGGCAAACAATTAGCCTTATCGTTGATTTGCATGTCCACGTGGCAGATTAATCGTTTGTATGCTGCTATGAATTGTCTGGCTGTAGGATTGTTGTTAAATCCTCCTCTAGAACGTACTGCACTAAAAAAAGATTCTATATAATCTTGTGAGAATTTATAGGTCGGAAGAAACTTTAATTTTCCTGACTGTAAAATCGACATATAATAAAACCAAGTTTTCTTCGACTCTCTATCAAAGCTTTGTTGTTGCATTTTAACTTTTAAATATATTCAGAGACTTTGTTACATTCAACTAAAACATTTTCAACATTCTTTGTAATTAAGGCCTTCTTAGATCCGTAGCTGTGAAAATTTTTGGAGTTGAAAATGTCAAATATGCTATTTATATACTTTATAAAACCTGCTGTCGCTTGGAAATTTTCAAATATAGGTAATTTTAATATGTTTTTGAAAAAATCTAAGCTGGTTGCAACAGAATTACTTAACAGTTGCGCTGTTAACCGTACATTCATTTTGTGATTTACACAATTGACATGTTTTTTTAGTTGTCTTATTTGCCAATTGCAAGCCGACATCGTGTTGAAGTTGGCAGAGATTTTCAAGAAATTCGTATTTAATAATATTATTGTGATAAAAATGTTTGTATTCTGCAAAAGTATTTCTAACCAACTATAGTAAATGACATGCATCTAATATTATATTATACTTTTGTCCTATAAAGTAAAAGTACAGTCTAAATGGAGCGGTGCTCAAATTAGCTTCTAGTATTTGTGCCATATTTATATCAGATGCTATGCCATCAAAAGTGCCAGAAGAAACTTTTACAAAATCTGATAATGAAGTAATACACTGTTTTAGAAGTATTGCTTTCTGTGAATCATTAAATCCTCTTCCAAAAAAATAAGCAACTGGGATTTTCCAAAAAGAATTAATTGCCGCTGCCATGATTACTAATACCTCTTTAGCCTTGTCCACTTTATCTCCGTAAATACCATTACCTAACCATTAACATAGCCATGATGATTACGACCGTCAAATTAAATGTGCTCATGGATAGACATTTCTTCGAACGTAAGGGTGATGACCAAATCTTTTTTTTTCTTTTCTTAATGCATTTATGGTTTCTACGGCTTCCTTAGTGATGCCGGGTTTACAGCCTACATTTTGGTACCAGACTCGTAATGTGCGAGGATGTGGTAGGCACAGGTCAAATTGTAGGCTCTAGATCTATAAAAGTGTAAAGTAAGGGCAAATGTCTTTAGTTCCTTATCATACTCTCGCCTATTTTTTTTTCACCCTATCGAGGAGATGCTGCAACAAATTTGAACTTGACATCATTACAGCACTGATGTTATTTTCAAGTGAGGGAAGCCTTTCAAGATTTTTTATCCCTTGAGACACATTTTCCACTTTTTCATTAGCCCGTTTTTTTGTGCTCTTATATTTTCAGTTTTTTTTTGTTTTATGTCTAGGCGTCTCCGAAGAATATCGATAGTTTTCTTCCCTTTTTTCTTTCTCTGGAAATTGTCTATAACAGAAACGTCTGCAGTAGAGCTATTTCCAATCTAACGTAAGTACATATATACTAGGTAAATCTATGATCCTATACATATAAAAACAAAACACGAAGAAATTTTTCTCCGAACGATATTGACGTGTTAAGTCGCTTGCATATTTAAGAACTGTACTTACTTCCACTTCAATATTCAATTTGTAAATAGTAAATAAAGAATAATTACACATATATATATATATATATATATATATATATATATATATATATATATATATATATATATATATATATATATATATATATATATATATGTGGCAGTGACGTCGACAAGCTAGGATATCACGGGCTATCATGCCAAAAAAGTGCAGGTCGCTTCTCGAGACATGCAGCACTTAACGATATCATACGCCGGTCTCTTGCCACCGTCAACGTGCCAAGTCTACTTGAGCCGTCTGGTATTGCAAGAGACGATGGCAAGAGACCGGACGGTATGAGTTTGATTCCATGGAAGATGGGCCGGGTGCTGGTATGGGATGCAACCTGTTCAGACACGCTGGCCCCTTCCCATCTACGTGGAACCAACAACAGAGCTGGTGCGGCTTGTGAAGCGGCAGAAAAGGCTAAAGTTTGCAAATACAGGGGTCTAGGCTCCGAATATATTTTTGTCCCTTTCGGTGTCGAGACCCTTGGTCCGTGGGGTCCTAGCGCTATAAGCCTTTTTAAGGAAATAGCAAAAAGGTTAATCGACGTCACAGGAGACCGAAGAGCTGGCAGTTACCTCGGACAAAGAATTAGTCTAGCTATTCAACGGGGAAACGCTGCCAGTATCTTCGGAACCTTGCCTAAAGGACCTCTTTTTTAATAATTTAATTTAGTTATTATAATATATATTTTTAAGGTTTTTAGTATTAGAAATAATGTTTATAAATTTATGGGTTAGATTTAATTTAAAGTATATTTATCATTGTACAATTAACATAATATATATATATATATATATATATATATATATATATATATATATATATATATATATATGTATATATATATTACAGGTAACATATATGTTTAAGAAATAGAATAGGGAGCATGTTTAAAAGTGAGAGAGTATCGCCATTTGCTCAATAAAATATTTGAATTGTGTGGTAGAATGTCCACAAAATTTGTTCATGTCTACTGAAAAAAATTACTTAGTTATGTTTGCCAACTGGCGCCTCCTTGCAAAGATAATTGTGCAGGATATACGTAACCTACTAATTATGATCCATTTTCACCACCTCGACGTTGAAGATAAATGTCTAAAGTTATCAATAATTATGCAGATAATACTACAATCATAATTTATCAGTTGTAGCGTTGTAGTGTGTGGTGGGTTTAGAGAACCGAAGATATTTTGTAATGGTAACGGGTCACGAAACATTCAATCTTGGTCTTTATAACGCATTTGTGAATAAATTGTAGAATACGTATAGTAATAATATAATATATAATATACGTGGTAGAGCCACGCTTCAGCTATATTATGGTTGCAGCACGAATGGGTCGGCTCGAACGGGGAAGGACCACGCTCTCACAGAATACCAGCGTAAAATAGCAGCTTGATTCTGATATGTTTCGTGTGATGTGTGATTCACACAACGCTGCAGCAAGTTATTATGATTAACAGTTACAACTAAATTAATAACAGCCGACCAAATTAATGTTTATTTAATTTGGTGTCTACCTTAATAAAATTGCATGAGAGTAAAGAAAAACAGAAAAATAATTGTTGTAATTATAGTTATCCAAATCTAAGAAATAACTTTCGACGTTTCACATTAATCATTCCACAATAACTTTGCGCAAGCGTACTCACATGATTTAAAATAACTTTTTATGCAAATCCGAAGAATTATGAGGTTATCTATATTTTTTATCACTAATTTAAATTCGAATCCTTTAAAGAAGGCAAAATATTTAAAAAAAATAACCAGTATAAATTATTTTACTTGACGCTGTTTCAATGATATGTCGCTATGAACTTTACCATAATGTTTGGATGATTAAAATTCATTGTTATGCGAATAATCGGCAAAAATATTCAAATAATCGGTAAAAATACTCAAATAATCGAATCATTTTTTAAAAATACCTATAATTACATGAGTAATTAATAAAACTAGTTAATTTTTTTTAACTTTGTCAACGTAAATTTGTGTAGGCAAAAAACTCATATACAAGGCCGCGCTGAAAAAACCACTATACGTAATTTCAATCCCCCGCCATTTCGGGAGCTTACTGTGCGTAATTTTGTGATTTTGTGTTTGTTTTCTTATTTTGTGACTCGGCTTTAACTTTTTAAACTGTTACTTCTATATTTGTTGAAGCATGTTCCCATGTCACAAAGGATGATTGGGCAAAATTGGTAGAAACAAAAAAAAAATTGATTTTGAGAGAGACATTAATATTGACTGCATTATTGAAAATCAAATAATAGTTAATCTTAGGTAATAGTAGGTAAAAATAAAAGGTATTGAATAAATTTATTTTTAATCTAGTTTCAATCTTAAATTTTATAACTGTGTCTCTAGAAATAAGCAGTAACAACAAATACGAAGAAACTGATAATTCTTGTGTTTTAAATTATCCGTTTTTAATTTATTCTGGTATTATTCAAACCAAACTGTAAACGATTACCAACTTAAAATAATCGATATCGATTTTTTTAATAATCGAATATTGTACGTTTCCATTTTTTGGTCGGTATGCTTGTTACAATAAGTCTGACAGCTGTAAAAATGTATTTCTTAGATTTGGTTGGCTATAATGTCTTTGGCTCATTGGTCCCATTGGGCCGGTCGGAGGCTGGATGCAGTATGACTCTAAGGTACAAGGAGGAATATTATACAAAATTTTTCTTCTCTTGTATAACGAACCTGTGCAGCAACTGTTATGACGAGAAATCCATGAACTGTTTATGACGAGACATCCATGATAAAATAAATAAAATAAACTAGGTTTTCGAATAAATTTATATCACTTTTTCTTTAAATTTAACTCAAAAGATATGAAAATTGTCGTATAACTATCAATTTATATTTACTAAATACATAACTATATGCATAAGTAATTATTTTATTATGAGATATATAATACCACGATATTATGTCAAAATAATTAACGTCTTGTATGTCGAATAAGATTAATTAATTGGTAATTTGAGTCTTGACTAATTGTTAATTAGCTGTATGAAATTTTAGAATGAAGCATTATAATTCAGCCTGGTTTATGCTTATTTAATGAAAAACAAATAAGGGGAATATAATAAGATACCACAGAAAACGCTTCATAAGGAACTTAAAAAAATAATGAGTTGTTAATTTTGAAATATCAAAAATCAAAATACATATAACAGATGTTATTATTACTCTAAAATCCTATACCTTTAAACGAGCAATTCTTATATATATATATATATATATATATATATATATATATATATATATATATATATATATATATATATATATATATATATAATCGGGATCTCGGAAACGGCTCCAATGATTTTCATAAAATTTAGTGTCCAGGGAGTTTCGGGGGCAATAAATCGATCTAGCTAGGATTTATTTTTAGAAAATGTGTTTTTGTTCATGTTTTCAGGCAATGAAAAACTGCTACAATAGGTATAAGAAGGTAAATTTTGACACCATGTTAATGATCGTAATAGCTAAAGTAAAAGAAGAGCGGTCGCGAAATCATTATGCCTTGTTTCGCGTCCTATCTTCGGTCCGATTTTTTCCCTTTTTTTGAAGTTCCCTTCTTTTGTGAGAAAATCTATTATTTCGGGCCCTTTTTTTAGTATTTTTTAAAAATACGAAAATTTTTATTAAAATATTTGAATAAAAAATCATGATTTTTTATTCAAATAACCAGTTCAGTTCTATTATGTCAATAAGATCAAAAAATATTATTCATGAGTATGTAATTTGTATCTAAATCATCATCATTCTCTAGACCATTTTCCATTATCTGGGGGTCGGCGCAGTAAATCTTCTTGTTCCATTCCTCTCTATCAGCCGTCATTTCCATACTTACTCCTTTCATTCTCATATCACTCTTCACACAATCGATCCATCTTTTATTCGGCCTTCCTCTGCCCGTGTGTCCCTCCACATTCATATTCAACACTCGTTTTGTGACATGACTTTCATCCCTCCGTATCACATGCCCAAACCATGCCAATCTGCTTCCTCTCACCTTTTCTACCACTGGCGCTACTTTCAGGCTTCCTCTTATATACTCATTCCTTATCTTATCCATCCTTGTCACACCACACATCCATCGTAACATTCTCATTTCATTTGCATGCAATCTATTTTCATCCTTATTCTTGACGGCCCATCATTCACTTCCATACATGACGACAGGTCGGATGATCGATTTGTAAATTTTCCCCTTCAGCCTTATTGGCATTCGGGGATCGCACGTTGTGGCTGTGACCTGTCGCCATTTCATCCACCCTGCGTTAATCCTATGCTGCACAGCTCTATCTATTTCGCCGTCGCCTTGAATGAGGGAACCGAGGTACTTGAAATCTGAGCAGGTAGGCAGTATAGCGCCATCCAACGACATGGGTACAGGACTGGGAAACACTCCGAAAAATTAAATCTGGACGTAAAATGGATAATACCTACGTGCGCCAAATCACCAAAGTTGTATGGGTTACCAAAAATACACAAGCCCAATGCTCCATTACGTCCCATAGTGAGCCAAATCGATTCACCAACTTACAGATTGGCTCAACACTTAGCGAAAATACTCTCACCGCTCAGGGGACACACAAGAGCACACATAAAGGATTCCTACCATTTTGTCAGCGAGATTAAAGACCTGCGTCTGGCAGACAATGAAACTATGGTCAGTTTTGATGTGCAGTCATTGTTTACATGCTTACCTGTTGAAGACTGCATCTCAATTGTAACTAGGAGGCTGGAGGAAAACAACATGCCCGTAGAATATGCAGTATTACTCAGACACTGCCTTACATCTGGCTACTTATTGTGAAAGGAGGAGTTCTACAAGCAAGTAGATGGTGTGGCGATGGGCTCACCTGTATCTCCCATTGTCGCCGACATATTCATGGAAGACTTTGAGGAGAAAGCCCTGCTTACTTCTCCCATAAATCCAAGATTCTACAAGCGGTACGTAGACGACACTTTCACAATTCTACCTTTAGATAAAGTAACTGCATTTTTAGACCATCTTAACTCTATAAATTCTAAAATTCGGTTCACAATGGAGTTAGAGGCAAACAATTCCTTAGCTTTTCTAGATGTGTTAGTAATTCGGAATCCTGATAACACCTTGAGCCATACTGTGTATAGAAAAAAGACCCATACAGATAGATATTTAAACGGTGAATCTCACCACCATCCTTCACAGTTAGCTACCGTGGGTAAATCTTTGTTTCAGAGAGCACGAGGGATCTGTGACAGTAAACACCTGGCTGCCGAGCTCCAACACGTCAAGCAAGTTTTGCATGACAACAAGCTTCGGGTCCCGCGCCTACGTCACAGAGAACAAGTGAAGCCGGCCACAGTTGAGCGTGTACCTGCTGTACTGCCATATGTTAGAGGAGTCACTGACAAGATTGGCTACATCTTGAAGCGCGCTTCCATCAAAACATACTTCAAGCCGCCGAAGAAGATTGGTCAGTTTTTACCATCAGTCAAGTGTAACGTCCCTCTGCAAGATGCAGGAGTGTACAAGCTTGATTGTGAATGTGGTCTCTCCTACATAGGACAAACTAAAAGATCAATTAAAACCCGCGTCAAAGAACATATAGCTGATGTGAAGAATCGACGCTCCGGGAAGTCTGCAGTCTGTGAACATGTACAGGATCGCCCCCGTCACTACATCAGATTTGATAGACCACAAATCCTCGCTAAAGAACACCGATTCCTTCCAAAGATGATTCGCGAGGCTATTGAAATCAAAAAACACCCTAATTTCAATAGAGAAGATGGCTGGGTGCTACCATCTGCTTGGGATCCTATAATAAATAAAATTAAATCCCAACCCAAGCATACAACTGCAAGGCTTTATGATACCATAAGTTCATACTGTGTAGATCGGAACAAAAGTTAAATTTTAATCTATGGTAACCGCGGTTAACTATGACATCTGGACGTTAAACATCTCAGTCCTTCCCGTGACCATGGGTGCTGTAAAGCTCTCGAAACGTCGGGTATTAAAAAGTTAAATATACGCGATAAATTCCGTAAAAACGAGTATTATTTCAATGTGTAATGTTCGCGTAAATATAAGAAATCATTATCATACGCTTCCCTTTTGTTTCTCCTAACACCTTCCTTGCCACACTTCGGATACAATCAGCCATTTCCTTCCAGCACTCATTCACACTCATTCCTTCCATATCACCCATCTCTATCATCTTGTTTACAACTAGCTCTCTAAATTCACTTGCATACTCCTCCTTATGCAACAGATGCCACTTTATTTTGGGTGGGGGACGATCCTTATGTTTGTTGAGGCGAACAGTTAAGCAGATGTCAGCCAGCAAAATTCGGTGCTGGGATACTAAGTCTTCACCTGGAAGCACTTTGCAGTTTTTTACACTCTTGATTTGGTTCCGTCTTATCAGAAAATAGTCGATCTGTGTCGCGTGGTGGCACTTTTATAAGTAACAAGATGCTGATCTCGTTTTTGGAACCACGTGTTTACTACAGCCAGGTCGAAAGCACATGCTGCTTGCAGAAGAACTTCCCCCTCACGGTTCCGCACTCCGTACCCCCATCCACCGTGTACTCTTTCATACCCGTCATTCACTCTCCCTACATGTCCATTAAAATCTCTTCCCATATAAACATCCTCACTCTCAGGTATTCCCATCATCATACAATCAAATTCCTCCCAAAACTTCTCTTTCACACTCTCTTCACAGCCTGTTTGCGGAGCATACACACTTTCAACATTCACTACTTTGTTTTCAATCATTAATTTAACAACTATCATTCTGTCATTTACTCTTTTTACATCTGTCACTCGTTCTTTCATTTCACTATCTAACACAACTCCCACTCCATTTCGCTTCCCATCACTTCCACAATAATAAAACTTGTATCCTTCTCCAATCTCTCTTGCTTTATTGCCCTTCCATTTTGTTTCCTGCAAACAGGCAACATTCACTCTTCGTCGTTTCAAAACATCTGCTAACTCTCTTCCTCTTCCAGTCATCGTACCTACATTCCAGCTTGCAAACCTCACTCTGACGTTCTTCTCTCTCCGGGCTCGCCTCTTACGTCGCACCCGCTCCGTAAGGTGCGACAACCCTTGCCCACTTCCCACAGGAGCCGGGTGCTGCCCCTGCGCGTCGCCTGCGGGGTACGCCCTAGCCCTGTCATATATCCCACAACTCGTACTATTCATAGGTTTACTGCATGGGATTTGGCAAAAGTTTTACAGTCGGCCGCCTGCCTGACACCAACCCTCTTTGGGTATGCTATTGTTGGTAGAGGAAGTTACCATTTTGGGAAAAGGAAAAATAAGGTTGGGGGTAAGGATACTGTTATCTCGGCAGGAAAGGGTATGAGAATAACAGTAGCTCGGGGAGCCGGGGTCGCGTACCCGTATTCCATAACAGGATCACCGGAAAGGTAGACCAGCATGACAACCCCCTGACTATCTATTGACTGACTATAATTTGTATTTAAATATAATTTAAAAAAATCATCATCGGTCATCCGGGTACTATAAATTAATGGTACATATGTGAGTAATTTTAATGTTGTTATTTTTATTATATTTGCAACTTTGAACCAAATAGTATATTATAATCATTAAGTTTACTTTGAACCTTTAAGAAATGTGTCATTTCCGTTTAAAAGTCATTATTAGTCAATGTGGATGCCATTTTTAACTTTTTTATTATTATAATATTACATAGTATTATTTAAGTTACAAAAATTATAATAATGAACTTAACTAAAATAATAATTAAAATTATAATATTTACGATTAAAACTAATTATATACAATATAAAAGAAGAAACTATAATATAGAAAATCTAAAACTAAAAATTTAAATAGTCAAAAAGACCTGCTCCGTGGTATAGTGCCAAGAACGCTGGCTGCGTTTCCTCGCTGAATAGCTATACTTAGCCTTTGAGCGAGGAAAGAACCAGCACTCTTATCACCAGCAGCGACGACCAGTCGTGGATACAGTTCCTTTAGAAACTTCACTGCACGTGAACCCCACGGACCGATAGTCTCTACAGCAAATGGCACAAATATGTAGTCATTTCTCAAAGACTCATATTTGCGCCATTTACTAAATTCGGCTGCCTCTGATGCCACCCCGGCTCTAAAAGAGGTACCCTTGAGTTGAGAGGCCGCCAAAGTGCTAACGCAAGTAGCATCCCACACTAGGGCTTTACCTCTCTCCCAAGGGACCAGTCATATCTCCGGGTCTCCTGCCATCGTCTCTAAATATCCCGCAAGGCTCTAAAAACGAGGGGATATTTATGGAGACAAGAGCCCTTCGGATGATTTCGTTCAAAGAACCGTGACGGGATGCTATTGATTTTTCCAGGTTTGATTTTACCAAATGCTCTAAACAGTTTTCATTATGGATGACAGTATACATGAGATAAAATTATATACACTACTAGCTGATGAAGCAGACGTTTGTCTGGCCTTTCAGACTCCCTTTGCCCCGTAAAAAATTCTTCAATTCGCAATATATATAAAATCTATTATCTCTCGGATCAAACTGCGCACAGTATACAAAACTTCATTGAAATCGGTTCAGTAGTTTAGGTGTTCATCGTGAACGAACAATGTTACACGTATTTTTTATATATAAAGAACCAACCGAGAAAGAACCACGCTTTCACAAAATACCAGCGTAAAATAGTAGCTTAATGGTGCTGTGTTTCGTGTGGTGAGTGTAGAGAACCGGAGACCCTTTTTACTGGAAACGAGGCATTCCATCTTAGTCCTCACGGGTGACAACGCATCTGTATTTTGATTCGTAATCGAGAATAGATGTATATGTCTATGGACCACAACAACCACTTACCATCAGGTTGCCTGTGTGCACATTTGTCACCCTATTCTAATAAAAAAGCCGTTTTTAAGATTATCCCAGACAGAGAGACAGACAGAGAGATAAAATTCTTCATCTCCAAAGGGCATGCATATATCCATCTTAACTCAATATAAGGCAGTTGTTTCTTCTTTGACTTTTATTTATATGTAAGTGTAGATTAACTATTTTTAGGTGATTAGGTAAACGATAAAAATTTTTATTTATATGTTTGTTATATTTTTGACTGAAGTTAAACTACGGGTACCTAGCGAAAGAAAGTAATTAAAAAATGTTTCTTACTGTCTCGTTACCTTTTTGTGAGCCCTATAAGTAGGTATCGATAGACACACTAGTTACGTTTAAAATTAAGGACTCTCACCCCTCATCCATGAATGGCGGAAATTAGTAGAAATTAATGTAAAAGACAAATAAGTACCGAACGCATTTTTGCACACTGCACTACCCATTGGATATATTTAAATAATTTAGTTGGGTGCCCATTGTTTGGCCGTATTATTTTATATTGAAATTCATTATGCCCATCATGATAACCTCTATTATAGTTAGCTATCGTGGCAAAATATTTGTTTTAGGGAGCACAAGAGATCTGTGACAGAAAATATCTGATCACCGTGCTTCAGCACGTCAAGCAAGTATTGCAAGACAATAAGCTTCCTGTCCCGCACCTGTATCACAGGTCACAGTGACCAAGAGAAGCCGACCACATTCGAGCCTGTGCATGCCGTATTATACTATATGTCAGCGGAGTCACAGACAAGATTGGCTTCACCTTGAAGCGAGCTTCCATTAACCTACCCGAAACCTACTAGAAGTCGCCGAAAAGGATTAGTTAATTTTTACCATTTGTCAAGTGTAATATCCCTCTACAAGATGCAGAAGTGTAAAGGCTTAATTGTGAATGTGGTCTCTCTTACATAGCACAAATTGAAAGATATAAAATCTCGCGTAAAATAACATATAGCTGACGTAAAGCACCAACACTTTTAGGACGTCTGTAATCTGTGAACATGTTCAAGATCGTCTCCGCCAATACATCAGAATTGGTAGACTACAAATCCTCGAAAAAGAACACCGATTTATTCAGTATCCGAAGCGTGTTCGAGTATTTCGTTTTATAGATTCGGGAGAGTGTTTAAAATATATGCCGAAATAAATGGAGACAAATTTTTCATTAGTGTTATCTATACATATAATAAATCTATGGAAAAGTCGTGCCTGTTATGGGAAAAACTAAATTTTTTACATGATTTGAAGGGCTGAAGTTATTCTAGGAAGAATAGGATATTGAATGTAAGACTTGCTTTTCCCGCGATTTTTCCGCGTTTATTTTGGTTTTTAATAAATCCCACGGGAACTTTTAAATTAAAAACTTGCTGCGAGAAATTAAGCTACTTTTGTGGTACTGATAATAGAGGACTATGCCAATGTTTTAACATTGAAGGACAGGCTTATTCAATATAAAAAAACTAAAACAAAAGAACTGCGTCAAACGAAGGACAAAATCAACTTACGCTGAGACAAATGAAAGTGAAAATGAAGAAGGTACCACTCCTGAGTTGATCACTTAAATGGTGACCCTTACCTTACTTCTTAAGTTCTGTTTTGGAATAAAGATTATCGGGGATACAAGCTGCCTTTTACAAAACAAATATTCAGAAACTTCAACTATTTCTAATAATTTTTGGATATTTGTTTATATTATTTGCCTCTTCCTTTTAGACAAGTACTGGGTAGGTGGATAGGCCTTGTATGAATTTGGTATAGACTGAAGGGTATTTTATAACATTTCATTTAGTTTATTAAAACTGAAATTAAAATAACTTTTCTACTAACTAAAATTTTTTCAGATATTGTTTTAACTTCCCTCTAATGATGTGTTAAGTTCTCCTCCGCGGTGGCTGACTAGGACGCTATCTGTATTTATTTGGTTGCAAATCTGCCCATTGCGGGTGAGATATTTAAGTTGCAGCGGACTATTTAAGTAAATAGAATCAGTCGTTACATTTCGGAAATCCATTATATTAAAGATGTTATTAATTAATTTGCTTAGCTCCGCGTAATTAAATAAATTATGTGTTTCATTAAGTTTGAAGAACATCTACCCCCAACTCTCTTTATGCCCCATCCCCGTCACCACTAATCCCAGCACCACTGTTTCCAACAGTGGTGCTGGGATCACCATCATCAACAGCTTGCATTCTTCACTGATTCTTTCAGTGCTATTGTTGCTCCAGATAAAGCAAAATATTTTCTTGCAGCAGTTTTCATTAAATATTTAAGCTACTATTTTTGCAGTGTCACTTAATTGTTCTACTATTTCTCATGTGTTTATATTCCCATTTATTTATATTTGTCGGTACCAATCCGATTCAGCTATTATATTTCCCGTCATATTTTGTCTAGTTACCAAACGTTTATCTCTCTTAATTAGCCATTTCCGGAGGAGCTATAACAGCTTTGAATTTACCAGACGGAGTTAAGAACTTGTTAATTATTTTCTCTCGAACTTCTTTTCCCCATCCTTCCTTCAACTTCTCCCCATCTTTTAAGTCTTCTCTTTCTTATCAGAAAACCAAATGCTCTATGCATTCGTATCCCAATACTAACAAATCTCCTCTGGGGTATCATTATTGTCTGAAATTTATATAAAATATTTTGTTTTATCGTATTAACTAGTAATATAATGTGTGTTCTCCTACATGATAGCGCCACAAAAGTCTTTGCCTATCCTCAACGTGATAGCTCTAAAAGATTTAATTATTCCCTAGAGGTTAGACTCTAAGTGATAGTTATAAGCAATACGATTTGACGTGGCTATTCTCAGTGACTAATGATTGATGGTACTTAGCACTTTGAAGCGGTTGTTTGACCAATAATCTGAATTTTTTCCATTGTATTTTCAAACAATTTCACTATTGGAGGAGTACTCTCTTCAGGGTCTTCAATATATTGTTATTTCTTCAATTTCTTTTCTATCTTCTCTTTTTTAATTTTATCGGAATTAGCTTAGAGAACTTATCCTCTTCCACATTTTAGAAAACAAAACTAAGCGCGAGTGCGAATATTTACAAAGAAATTATACATATTACATACAAAATATATTATACATTAATTTCAATAAGATTTAGATTTCTAAACATTTGTAATAATCGTAGAAAATATAATTAAAACGGCTTTCAACTTACTTGTACGGGCTTGAAGTTTATTAAGAGTCGAGAAATCTTCTACTAGCCTTATTCAATAGACGCTTTACTTTAAGACATATTCCAAATTTATATATTCCTAAGGCCGTTAATAAAAAACTTTGCGGAGGTTTTTACAGATAATTTGTATATATTTTGTGTTAATCATTTTTAAACTTGAATGTATATGGATATTGAGAACTAGAAATCATATATTGATAGAGCTGGAATAGCGCTGGATAAGAGAAGTCACAATCATGAATAAAGGACATCTGACTGTTCCTCATATATCGTAACAGAGACTGCTTCAATTACGTCTTTATGGCGCTATCATATAGGACAACACACGTTATATTACTAGTTAATATGATAAAACAAAATATTTTGTATAAATTTCAGACAATAATGATACCCCAGAGATTTGTTAGCATTGGTATCAGAAAAGAAGAATGAAAGAGACGCCGCAAAAATAGTAACCGAAAAAAAGGTACAAGACCTACAACTACATCAAGTAACTACAGACGGATACAGAAAAAGGACAAACGGTATTTATACCGCGAATACCTTTAATGTCACTGGATTATTTTTCAATTTTAAGCGATTACAATTCCCAGTCAAGTTGACTTAGTAGCCAACCGTCATAGTATAACCATCAATAAAGTGCAGGGCCAGACATTCCGATATTGATGCGTTAATTTCAGAGAATCATGTCTTTCACAGGGTTAATTGTACATCGCATCCATGAGTTTGGTCACCTTGAAGATTGTTCGTTTATAGTTCAAATAACAAAATAACACTTGTATTATAATATATGCAGGAGGTAACAAAAAAAAAAAAGAAAAAATATAATCGTTTATAAAACCTTAAATATGATTATATTATATAAAACATATTTTTTTTATTTGATCAAACTAATTTCGAATTTTATTCATAATTATTTTAATAAGTTTATTAATAAGTCGATTTCGTACAATACAACCATTGACTTGTATATTACTAGCGTAAGGACCGGGCCGTCCGAACAACTAAAACGGACCAGTGCGCTGGCCCTAAAAATACAGTTTAGGGCCAACCCGAATCGGTCAACAGTGGTGCGCGCGCAGTACAGATTTACCTGTCACACGTTTGTCTAGTGGCGCGGTAAAAGAATGCAAAAATTACGATACATGGATTTAAAAAAAACATGAGATTTCGTATCATCGGTAAAAAACCTTATATTAATTTTATTACAATTAAATTATTGCATAAACGCATTTTTAAAGTTTTATTTTGCAGTTAGTTTAGTTACGTTACCAAGATTAGGCCAGGGTTGGATTCAGACCCTCAAAAATACTGTAGATGGAAAATAAAACTATACTATTTAAAAATTTATATATCACGTTTGACGTTTCATGTATCTTTTTCCCATGTGCCGGGATTTTGGCGTCACGCATCTGGTTTATCTATACGTTTCGTTTTTTGACGGTTTCATTTTTATTTGTAATTATTTTTTGTCTAAAGAACTTAGTGTAAGTTAAATTTTGAATATTGGTACCTAATATTCGTATTCATATTCAATAAGGGTAAAACGAAAAGAGTGCAAAAGAAACCATATCTGCTAAATTGAATCTAAAAATCTGATTCATAAAATATTTTGAAATTCTGTTTTCAAATCATCGATTGACCAGAAAGGAAGCTATTCTAATTTTATTAAAAAAACGCGGCACTCATGTACAATACAGAATATCTCGACATCGTAGGGTTAATATTAAAATGTAAAAGAATCCAATAATAATACAAGTCGACCTTTAGGTAAAATTAAAGTATTTTTCTATTATTCTTACTATTATTATGATACTATGTATTAAAAACTATGAAATAGTGGTACAATTAGGATAATTATACTACGAAATCCGACCCTGTTTACGTGTGTTGATATGACGTTTGTACTTTGACAGATGCGCTACTTTTTCTTGTATGGAAAAGTTATGAGTATAATATTTAGATAGGCCTATCCTTCCGTTTGAAATCATTGTATACGACATATATTTAATGGTACAAAGATTTGTATATGTATATAAGATAGAAAAACTGATTTTATAGCCATTAAGTATGCGATGTATTTTGACCCGAGTAACACCGGGTTTCGCTGCTAGTTCTTTATCACATATGAAAGTTTTTTTTTTGACCAAAAAGGCGCTTAAAAACATTACCAGTTGCAAAAGCAGCAAAATAATGTTAAAAAGAAACGTACATATACCTTTTATCTTTTTATGCGAAACAAAAGCAAGGCAGGCATACAGGTATAACTAGCAAGTAGCGCTTGAAAGGAAACGTACGAGTATAGTACAGGTCGCTAGTTACCTACACATAGGCATAACGTTTTCTTTCATATTTTTAATATGGGTCTACCTTTAAAATGTAAGCTTTTATACTGTGTCCTTAAAGAATATAAAAGAACACAACTTTTGCAAGGTTCTTCAGGAAACGAATTTATAGTGTAAAGTGTTTTAGACTTTTTAAATATTTACGTTGTGTGATTGTAGAAAATAGGTACACTTCGCCTCGTATTGGCAGGCGAAGTGTGAGGTGGGCCGCCTTCCACGCCACTAGACGAAGTGATGACCTGGTAAGAAATGCAGGAAGTGGATGGATGTAAAGCAAGTTCCTACTATGGAAGAAATCTCTGTTCAGCAGTGAACTGTTTAGACGGATTAATGAGGAGGAGTAAACTATGTATTTCATCAAACACGTATATTGCATGTTGAAGTTCTACATTACATTGAATACCACTAATTTTATATATTATATCATGATAAATTTTATCTTACTACCCAACTGTACTAGAAGGATGGTACTGTTTTCGGGAGTATATATGTATGTATACAGAGCGTGCTAAAAATAGTCATACATACATACGTATGACTATTTTTGGCACGCTCTGTAGCCTAAATAGCTTGATGGATTTTAGCATAAAAGAGGTGTCGTTAGATTCGCCTAAATTTTTTCTCTTTTTAGCAAACATTTTTACGCAGTATGGTTATTTTATTACAGGTTTTACCATTAAGCCTGTTTCATTTCTTTCGGTTCTAAAAATGAGAAGTTACTATATTTGACTCGTATAGTTTTTCTGTCCACGCATTTCTCGGAAACTTAATTTTAATGGTTATTCTTTTCAAAGGCAACTAAACTTTAAGAAATATTTTCAAGGGTGAATAAATAGGGGATGAAGTTTTTAATTTAAATTTTTAGCTGACGTGATAATTGTCACCTTGAACTTATGCTTACTTAGCCCTCCTTAAAGGACTAAGTAAATTAAAATATATAAAACAATATAAAAACTATTTTTATAGTTTATATATTACAACTTCAAAGACAGAAAAATAACAAGTGATTTCCACGAAATAATAACTTCTGAATTTGGCGCTTTAATTATTTGATACACTATGTTTAGTCTTGTTACACACAACCTTTACCTGATCTGATGATGTATGATTTAAACGTTTAAAAAATATAAAAAAGGAAACACATTCTTGAGAAAAAAACAAGATTTATTGAGATTTCGCAATATACGTAACTTAGTAAAAATATAGGGTTGAGTTACGCGACCGGATTGGTAGGAAAACACAAAAACACTAAAAATTTAAAATATTAATAAATGAGGTCAGTCGCGCATAGTGTCTAATTACTAAAATGCCGACGTGGGAAAATTCACGGTGTTGCACCGTACATACTATGTCTTAGCATCGATTTCAAAAGCTAATATATGAAAATTATTTTTTTTTGTTTTGAAGTCTTTTTTTAAGTTATTATTATTGTCTAATCTTCCTATCGGTCAACCTTTACAAATACTTTCGTTTCACAAGATTTATCAAAACTATTCTTTTTATTGTTCGAAAGATGTATAAAAAGGGTCAATATATTGTTAAAAATACATGTTGACAAATAGCACCTGAGAATGAGTCGATCGCTACCATGTTGTATTTAATGTTTATATACAATATTATCATCGTAGTCCTACTAGGTTTCTAGCTGGTTCTTCCTATGGTTAAGGATTTTTCTAAAGCAGCGGTAATGGAAACATTATTTTAAGTATTACCTGTAATCACTATTGAATTAAATTAAATTATTCTTTTTTATTAAATATAATTATTAAAATTAGTTTTAATCAATGTGTAATATTTGTTGCACTAGAGGAAATCATTATCTTATAATACCTATTAATTTTCAAACATAACTAAAGTAAATTAACAAACTACTGTGTGCTGGTGGGACGGTGCTTGCAAACATCTGGCGATTGAATTATGACTTCTAGCTTCTTTGTATATAACATGTGTCAAGACGAGAAATATTAGAAATATAATTTAATCCACTTATAATGATTTCTTATATTTACGCGAACACTACACATGATTAAAACTACTTTTACGGATTTTATCGCGTTTATTTTTACTTTTTATTTTTTAAACGTCGGGAATTAAAAATAAAAAGTAAAAATAAACGCGATAAAATCCGTAAAAGTAGTTTTAATCATGTGTAGTGTTCGCGTAAATATAAGAAATCATTATGTTAACCAGTACGGACTGAAAATAGCAAATAAAATACGCAGATTAGAAGATCTAAAGACCAAGCGCGCAAGATACATAACAGCTTTAAATTTCTTGAAGAGATGCAGAGATCATAATCTCATTCCTACGTGTGTCAAGATATCCACTAAAAAAGACATTCGAGGAAGCGCTAAGATCTTAAATCAGGCTAGTAAAAAGTTGTTAATAACGGTGATTCAGCAAAAACGTACCGATCTATATTTCATAAACAAAACCATAGACAATTCGTCCAGTGAATTAAAGACAGTTTTATCGACATTTGATTATAAAAATTGCATGGAAACTTTAGACAAACGCGAAACAACTAAATGCAATGAATGCAAAAATAAACATATTGATAAATACCATAAATTAACAACTAAATCAAATGTCCAACATACGAAATCGTTGACCACAGACACGAAACATAAACAACGCGCTGTCTACAACTTATCAAAACAAACACTGGACGACGCCACAATAAAAGTTTTAGAAAAAGGTATTAATTTCGCAATTACACCGCGAAAAATACCGTATGAGGACATTATCTGTAGTGTTGAGGACTGTCTGTATAAAAATAATATTGGTAATGAAGATTTAGAGGCCATACGTCAAGACATCTCGTCTATGTTACGTCGAAGTTCAGCGCCGAAATTAAATCTCCCCAAAAATGAATTTAACGCGTTGAAAAACTTACGCAACAGACCAGAGCTTACGATTCTCCGCGCAGATAAAGGTAATTCTACGGTTATAATGGATACGTCAGATTACAATTTTAAAATACAACAACTTTTGTCGGATGAAACTACTTATCGAAAGGTCAAAACAGACCCTACAACTAATACGCTTAAAACAACTAGCGATCTAATTAAGAAATACTCCGAAAAATTGAATCTGGACGTTAATTCGATAATACCTTCATGTGCCAAACCACCGAAGTTGTATGGGTTACCAAAGATACACAAACCGAATGCTCCTTTACGTCCAATAGTGAGTCAGATTGATTCGCCAACTTACAGATTGGCTCAACTTTTACTTAGCTAAAATATTATCACCACTCAGAGGACACACAAGAGCACACACTAAGGATTCATACCATTTTGTCAGTGAGATAAAAGACCTACATCTTACTGACAATGAAACCATGGTCAGTTTTGATGTTCAGTCTCTATTTACATCCCTACCTGTTGAAGACTGCATCTCAATTATAACTAGGAAACTAGAGGAAAATAACATGCCAGCAGAATATGCAGTATTACTAAGTCATTGCCTTACATCTGGCTATCTATTGTGGAAGGAAGAGTTTTACAAGCAAGTAGATGGTGTGGCGATGGGCTCACCTGTATCTCCCATTGTCGCCGATATATTCATGGAAGACTTTGAGGAGAAAGCCCTCCTTACTGCACCTGTTACACCAAGGATCTACAAGCGGTACGTAGACGATACTTTCACAATTTTACCATCAGACAAAGTAACTGCATTTTTAGAACATCTTAATTCCATAAACTCTAAAATTCAATTTACTATGGAGTTAGAGGCAAATAATTCCTTACCTTTCCTAGATGTGTTAGTCATCAGAAATCCTAATAACACCATTGGTCACACTGTGTATAGGAAAAAGACCCATACAAACCGATATTTAAACGGTGAATCTCACCACCATCCTTCACAGTTAGCTACCGTGGGCAAATCTTTGTTACAGAGAGCACGAGGGATCTGTGACAGCAAACACCTGGCCGCCGAGCTTCAGCACGTCAAGCAAGTTCTGCACGACAACAAGCTTCGGGTCCCGCGCCTACGTCACAGTGACCGAGTGAAGCCAGCCACAGTCGAGCGTGTGCCTGCTGTACTACCATATGTCAGAGGTGTCACAGACAAGATTGGCTATATCTTGAAGCGAGCTTCTATTAGAACATTCTACAAGCCGCCGAAGAAGATTAGTCAGTTCCTACCATCCGTCAAGTGTCATATTCCTCTACAAGATGCAGGAGTGTACAAGCTTGATTGTGAATGTGGTCTCTCTTATATAGGACAAACCAAAAGATCAATTAGGACCCGCGTAAAAGAACATATAGCTGATGTGAAGCATCAACGTTCCGGGAAGTCTGCAGTTTGTGATCATATCCTAGACGGCCCCAACCATTACATCAGATTTGATAGACCACAAATCCTCGCGAAAGAACACCGATTCCTACCAAGGATGATACGTGAGGCTATTGAAATTAAAAAACATCCTAATTTCAATAGAGAAGGAGGCTGGGTACTACCACCTGCTTGGGATCCTATAATCAATAAAATTAAAACTAAACCCAAGCATACCACTGCAAGACCTCAAGACAGAGTTAGTTCATTTTGCATAGATTGGACCATAAACAATAATTAAAAAAGCTGAAGGTACTCCGGGCTTAACAATGACATCGGGACGTCAGTCATCTCAGTCCCCCGTGACCATGGGTGCTGGAAAGCGCCCGAAACGTCGGGAATTAAAAATAAAAAGTAAAAATAAACGCGATAAAATCCGTAAAAGTAGTTTTAATTAATCCACTTATTTTATTATTTTTAAATTTACTTATATAAAAGCTAAAGTAAAAAAAGTGTTATTAATAGGTATAATATAGTTTCTCTGAGTGATAGATTTCGTGATGAGATATCCGATGTATAACCAAAGTAACCTACATAGCCCATTGTTTTATAGAATAAGGTTGAAAAATGAGCACACAAATCACCTGACAGTAAGTGGATGCTGTGACGCATAAACATCTACATTTATTTTCGATTTAGAATCAAAATGCAAATGCTTTGTCACCCCTGAGGACTAAAATGTAATGCCTCGTTTCGAGTAAAAAGGGTCTCTGGTTTGCTACACTTTTCGTAGGAAACACAGCAGCTTTAAGCTGGTATTTTACGCTGGTATTCTGTAAGAGCGTAGTCATACCCCAGTCGAGCCGACAAATTCGTGCTACAACCATGATAAAGTGAAACAAATATTCGTTGAAGAAGAAAGTTTCTCGAGTGCCAGAATCGTAGCGGTAAGCGAAATATACGGCGAAAAGGCAAACTACTCGATGGATGCAGGCGGCTCAGAATCGTGGTTTGCAGCATTCCTTGGTTGAGGCCAATGTAGTAATGGACTTATGGTGGTAATAATAATAGTAAAAGATAATGTGATAGTTTTAGGGTTAGTTATAGGCTTTGAATCCACCAAATAGGGGATTAAAATTCCCATAGTTGCCAAACCGCAAACAGCTGAACCAGCACCGTGGTAAGTCATCTTAAGTGTGCCTGGTATAGCAGCACCCCGAAATGGTATCACAAAAGCTTTAGAAATTGCACAGATAGGTTAGGAGTAGTAAATAGTATCTCCGTGTTATGTAAAACATACACTTGTGGTATTATAATATTTAAGGTAATAGATTTCCCACTAGTATCCGGTTATAATTGTTGCTGTGGTTGTAATTAGCTAGGACTCAAATGTATATATGGTAAATTGATGTAGGATAACCTATGTAACTTGTGTTCTATATATGAAATATAAACAAAATAATTTCAATACAATATAAATATTCACATCAAAAAAGTTCGCGGTGAGTTTGAAAAATCTAAATCTTTTTTGTTACGGAGGACTATATTATAATTGCTTCTTCTTTTTAGATTCTTAACTTAAAATATTGAATTAGAATATAAAACAATAAAACAAATTCAATTGTTTTTCCATGTAAAAAGAAATTCAATCCAAGCTTACGTACGCTTATTCAGAAATTGTTCAGAACTGTGTGAAATTTAGTCAATATTAATGGATTTAAAATATTTTTTCGTGTTGTGATTGGGAAAATGCCAAGAGCATAAAATATAAAATGAAAATGAGAAAATGCAAAAAATAATCTGGTTGCGCGGAAAACCATTCGTATTTTTATTTTATTCGAAGGTAGGCTTGCCAAGATTTGTCCTTCCTTCTACCTTTCCTTCACCTGTTGTCCCTCTGTACACACCGGGGTGGTGGGGTGAGAGGGGAAAGAAGATGATTCTAGAATGTCACGTGATTCTCGCAACCGAGGAAATATAAGTGCGCCCACGGCCTACGTGCGCTCTCTTCCCTACGCGCACCAGTTGGAACCACACCGCCTAGGACAGTCGAGTCCTAGAGGGCTTTGCCCACGCGCATCGCTAGTTCAACCGCATTAGCCTGAAGCAGTCGCGCTTCAGGAGCAACCGCCTCGCCTCATGTGAGATATAGTCGCGCACCGCTCCTTCCATCGACCAGGACCGCATCTCTGGGGCCCCAGGAGATCCGCCAGAAGTCGCAACGCAGCAGCAAAGCGTCCAAGCCGCATCGAAGTAACACCCCGGTAAGTGTTATTCCTTATTTTCATTACCCTGCTTGAAATTTGTGTTTTATTAGTTCCTCCGCCCTATTTTCATTCCTCCTAATGTGGTCAAGCAGGGGTTCCTTCATAAGCCTTGGCAGGCAATAGGTTTTCTTGGAAGAGCGAGTGCATTGCTAGGGAACCACGTGTCAAATCCGCTATCTAGTTTAGACATCATCCGCGTATACAGTCCACATAGTGAAACATCTCGCGTACTAGGATAAAGGCTCGACCGGGGAATAGGCCCGCCGCTCAACCATAATCAAAAGTTTTACGAGCATGAATTGTAACTTTAAGGGATATTCCACGGGAGAAATAGCATGTAGAGTTGCTATATCCCAATCCTGTGTCGTGGCCACGTTGCAGAGGTAACACGGCCTAGATAATTCAGCTGACCGACCCCGCAGTGGTCGCCCAACTATTCTGACAATTGCTCAGAAGCGCTATATCAGATTTCTGGAAGCCCGTGACCCAACAATCAACGCCACTACTGTAAAAGCAGAAGTGCGGACCGCCTCTGGACTTGAAGATGGCGCTCAGACCATTCATATTTACTTGAAACAGACTGCAGGACCAGCACGGTGGTTTCGGCGAGCACCACTGAATTCACGGCAAGGTCAGCGACGGAGATTGCAGTGGGTTAGGCTCCGGAAAAATGGTGAGAATGAAGAGGAAAACATTCGGTAAAACTCTCCCTTAGAAGACGAATCGTGAATCAGTACTCATCCAGATAACCGACGTGTCCGTATCTGGAGAAGACCAGAAGACACTGAAAATCAAAGAATTGCCGCTGGATCCGTTGTGAGGGACGGTAAATCGGGAAATTTGAACAAGAATTATGGTAGGAGCTAGAACGCCTTTGATCCCGTATTGAGGCTCCACGACGGCAGACAGGCACAAAACAGTCGCCATTCCGAGTAAGCCATGGACACCAATTCGTACTGGTAGATGATAATGCGCCCGCACATCGAGCTAAACGAGTCAACACTGCTCTCCGAGAATACGACATCACAAGGTTAAACTGGCCTGCCGCTTCGCCTGACTTAAATCCGATAGAGCACGCGTGAGATGCCCTTAAGCGAATTGTTGGAACCATCAGCCACCTCCCCAGACAGTGTCAGAGATTAGGGAAGCCACTATTCTAGAATGGGACAGGTTACCGTAAGATATGGTGAATAACATGATCCTCAGCATGCCCAAGAGGATCTCCGCATATGTTAGAGCCAGAGGAAGAGTTAAATGGTATTAAATAAAAAAAAACTTCATCATCATCATCATCTTTTCATCATCAATTACATTAAGATTGAAATACTTAACTTTTATATTAAAAATAAAAAAAGAGTTTTATCTCTTGAAAAAAGATATAACGTAAGCACTTTTTCTTGATAAAGTTAAATTAAAAAATATATCAGCTTTTGCTAGTGATACTAAACTTTTTTGTTGTGTGTACACGATTTAACCAAGTAGTGGCGATGTAAAAATGTCCACAACACCATCTCGCCCCGTGGGTGTCGTAAGAGGCGATAGAGGGAAACTGAAACAGGTAATGGGTAGCAGCATCTTCCTGATAACAACTCAGAATTAAAGAAACCGCAATTGCATTACTTATATTTTTGTACGTGGTATGCTGCAGTTATTGGTTGTAGCACGAATGGGTCGGCTCGACCGGGTAGGGACCACGCTCTCACAGAATACCAGCGTAAAACAGCAGCTTAATGCTGCTGTGTATCGTATGCTGAGTGTGGAGAACCGGCGACCCGTTTTACTGGAATCGAGGAATTCCATCTTAGTTTTTTTTTATAGGATAGGGTGACAAACGAGCACACAGTCTACCTGATGGTAAGTGGTTGCTGTGGCCCATAGACATCTACATCTATCCTCGATTACGAATCAAAATGCAGATGCGTTGTCACCCGTGAGGACTAAGATGGAATGCCTCGTTTCCAGTAAAAGTGGTCTCCGGTTCTCTACACTCACCATACGAAATACAGCAGCATTAAGCTACTATTTCACGCTGTTATTCTGTGAGAGCGTGGTCCCTCCCCGGTCGAGCCGACCCATTCGTGCTACAACTATACTACTAATATAACTGCAGCATGGCTCTATCACGTATAAATATTAGTCCTCAAGGGTGACAACGCATCTGCATTTTGATTTTTAAGCGAGGTTAAATGTAGATGCCACAGAATCGTCTTGCGATCGGGTGGATCGTATGCTCGTTTGTCATCCTTATACTATTAAAAAATTGCCAACCTAACTTCCAAACGTGGCGTCTTTGGCATAACCTCTACTATGAATCAATCCATGTGGTAGACATGTCTTCAGCAGTGGACTTTTATAGGCTGTAATGTAAATACATGATTACACCAAACCTTTCGTACTCACAAATAGATTAACGAAATTTGGATTTGAAATGACAGTAAAGTTATAGATTCGTGAGGCATGGCAGGGTATTGGCTAAGTCTACGGGTTCAAATTCTAGCTATTTGTATGATCTAAAAATAATTGTTCTGGGTTTGGATTTAATTTGGTTTTCGGTTTATCCATGTGTATTTCATGTAAATAAAAACCTTCAAGACACAGCAGAATATCCCAGCATAGAAAGAAAATTCTAGTTATATTTTAATAAAATGATTGAATATTTTTTATTAAAGTAAAGGAGAAAAATGAAGGGGTATATAAAAAGATCAAAGGGTCATGGGTAGGCTTCTTCAACAAGCTCCTTATTACGCATTAGAAACATTACAAGCTCTTTTTCACATCAAAAAACGTTTTCTATTGATTTATTTTGTTGAATGGTTTTAAGGATTATCAACATTATTTCATACATTACACACAGTAAAAACCATAATTTGATGAAATTTTATTGGCTATAAGTATAATACAGCTTTATTGTTTTCTAGTGCAGGTCATATATATATATATATATATATATATATATATATATATATATATATATATATATATATATATATATATATATATATATATATATATATATATAGATTATATATACGTATAGTGAAATATCTGATGATGGGTCATTACATATATAAGAGCGCGATAAGTACGCGGTACTTAGTATTTTACAAAAAAGATAATACCTATATATTGTAACAAGACTTGTAATAATCTGAACAACATATAAAAAAAATTTAAAGTCTGTTAAATAAAAATTACGGGGTTTTTAAGCTTAGGTTTTTTGTACGCCACTAAAAACAGAATTAAAAAACTAAAAATCCTAATTCACAAAATAGTTTTTTATCGATTGACCTTAATTTATATGCCAAAAATGCGAATGAAATTTTATTACTAGTGATGTCAGTTGGTCTTTGTGTTACCTCGACTATAGGTTTCTAATACAATTGATAAATTTTCCTAACAATAAGTTTTCATTTATTATTCAGATGATACCTTTGTCCTGTCGATGGCTTTGTCCTAATCGTATAAGAGATATATAAATGAAACTCGATCAACTTGCTGAAAATTTCTGTTAGTTCACCGTCCATCTGTTTTCTTGTCTATTTATTTTTGTTAACGTGAGTGATAGAGGTGTGGAACATCCAGAAAAAATTCAAACTTATTTTATTTTACTACAGAAACATAATAAATGTATAAACACCTTGGAAGATTTTTTGATGATAAAGTTTTTCACTTACTTCGTTTTCTGACTAAAAGCAATCTCTTGAACTGCGTTCCTTGCGTTAATAATGGGACCTTGCAATAACAAAAATTCATACGAAATAAACATCATGTATTTTTTTTGTAGATACCTTTTAATCGCAGTGTTTTTGTAAGTAATAAAACATATTGTGAAGTCTGCCAACACGTACTGGAGCACCGCGGCGTACACATCGTTTTATTACCCTTTAAAAAATGAGAGGAGGCCCGTGTCCAGTAGTGAGACGGTTATAGGCTGAATTCTAATTTTTTTCCTCTCGTCGTTATGAAAAATATTTTTCTGCAATATGTTTATAATAGCATGTTGATTTAGTGCTTAAAATTTCACAAAGTCTTTATAGATGGCATTGTAGTCAAGTCAGAAATTGCTTGTTTATTCAGTAAGAAGTTCGAAATTAATTTGGAGTGAAACTTATCACACCATCTTCTGGAAGGTCATAAAAACGTCTGCCGGGCCAGCTAGTATTACATACAATAATTAACCATTAGCGTTTGTATCGTACTTTTCCGTAAACTTAGAGGTATATGAGCGATGGTTTCTAAAGCAAACAAGAATTTTACCACTAATTGGAATAGTCAAACTTTATATTATCCCACATTAGTTAAAAAGAATCCAAGTGGCGATGAAAAAAAATTACGACCGCATGTTGTAACAAATAGGAAGGTGCGTGAAGGGCCTGTCATAGTTGAGTATGTGTAAAACTTCGTTAGGAGTTAATTCTGCTTTACAGCTATATAGCTATATCGTCATGATGTGGCGGCGTGAAAGAATCCACTACGTAAGAGTTGACAGAAGGAAATGAAATAGTAGATGGTCATCGGCATATTCCTGATAACAACCCAAAGTAACAAAAGGCTGCTTCTAGAACTCGCCTGCCAAGTGTAGCAGATATGGCATATATTCTCCCTAAGAGGCAATCTATAGAGCTTATGTTCAGCAGTGGAATTTTGATAAGCCCTAATGAATGTATGAATGATTAAATGAATAACAGTCATTATATAATATAATATAATAATATTATACAGCGTAATAACTTTATGATTGTTGCGCTCCGAATCGTTTAATTTAATTTAATGCTTAGTTACTCAACCCTTTATTTATTAGATACTCCACCCGTTGTTATTTCCTCTTTAGTCTCGTTACGTATTAATTATTTCATCATACTAACGTTTTGATAAATAACGTGTCTTTATTATTGTTTCGTAAATAAGTGATGCTAATTTTTTGTTACTTGTGTGTCTTTAATTTCCATATATTACAATCAAATTTTTATAATGTTATAATACCTATCTGAAGTTTTTTACACAGTTAAAATATATGTAAAGTTATACAGATGTACGATGTACATTTATTTTTACTATGATCAGCGTAGATTATTTATTTTTTATAATGACTTGATCGAAAGTTTGTATTTTGACCCAACTTTTAGGGAAGAATGTGTCAAATTGTCTCCCGATTCAATGACTTATTAATTTAGTACGCATGCGTCAAATTTTAAGCTATATTGTATTTAAACGTCAAAGGTAAATGTCATGATCACTGACCTCTATACATATTAGGTGCGTTTGGCAGAAAAAAGCGCTAGCAAGCGCTTGTAAGCAAAATGGCGATCGTAAGCGGTAAGCGCTGTCAAATCGAAAGTAGCTATTTTCCTCTAGGACACGATGTAAGTTTTAACCGGGGAACCTAACCTAATTTAAATATGCTTGTGAAGTATTCATATTAAAAACTTACCAATCATGAATTTTTAATAACATGTATATGTCTAATCATGTCATTATGTTACTTAAAACTAATATTGCAAAAAACAACTTATAAACTCTACTTCAAAACAAACAAATTAAATAAGCAAAATGGCGGATTGTGTCAGCGCTACTGAAGTAGCAATCGTGTCCTGCTGAAAACTATTTTAGCGCTAGTAAGCGCTTTCTAGCGCTTTTTTCTGCCAAACGCACCCATTATATACACGTACAATGGACTGGCTCGTAGACAGAGAAACCTATAGACTAATGATTAGCGTGGCCTCGAGTGAGAAAAGACGATAACGTAGTTTTAGGTTATACAATAGTCTTTATGTCTTTTAAACATATTTAGATAACGTTTTTAATTGTTCTAAGAACTGAATTGAACAAGATTCACCAATCTTAAGCTCACAAAACACTCTTTTCTCACTTAAACCAACTTTTAAACTCATTAGATCGCTACGAACTGTCAAGGTTGTATAGCAAAGTGTAGTTTTCTAAACAAAAAAACCGGCACGGAGAAAGGGACAAACAATCACACCGCTCTGTCTCATTTTTATGCAACACGTACGCATAAATCTGTCGCTTTCGTGTGCGAAAGGGAAAGAAGGCGTCAATTTATCTATAGGTTCCTTTGTCTACGGACTGGCTATACATCGTGATATTGAGGCGACTTATTTCCGCCATTTTGGCGCTGACAGCAGAAGTAAACGTCCACGAAACTAATAATAGACATAAGAAAGTGTGACAGAATATATCGATAAAAATTTTATACCCTACCTGTACCTAAATAAATAGAATGGGCTCAATGAATAGATGGTCTCTACCCGTAACGTTCCTTCTATTTATGTAGCATATTAATATAATGCCATTATCATTCACAAGTCTATTTCTGAACATAGGCCTTCCTCAAGGAATGCCACAAAGCACGTTCCTGAGCCACCTGCATCTATCAACGTCCTGAATGTCTTAGCAGGTTGTCACTTTATCTAGTGGGGGGACGTCCTACACTTCACCTGCTGGTACGAGGCTGCCACTGGAGAAACGTTCTTCCCCATCGGTTATCAGCTATGTATTGGCTATATGGCCGATTCATTGCCACTTCAGTTACTCTGGTTCTACTACGGATATCCTCATTCCTAAGTTTATCATGCGGAGAAACCCCGAGCATAGCCCTCTACATAGCTCGCTGAGCGAGTTAGAGCTTCCCCATACGGCCAGAAGTGAAGGCCAAGTCTCAGATCCATAAGTCACCACTGGCAACAGGCACTGGTTGTACAATATTGTTTTCAGGTTTTGAGGTATACCTGATGAGAAGATAACAATAACAAGATAATAATAAGATAACAGCGTTCGGGATATCGTAATATCCCGAACGCTGTTCAACCGAATTGAATCCGACGATTGACCTCTCGGTTGAAGTTGGACTTATCTAGTCAGACTATTTGTCCCAGGTAAACGTACTCGTCAACAACTTCGATCTTAGTGCTCCCAACAACTACCGGCATAGGTGTGACATGGACATTAAACATGATCTTTGTTTTGACTATGTTCATCTTAAGACTTATTCGTTGGAATACTCTATTGAGATTATTGAGTATAGTGCTTAGGTTCTCCAGCGATTCAGCCATAAGGACTATATCGTCGGCAAATCGAAGGTGAGTGATGTATTTGCCATTGATGTTAATACCGTATCCTTTTGCAGTCTAGTAGCATGAAAACGTCTTCCAACGCAGCGGTGAAAAGTTTCGGAGATATAACGTCACCCTGTCTTACATATGATACGATAGGTTTCGTACTCTGGTTCTGTACTCGGATAGCCATCGTAGACCTTAGACCATTCCACCCAAGTAGCTCTACAATAGAAGCACTTCAGCACTTCTATATACGGGCAGTCAACTTCGCACCGCTGATGAGACTGCAGCACCGCCCAAATTTCAAAGAAATCTAAGGCTTTTTCATAGTCCACATACATAGGTACGCATGACAAAGAGGCAGATTGTACTCGTAGTCTTCGGATTTCTGTACAATACCATAAAACCTCTCAATCTCACTTAAAATTTCAGATGTCTCGGAAACGATGCTGCCACATCCGGTCTTCAGCTTCGACTGTTGGCTCATTCTGGCGGACACATAGTGCCATACAATAAATAAATGTATCAATTAAAACCTAATTCTTAACGCAAGCTTGATACATAGCGTTGGTCTATCCACGTTTATTCATAACAATAGAACGGATTTTGTTCCGGAAGTCGCAGAATGTAGTCGAGTGGCACATCGCCAATCGCCATACCAACACTCCTCTTCCCTTAAGACTCCTCCTCGACTACAGCGGTACAGGGAGAAGAATCTTGTCTAGCCACAGCCCACTAACACATATCCAAGGGCTGACATCGTCAGGCGACCTTTCTATACTTGGCTATGGTCCTTGAGTTTGGAGGAAAATGAGAAGAGAAGAAACAAAAAACATTCAATATAATACTTAATTAATACTTTTATACTTACTGGTACTGGTACTACCAGAAAATATTGTCGGTATACTGCACTTTTTTTTGATGCGTTTCTGATGTCTAATAAAACAGTCGTCTGCGAAATGTTTAGAACAAAGATGATCATTTTGTTTCGGACGCCAATTCACAATATTTATGATTTTAAGCCATAATTTTAGTCTAGATTCAGTTGAAAACCTGTTAATTAAAAAACATTTGATAATTATCTGTTGTTGGCGACTTTAGTTGTTAACAGATATGGGTAGGAAAGAACATCGATAAGTATTATAGACAAGGTACTCGACAACCCGATTGAATTTCATTGTTTATCAAAGTTCAGTAATATAAAGCCAAACATATTGGTAATTATGATATAAAGATTAGTAAAAAAAATTTAAGAACGAATATTATCAAATATTATAAAGCTGAAAATTTACTTACTTGTGGACGGTTATACAACTTTCCTTGTGGGAACGAGTTTTACAGATTACGCACACTCTCATTATTATTAAAAGTAATTCTTATTATGTAACTAAAATTATATACAATCAATCAGACAGCAAATGGTGGCGCTTCAAATTGGCACTGACATTTTGTATGGTATAGCCCGTCCAGCGTACTTGTATATGTAGAGGTCAGTGGCCATAATATATTTTAAGGCATTTCAATCAATGTATGGAATATAGTATACGCACAGGGAGGAAAATATGACATCGCAATCCACGTTCTTATAAAATACCACGCAGGTTGCAATGTCATACTTTCTTCCAGAATACCAGCGTAAAATAGCAGTTTAATACTGCTATATTTCGTACGGTGAGTGTAGAGATCGGGAGACCCTTTTTTACTGGAACCGAGGCATTCCATTTTAGTCCTTAGGGGTGACAACGCATCTGCGTTTTGATTCCTAATCGAGGATAAATGTAGATGTTTATAGGCCACAGCATCTACTAACCATTACGTTGACTGTGTGATCGTTTGTCACCCTTATTCTATAAAAAAATCTGACTAAAAGAAATCGTGATAACAACAAAGTTATTTCCCATGGTAACACCTAGGGGTAGGGTTTGTCTTATATGGCGGGTCCAGTTATTAGTAACATTGCAAGATATTGTCTTCATTTATATCAAAACTTTTGGTGAGCCAACATCGTTAAGCAGCCAATCGGCTCTTGTAATTTCGACTTTTTATAGGCATGCTGCTTTGCATAATTTTTTTATCGCAATGCGGAATCAAATGAGTAGTTTCACAGACTTCTGTCTACAAAAGATTTTACACACTTGCAAACAACTTTAATACCATGTATTGACAGTGTAAAAATATCCACTACCTTATATCGTCCCGTAGGTGGCATCAAAGGCGGAAGAGAGAAACTGAAACAGAAGATCGGCAGCAGCATCTTCTTGATAATAGGTTAAAATTATAAAAAGTTGCAGTTGCCGATTCGCCACCAAACATGGTAACTACGGAAAAAAACCCTTCTTTCTATGGAGGAGGCCCATTTATAGGCTGTAGTGAATGTATGTAGACAATTTTAGGTACTTCTTTCCAATGTTATTGTACATTTTCCTAGTCAGTTACGCAGATTCCTCGGGGGCAAGAAAAGTGAACACTAATAAGCAGTTTTTATGAAATTTAAAAATTTGATTAGCATTAATCATATTATGAAAATGTAAATCGCACACTAAAGTAAGAAAGTTACAGCCTATATACGTCCCACTGCTGGGCTCAGGCAGAAATGAGGGGATCATTTCTGAGAGGGTTTAGGGCAAGGAAGTGTCCGCCACGCTTCCCAAATGCGTGTTGACAAACTTCACATGTCTTTGAAATATTTTTTTTTCTTATTCCTCAGACATGCAGGTTTCCTCACGATGTTTTCCTTCACCGCCGAGAACCTGGTAAATCAGCACTTAAAATTGCAATTAACAATTTCATTGGTGCCGGCGGGGATCGAACCCGGATTACACGCGTTCTGTTATATTTACAGCGAGCGTTAACCACTGAGCTGCCACGCACACTAACTAATGCAAACTAGGAATATGACCAAAACGTATGAAATTTAATGTAGTAATAAAATTAATGGAAATTAGTAATAATTTAGCCGAAGGAGAGCCCCCTTCCCCCTTCACTGAAGTTGTAATGGTACTGATATCTTTCCATACAATTTAAATTACACGTAAAGAAAGTGAAGTTCGCTACTATATTTAAAGTAACAGCGTACATATATATGTCTTAGAGAATCTACTGTCAACTTAATGGGAGACTATTGAGCAGGAAAGAATCTGAGGCACTACCTGAAGTTGATACTGTGGCTTATAAATACCTAAATCTATCCCCAATTAAGATGAGTTGTCATCCGTAAGCACAAACATGGAATGCCTTGATACCAGTGAAAACCAGAGAGCCGGTTCTCCTTACTTACCAAACGAAACACAGCAGTAGGTATATCACGTTAACAGCTGTTTCACGCTGGTATTATGTGCCAGGAAGGTTTTTTCCTGATCTAGCTGACCAATTCGTGCTACAGCCATAATTTGCTGCAGCGTGATTCTAACACGTCCACATCCGTAGACCTTACGTTTCTTCGAAATAGTATTAGTAATTTCTGCGAAATGCAGTATGTATAGTTTCGAAATCCTGCGGATCACTATTTTGATACTAATTTGATATTTTCTAAGTTCGTCGTTTGAGGCATGAGTCTATATAAGATTTTGTTTCGAAACTTATCAGTGATCACACATCCCTTGTCTATAATTCTTATCGATGTTCTTTCCTACCCATATCTGTTAATAACCAAAGTCGCCACCTACAGATAATTATCAAATGTTTAATAATTAACAGGCTTTTAACTGAACCTAGTATGGCTTAAAGAAACAAAATTTTAATCTTTGTTCTAAGCATTTCACACACGACTGTTTTATTAGACACACATAGTATAAAAGTATTAGATTATTATTTCGAATGTTTTTTCATTTCTTCTCTTCTTATTTTCTTTTAAACTTAGGGACTATATCCAAGTGTAGAAAGGTCGCCCGATGATGACGTTTGTAGTCTGCTTTGTGTGTGTTTACTTGTGATTTTCCAGCATTTAAGCAGTAATCTTATGTCCAACTCCTACTTTTCTACTAATATTATAAATGTGAATTTTTATTGCAATTTTGTTATGTTTGTATGTTAAAATTATATCAACTGCGTAAAACGACAGAATTGATTTTTAATGAAACTGAGATTACAAGGCAACAACATAGATTGTAAATCATAATAGAACATACGCCATATTTTATGGAAAATAGTTTGGTATAGCTAAAACTACAATTAAAATAATAGCTGGTTTATTAGCCGCCTCCAATTTGTATCGAGTTTTTATATATAATATTTTTGGCAACTTGTTGTGCTCTTTTGTACTTACATAGTGCACCCAACACAGTTTGTGTTGCAGCAAAACAAAATGTGACCGCTTTTATTGTCATAATACAAAGGTCACTCAATAAGTTTTGAGATGCTCGAAATTCAAAAATGGAACGCACCCGTGTTATATGTTTCTAAAAAGCAATTTTTAAAAAAAATAGAACTCCATAACCCAATTGTTCAATATTTATAAAAAACAAAGCTCTATTAATTTTCCTGCAACGCTTTCCTTCGATCGATCGATTTAAAACGATGGATCTTAATCGTGACATTTGCGCGCTATAATCTATTATGACTTTAAATTTGGTTTAACCGAATAATTAAGTTTACAACGGTTACTATCAGCATTAACGGACTCAGCTCCATCACGCGCTACGGTTTTAGGTAGTTTTCTGAATTCATAAGGGGTAAAATTAATCTTAAAGTTTACCAAAGAACCGGGGCCCCGCAAACAGCAGTAACGACAAAAAATGTAAAGTAACGACAGAAAATGTAACAGTAACGACAGAAAAAAACTACTGAAATGTTGGTGCGAGAAAACCCATGAATCACATATACGGACATCGAAAAGATTGTAGGCATTAGTTGAGGGAGCATTCATACCATCCTACATCAACATCTTGGAGTGAGGAAGCTTTGTTGTCGATGGATCTCTCGTTTGCTCTCCGAAAGCGAAAAACAGACTCGTGTGGATTGGTGTCATGAAATGCGTCTACATTGTGCAAACGGGGCATCTAGGCGTGTTACAGAAATTGTTACTAGTGCCAAGACATTGATCTATTAACATGATCCGGAAAATAAAAGGCAATCATCTGTGTGCATCTACTCAGAATGAGAGTTACCAACAAAACTGCAAAGATCTCGCAACGTCGGCAAAAAGATGGTGGCTAGCTTTTTTCGGGGAGCGGACATTTGTCTACGTCAATGCTGGAAAATTGTAGGTCAGTCAACTCAGAATGGTATACTACAGTTGCATTACCCGAAGCTTTTCAAGCTGTTCGCGAGAGAAGAGCAAAGACCGGACTTCGGGGAATCATGCTGTATCACGATAGCGCCTCTTCACATACCTCCTTTAGAACAAAAGCGTTTATTGAGGAATCTGGTGTTGAAACTATAAGTCACCTACCCTACAGCCCTGGTTTAGCTCCTTGTGATTTCTTTTTGTTCCCAAGAGTCAAAGAAAAATAACAGACAGGTTTTTTTCAAGCACTGAAAAATCCGTGGCTGCCTACGAAGAAGCGATTTCTGACCTGTCAGATCAAGACTGGCAAAAGTGTTTTCAGAGTTGGTTTAGGCGAATGGAACTTTGTATAGAGCTTGATGGAAAATATTTTGAAAAGATGTAAAATAAATATTAATAGTATCTAGAATACTTCTTGTATATCTCAAAACTTATTGAGTTTCCTACGTAGTTACTCTTTTACTGTGGTCTCCGAGCGGGACTTTTTTGTAGCAATAATGAAATGCACTCGCTTGCCACAGGTTCGCTTTTGGACAGCTTTTCTCACTATACTACCTATGTATAATCTGAGCTTTATTTAGAGAGCATTTGGTTGGATTTCTCCTTCAGAAATAATACTTTTTGGGGCCTAAAATCTACACGGTTCCTTTAAGCGAAATTATTTAAATATGAAATCATTTACTGTAGTCTATATACTTAATGTATACTTCTGTATTACAGTAATGTAAATAGTTACTTTTAGTTAAAATATTACACATTCTCGTTGTGATCAAATATCGATTTCACGTAAAATAAATTTGAAATAAAATTTCAGAAAACGCTATTATAATAGCTTAATGGCAAAAATAATTTAGTAAGAGTTCTGTAATAATCTCCAGTCAGGTTGAATACCCACGCAAACCGTAATACTTACCTTAAATAATAAATGAGTAACGTTCGTCTAACATGGTAATTTTATATTATCTATGTATCTCGTTTGAAACAAGCGCACCCATTTTTAACATGAATAATAAATTAAATACGGGCTGCCGTATATTTAGTGTTCTCAATCTTTAACATGTTTTTTTAAAACATTTTGAAACGTTTGATATGTAGAATGTTATTATTCAAAAGTGTTTAGAAAAGTTAAATATCTGCGAAAATACGTTCCACCAACGGAAATAGGCCATTTCTCATTACCGAGTTAGCAATGCGTATTGGTGGGCTTCAAATGGTTTCGCAATATTTTTTTCTTAATTTCTCAGACATGCAAGTGTGCCCTTAACATGATTTCAAGCAGACGATAGCAACCTAGTTATGGATGCACCCCGTCCCTCTGTTTTAGACTAGTATATTATATATATTATATTGTATTATTTTGGCTAAGCAACAAAACTAACACATCAGCATTTTATATAAGATTCCTAGTACTTAGTTGATGAGTCGAACGTCTGCGTACGAACAGACTCTTTAAGATTCGATCACGATCATTATTAAAGCCACCTCCAAATCGGTGAGACGTATTAATTTAGTTGTAGTTTAGTTTTTAAAAACTCCTTTCGACGTTCCCGAAATTTGACTGGCGCAGCCGGTAGGATTTGCTCGTGAAAGCTGTGCCGTCTCTCGATATATTCAGGTGTCCAAATTCACCTGGATTCGTGATAGCGGTGCGATTAGCTGTTGGGCGAATTCAAGAACCAAATAAATTTGTCATCAAGGGAAGTGGAAGCGGAAGGCATGGGAATAGCAGCTGGTTGGTGAGTAAGACTCTTCACCATCCTTGATACCTCTGTTATCCTTCACTTTTGATTTAATTTGTTATTATTGAGATCGGACTTCTCTCATTATAACGTATCTGGTTTTTAATTAATTCCATTTAGTAATAGACACTCCGTTACTGTAGACATAACATAACGCCGATAAGCTTAAGGGACGCAGAGTGCCTTTCGCACAGAGATTATTGAACGTCTTAAAAAAATAAGACTTTTATAAAAGTAATAAATTAAAATCTAATTAAAAGTTTACTATAATATAATAGATAATTAATTAAGGTATATTTTACTAATGCTAGAGATTTAATACAGTTTTATTTCATTTATTTTCTTTTTATTACGTTTACACATTTTACAAAATTTATGCCTAGATTATCTTTTATTTTATAAATTATATTGTTATATGCTTTAGCGTGTTCTACCTTATATGTTTTGTTATTGCATTAAATAGTGCACTATATTAACTGACTCCTCTGACTCGTGCATTACTCTATAACTATGGAACAACCACAGGCAGCAGAACGACAAACCGTTGTAATTAATCCCATACCTACAGAAATGCTACGGCTTATTCCACTTTTTAATGGCGATAAAAGACAGCTAAATTTATTTTTAAGGAAATCTGAATATGTCATTCGTAGGTATAGGGGTGACGAAGAACAAAATTTATACATATATCACTCCATAACTAGTAGGCTTACAGATAACGCGGCGTCGCTCTTATCGGAACGTGAGAATGTCGTGACATGGTCCCAGTTGAAAGATTTGTTAACACAGCACTTCGGAGACGCGCGTAGCGAAGAGTGTATTAGTATTGAATTAGAATCCTTAAAAATTAAATCCGGTGAAAGCTTTCAAGATTTTTGTAACCGCATTCAAAGTATTCAATCATTATTAATTTCAAAAGTAAACATATCCGATGATAGTAATCTTAAAAGCGCTAAATTGGCAATCTACAATAATACGGCCCTAAACGTGTTCCTATACAATCTTCCCGAGAATATGGTTCGAATAGTGAGGTTAAAGAAGCCAGCAACTTTAGAGGACGCGCTGAGCATTGTACTAGAGGAAGTCAACTTCCACGATCAATACAATATGCGGAATCGTGTCCACGGTAGTAGCGGTTTAGGTTTAAGGCAGCCTCAAACATCAGTCCCAACGCAAGGATTTAAATTCGGTGGTACGCCTCACACAGTAATGCAACCTTACGGATACACACCAGTATTACCAAGCAATAGTACACCAAAATTTAATTTCGGCATTCAAAATCAAAGCCAATTTAGGATGCCCCAATCTGGCTTTCGGCCTCCACTAATGCAGCAGATGAGTTACCGTCCACCTCAATTCGGTTATTGGCCACAACTTGGCCAACAACCACAACAGTTCGGCTATCGCCCACAATTCGGATCTCAGCCACAACAGTTCGGTTATCGTCCACAATTAGGCTCTCAGCCACAACAGTTCGGTTACCGTCCACCATTGGGCTTTCAACCACAACAGTTTGGTCAAAGACCTCAACAGAAATTTGGACATATGCCAACTACGCAATTCGGAAATAAAACACAAATTCAGAAACCCAATTTTCAGGAGACTGACGTTTCCATGAGGACAGCCCCTCCAAGGTCACAGCCCGGCTTTAGATTAAACGAGTTAACTTTAAGAGAAAATGACGGACAGTATTATGACGAGTACTATGACATAGACGAGTATGTAGAACAGTATGACAATGAGCTGACACCATTCGCTGAGGAAACTATTGACGATAGGTCAATGGTAATGACCTATTGATACAATAATAGACCTTAAGGACCTTGTACTTAAAACCAAAACAACTTGCATACCAATAGTCAATAATAATTTAAATTACGTTATAACACTACCACCACGATCAGAACAGCGCGTAAAGTTGCCAACGGACCAGTGTTCTGGAGAGGCAATCATTGATTATAAGGAGTTTGTCAGCGGTGTAAGAACGCCCAGTGCATTGGTAACCTGCGTTAACGGTTATGCAACAACAGTCATACAGAATGTTCTTGACAATGAGATGATATTGACAGTAACACGACCTTTTACCGTTACTAAGTACGAGACTACTCAATGTGACATCAACTTTACGAGTACCTATGACGACATAGAGATCGATAAGATACTCGAAGAAAATCTACTTAAGCTAAGACTTGATCACACTAACGATGAGGAACGCGACAAAATCTTTAGGCTATGCCAAGAATTTAAAGACATATTTTAGTGCGACAAGCTACCACTGACCGTCGCTAATAAAATTAAACATAAAATACGTACAAAAAATGAAGACCCAATTTACGTCAAACCTTACCGACAGGCACCAATACAAGTAGCAGAGATAAATAGGCAAGTAGACAAGTTATTAAAAGACAATGTATTTCAGGAGTCACATTCGCCATGGAATGCTCCTGTACACCTGGTACCCAAAAAGTTAGATGCATCTGGTGAAACTAAATTTCGCATGGTTATAGACTATCGACGTTTGAATGACATAACCATCGACGACAAATACCCACTACCAAACATAACAGATTTGTTTGGCAAGTTAGGGAAGGATTCCTACTTCAGTACAATTGACTTGGCAAGTGGTTACCATCAAATTGAAAAAGAAGAGCAAGACAGGCAAAAGACAGCCTTTAGCACTCAAAACGGCCACTATGAATTCCTCAGGATGCCATTTGGTTTGAAGACAGCTCCTGCAACTTTCCAGCGGACCATGGACAGTGTGCTAAGGGGATTACAGGGGATACACTGTATGGTATATTTGGACGATATAATTGTATTTTCAACCAGTCTGGAAGAACATATACAAAAGTTACGGACAATATTCGACAGACTTAGGACGACTAATCTAAAGATTCAATTAGACAAGTCTTAATTTTTAAGGAAAGAGGTTTTATATTTAGGACATACCATTACGAAAGAAGGGCTACGACCGAACACTGACAAAGTTAAAGCTGTGCTAAATTTTCCTATACCTAAGACAACAACTGAAATTAAAAGTTTCTTAGGGCTGGTAGGGTATTATCGACGCTTCACAAAGGACTTTGCTAAGATCACACAACCCCTAACTGCATGTCTCAAAAAGCGAAATAAAATAATCATCGATGAAAAATATATAAGTGCGTTTGAAAAATGTAAAGAAATACTTACGAGTGAACCATTACTACAGTACCCGGATTTCGAAAAGACGTTCATCCTCACAACTGACGCCTCAAATATAGCTTTAGGAGCAGTTCTATCACAGGGCCCTATTGGTAGTGATAGACCTGTTGCATACGCTAGTAGGACGCTTAGTGACACTGAAAGTAGATACAGCACCATCGAACGCGAACTTTTAGCTATTATTTGGGCTGTAAAACATTTCCGGCCATACCTTTACGGACGGAAATTCGTAATTTACACTGACCATCGACCCTTAGTTTGGCTTTATTCTTTAAAGGAACCAAACAGTAAACTCACCAGATGGCGACTACGATTACAGGAGTACGACTTTGAGATTATTTATAAAAACGGGAAACAGAACACAAATGCCGACGCCCTATCCAGAATTAAAATTAATGCACTAAATTCAGACGACGAAGGTCATTCTATGGACTTTAACTTCGACAGCAAAGAGTGTAAGCTTACGGACCATTTAAAAGACGTTGTTAAGGAAATTGAAAAACTAAACGCTGAAAATAAAAGACATAATGACACGACGTCCACTGTTATAATTTCAGACTCAAGTACTGTTCCTGCGAGCCCTATGTCTCTTTCCGACATAATATCGATAAGTAGTTCAGAAAAGGTTTCCGAATACCCAATCCGATCGCCTACAGAATCTAGTAAATCCCAAACTGTGCATTTAGCCGTAGAATTAGAGTCGAACGGTATACCAATATTACATGAGGCTATCGATGCGAAGCCAAACCAAATATTAGTATTTTCGTGGTTCAAAAATGAATGCCAGGTTAAAGATATTTCTAGAAAGAAACAAAAGGTACTAGAAGTATTTTTACCATTAGATAATTCCGAGTTAATAAAAGAATTTTTAAAGAAATATATTAGGCCTAAAATTAAATATTTTATATATTTTGAACGGGAAGAACATCGAAAACAATTTAGTAATATCATTATAAACCTGTTCAAAAAGGACATGGTTCAATTTTTCGAATGTACGGAACGAGTAGTTTTTGTTGAAGATGAAAAAGAACAAAGAGCGATTGTAGTTAAATATCACGAAGGAAAGACATGCCACCGGGGCATTAAAGAGACGCTAGTCAGAATCCGCAGAAATTACTGGGATAATTTACAAGAAACCGTTTCGGCAATAATAAATAGTTGTACTGCGTGTAAAAAAATGAAATACGACAGGAAGCCAATCAAACCTATACTTCAATTAACCCAAACACAAGATGCTCCGTTTCAAGAAATATTTATAGACCTGTTTAACATCGAAGGAAAGCATTATCTCACCCTTATAGATGCGTTTAGCAAATTAGGCTAAGCGATAGAAATTTCAAATAGGTCTACCCCCGAAGTAGTCCGAGCTTTGATGAAGTACTTTTCTTTTTACGGAATACCCAAAAAGATAAGTTCAGACCCAGGCTCTGAATTTAACAATGAATTAATTAAGGAATTCTTAAGCTTATATAAAATTGAACAACACATCGGAACCCCAAATAGCCCAAACTCGATGGGGCTTATAGAACGATTTCACTCGACGATTATAGAAATTTATAGATTGGCAAAATACGAAAGAAAACCTACTGATGCGGCATCAGTTATGACGTATTCCATACTAGCTTATAATAATACCATTCATTCGGTAACAGAGCTTACACCTTTCGAGGTAGTTTTCGGACACACGGACACGGGTAGCCCATTTAATACAGAAATTGATAAGCAGTATTTCCAACACTTAATAAGAGACCATGCAAAGCGAACAAAATTCTTATACAAACATTTAGCAGAAAATATGGTAGCGATTAAAGAAAAAAATAGGGAAAAACGAGGCGGTGAAGATGAGATAGTATTTCCGTGTGGTAAGACTGTATTTGCTAAAGATATCAACAAAAGAAAAAGCAAAGATAGACCGCGATAGGTTAAGGCTAAAGTAGTAGGCAAAGCCGAAAGAAATATAGTGCCAATAAAAGTAGGTGAAAGAAAGACTAAAGCCCCGATTAAAAATATCAAACGCCCTCCACAGATGGTGCATACTGATGATTGCGATGCCGATCCTGGCCCATCATCTGCAGTTACTTGAGGAGAACCCAGGGATACTTCCGGTAAAACAAGGACAAGCATATGCACAAACAGATCATTGGACTATAATAAAGATTTTAAATTTAGAAAATATTTACGATGACCTAAATCTAATTATTGCTTAATATCGTAAACTCAGTAAATTAATTGAAGTAAAAGAACCATACCCTCGCGAATTTATAAGCGTTAAAACCCATGCAGATCACATACGCGACTTAACCCTTCAAAAATTTCAACAACTTATGCCGCAACGTTTTAAGAGAGGGATCCTAAATCCATTAGGGTCAGTTCTAAAAATTATTACGGGAAACTTCGATCATGAAGATGCTCTAAAGTATGATAAACTTACCTCGGAATTAAGTCACAACCAAATTATCGTGTCTAGAAAACTCACCTTAGTCTCTAAAATGTTGGAAAGCTTTATTAATGCCACTGAAACCTTAAATAATAATTCCGTTATGCTAGATGCACGCCTAAAAAGTGTAGAGACAATGCTAAATCATCTAACGACTAGAGAAAATAACTGGGTTTTCTCTACATATATTTTTGGATTATTTAATTTATTCTTATGCAATTTTCGAACCATATTTGATAATTTAAATGAAATAGAGACTGCCCTAGCTTTTAGTAGAGTATCTATACTTCATCAATCTATTATAAAATTCTACAGAACTCTTAGATCATTTAAAACTAATATCCAATACCGAAAATTTAGTGTACCCACCAACCGAAACTAATTTGGTACAATTAGAACAAACCATAAGAGTAAAATCTTAGAGATTCCGTTAACTGATAATAATACCTACAATTACTTTAAGGTTTATTCCGTACCTATTCTCCGCGAACCCGTAAACGAAACAATTACCATATTCCCAAAATATCCTTATCTCCTGGTGAAAGGGACGCCAAGCTATGCCAAGAATTTAAAGACATATTTTAGTGCGACAAGCTACCACTGACCGTCGCTAATAAAATTAAACATAAAATACGTACAAAAAATGAAGACCCAATTTACGTCAAACCTTACCGACAGGCACCAATACAAGTAGCAGAGATAAATAGGCAAGTAGACAAGTTATTAAAAGACAATGTTATTCAGGAGTCACATTCGCCATGGAATGCTCCTGTACACCTGGTACCCAAAAAGTTAGATGCATCTGGTGAAACTAAATTTCGCATGGTTATAGACTATCGACGTTTGAATGACATAACCATCGACGACAAATACCCACTACCAAACATAACAGATTTGTTTGACAAGTTATGGAAGGATTCCTACTTCAGTACAATTGACTTGGCAAGTGGTTACCATCAAATTGAAATAGAAGAGCAAGACAGGCAAAAGACAGCCTTTAGCACTCAAAACGGCCACTATGAATTCCTCAAGTTGCCATTTGGTTTGAAGACAGCTCCTGCAACTTTCCAGCGGACCATGGACAGTGTGCTAAGGGGATTACAGGGGATACACTGTATGGTATATTTGGACGATATAATTGTATTTTCAACCAGTCTGGAAGAACATATACAAAAGTTACGGACAATATCCGACAGACTTAGGACGACTAATCTAAAGATTCAATTAGACAAGTCTTAATTTTTAAGGAAAGAGGTTTTATATTTAGGACATACCATTACGAAAGAAGGGCTACGACCGAACACTGACAAAGTTAAAGCTGTGCTAAATTTTCCTATACCTAAGACAACAACTGAAATTAAAAGTTTCTTAGGGCTGGTAGGGTATTATCGACGCTTCACAAAGGACTTTGCTAAGATCACACAACCCCTAACTGCATGTCTCAAAAAGCGAAATAAAATAATCATCGATGAAAAATATATAAGTGCGTTTGAAAAATGTAAAGAAATACTTACGAGTGAACCATTACTACAGTACCCGGATTTCGAAAAGACGTTCATCCTCACAACTGACGCCTCAAATATAGCTTTAGGAGCAGTTCTATCACAGGGCCCTATTGGTAGTGATAGACCTGTTGCATACGCTAGTAGGACGCTTAGTGACACTGAAAGTAGATACAGCACCATCGAACGCGAACTTTTAGCTATTATTTGGGCTGTAAAACATTTCCGGCCATACCTTTACGGACGGAAATTCGTAATTTACACTGACCATCGACCCTTAGTTTGGCTTTATTCTTTAAAGGAACCAAACAGTAAACTCACCAGATGGCGACTACGATTACAGGAGTACGACTTTGAGATTATTTATAAAAACGGGAAACAGAACACAAATGCCGACGCCCTATCCAGAATTAAAATTAATGCACTAAATTCAGACGACGAAGGTCATTCTATGGACGTTAACTTCGACAGCAAAGAGTGTAAGCTTACGGACCATTTAAAAGACGTTGTTAAGGAAATTGAAAAACTAAACGCTGAAAATAAAAGACATAATGACACGACGTCCACTGTAATAATATCAGACTCAAGTACTGTTCCTGCGAGCCCTATGTCTCTTTCCGACATAATATCGATAAGTAGTTCAGAAAAGGTTTCCGAATACCCAATCCGATCGCCTACAGAATCTAGTAAATCCCAAACTGTGCATTCAGCCGTAGAATTAGAGTCGAACGGTATACCAATATTACATGAGGCTATCGATGCGAAGCCAAACCAAATATTAGTATTTTCGTGGTTCAAAAATGAATGCCAGGTTAAAGATATTTCTAGAAAGAAACAAAAGGTACTAGAAGTATTTTTACCATTAGATAATTCCGAGTTAATAAAAGAATTTTTAAAGAAATATATTAGGCCTAAAATTAAATATTTTATATATTTTGAACGGGAAGAACATCGAAAACAATTTAGTAATATCATTATAAACCTGTTCAAAAAGGACATGGTTCAATTTTTCGAATGTACGGAACGAGTAGTTTTTGTTGAAGATGAAAAAGAACAAAGAGCGATTGTAGTTAAATATCACGAAGGAAAGACATGCCACCGGGGCATTAAAGAGACGCTAGTCAGAATCCGCAGAAATTACTGGGATAATTTACAAGAAACCGTTTCGGCAATAATAAATAGTTGTACTGCGTGTAAAAAAATGAAATACGACAGGAAGCCAATCAAACCTATACTTCAATTAACCCAAACACAAGATGCTCCGTTTCAAGAAATATTTATAGACCTGTTTAACATCGAAGGAAAGCATTATCTCACCCTTATAGATGCGTTTAGCAAATTAGGCTAAGCGATAGAAATTTCAAATAGGTCTACCCCCGAAGTAGTCCGAGCTTTGATGAAGTACTTTTCTTTTTACGGAATACCCAAAAAGATAAGTTCAGACCCAGGCTCTGAATTTAACAATGAATTAATTAAGGAATTCTTAAGCTTATATAAAATTGAACAACACATCGGAACCCCAAATAGCCCAAACTCGATGGGGCTTATAGAACGCTTTCACTCGACGATTATAGAAATTTATAGATTGGCAAAATACGAAAGAAAACCTACTGATGCGGCATCAGTTATGACGTATAACCATACTAGCTTATAATAATACCATTCATTCGGTAACAGAGCTTACACCTTTCGAGGTAGTTTTCGGACACACGGACACGGGTAGCCCATTTAATACAGAAATTGATAAGCAGTATTTCCAACACTTAATAAGAGACCATGCAAAGCGAACAAAATTCTTATACAAACATTTAGCAGAAAATATGGTAGCGATTAAAGAAAAAAATAGGGAAAAACGAGGCGGTGAAGATGAGATAGTATTTCCGTGTGGTAAGACTGTATTTAAAAAAGATATCAACAAAAGAAAAAGCAAAGATAGACCGCGATATGTTAAGGCTAAAGTAGTAGGCAAAGCCGAAAGAAATATAGTGCCAATAAAAGTAGGTGAAAGAAAGACTAAAGCCCCGATTAAAAATATCAAACGCCCTCCACAGGTGGTGCATACTGATGATTGCGATGCCGATCCTGGCCCATCATCTGCAGTCACTTGAGGAGAACCCAGGGATACTTCCGGTAAAACAAGGACAAGCATATGCACAAACAGATCATTGGACTATAATAAAGATTTTAAATTTAGAAAATATTTACGATGACCTAAATCTAATTATTGCTTAATATCGTAAACTCAGTAAATTAATTGAAGTAAAAGAACCATACCCTCGCGAATTTATAAGCGTTAAAACCCATGCAGATCACATACGCGACTTAACCGTTCAAAAATTTCAACAACTTATGCCGCAACGTTTTAAGAGAGGGATCCTAAATCCATTAGGGTCAGTTCTAAAAATTATTACGGGAAACTTCGATCATGAAGATGCTCTAAAGTATGATAAACTTACCTCGGAATTAAGTCACAACCAAATTATCGTGTCTAGAAAACTCACCTTAGTCTCTAAAATGTTGGAAAGCTTTATTAATGCCACTGAAACCTTAAATAATAATTCCGTTATGCTAGATGCACGCCTAAAAAGTGTAGAGACAATGCTAAATCATCTAACGACTAGAGAAAATAACTGGGTTTTCTCTACATATATTTTTGGATTATTTAATTTATTCTTATGCAATTTTCGAACCATATTTGATAATTTAAATGAAATAGAGACTGCCCTAGCTTTTAGTAGAGTATCTATACTTCATCAATCTATTATAAAATTCTACAGAACTCTTAGATCATTTAAAACTAATATCCAATACCGAAAATTTAGTGTACCCACCAACCGAAACTAATTTGGTAAAATTAGAACAAACCATAAGAGTAAAATCTTAGAGATTCCGTTAACTGATAATAATACCTACAATTACTTTAAGATTTATTCCGTACCTATTTTCCGCGAACCCGTAAACGAAACAATTACCATATTCCCAAAATATCCTTATCTCCTGGTGAAAGGGACGAAATACTTACCAGTTACGAAATCCTGTCGCCCGCTTGCCGCTGGTAATGATTTCCTGTGTACCGAAGAAAATAGAGCCCTCTACCTTGGACTTATTTGCATAGAACAGTTGATGAAATTTGAGAATAACCTTACTTGTTGCACACAACACGCTATTATAATTGAAGACGTTAAAGTACAGCAAATTAAAGCAGAAAATTGGATTGTTTTTACAAAGCTAAGAACGACACTTACCAAACACTGCGATAACGAGATCAGCAAGCAACCCATTTTTGGAACATATATACTAACCAGTGATGAGCCCTGTGACCTGGAGATACATGGTACTTACATTCATCACAACCGTGTTTACACAGAATACGAGGCAGCACTACCAGCTCCAGTCGTCAACTTACCCCAATTACGTGCAACTACCAATGTAACAAGTACACGCGTAATTAACATGAATGGTGTCAACTTGGACGATGTGAAGTATATGTCAAACGCTTTAAAACACAGTGAAATCTAATACATAGATTCAAGTGTCTTCAAAGGAGAAAAGGACTCTAACTTCAGTGTTCTAACATATGTAATTTTAAATTTTCTAGCCTTAAGTCTCATATTGTTTTTAATATACTTATTAAGAAAAAAATGTATGCCTCACTTCCAAAATTATCGTAAAAACATTAAAAATGATATTTCCGATAATTTTGCTCTTAGGGAGGGAGGAGTTATGGATGCACCCCGTCCCTCTGTTTTAGACTAGTATATTATATATCTTATATTGTATTATTTAGGCTAAGCAACAAAACTAACACATCAGCATTTTATATAAGATTCCTAGTACTTAGTTGATGAGTCGAACGTCTGGCTACGAACAGACTCTTTAAGATTCGATCATTATTAAAGCCACCTCCAAATCGGTGAGACGTATTAATTTAGTTGTAGTTTGGTTTTTAAAAACTCCTTTCGACGTTCCCGAAATTTGACTACCTAGGAAATAAAAAATACAGAACATATTTGTTTTTTTTATAGGATAAGTATGAAAAACGAGCACACAGTCCACCTGATGGTAAGTGGTGACATCTACATCTATACTCGATTACGAATCGTTGATCTTTAATCGAGATGCGTTGTCACTCGTGTGGACTCAGATGGAATGCCTCGTTTCTAGTAAAAGGTCTCCGGTTCTATACACTCACCATACGAAACACATCAGAGTTAAGCTGCTATTTTACGCTGGTATTCTGTGAGAGCGCGGTCCCTTCCCGATTCGACCCATTCGTGCTACAACTACGAGTATACTACTAATATAGTTGCAGCATCAAATTCATATTTGTTGAAAATATTCAAATACGTTTCCCCTTAGAGACAAAAATATTTTGATTATTGGTTTATCACCACCTGCATTATCTCGTTATTATTTAATATTGTCTATTGTCTAATATCTCGTTATTAGTTATTTTTTAATTATTTAATTTATATTGATTTCAAGGTACATTCCATCACTCTTGTGTTGTAATTCAACTTGCATTATAAAATAGTTTTCAGTACCAGGATTTCAATACATTGGATGAAATAAATGACAAGCTCGTGACAGAAGAACGCAAAAACAAATGCATGCGGCGAGACATACGCAACTTCACACAGGAAGCGGTCATGTTTTGTATCCTACCCTTAGGGGACCCTTTACTTCTCGCCGTATGATCACAACGTTGTTGCTGATTCTGTCACTAGAACCTCAAATAGAACTTTTTAATCTATTTTTTCTTTTGCATATTAAGATATTGTAACATACCAATATTTTTTACATTCATTGCTATACGGACGACAGTACTGGTGATGCTTTTAACACCAGCCGCAGCAGAAAATCGGGACAGTATTTCACGCTGGCACACCGCTTGCAATTTTACAAGGTGCATATTCGGCCTTACATAAAATACTGTTCTCATCTCTGGGCCGAAGCACCCCAATACCAGCTCCTTTTACTTGGCCGCATACAGCGAAAAGCGGCTATAATTTTCAATGACCAAGTTCTTTTATCATGAGGAGTGATCAGACGAATTGTTTGGATTAATTCCAGCCGCCAAATTCCACCAATGTATATCGAGACAAAACTCCTGATACTATTCACAATATCTTGGCGGCGTGGATGCTTGGCGGTCCACCATTGTGCAATTTATTAGAAGTTTTCTTCCTTGCACGATTTTTTCGATGAATCGTTAACCACCGTCAATTTTTTCGGATCGTTGCGGCTGAGGGACCTTCAAGAAATGAGTTTACTCCTTTTTAAATGCCAACAATGCAATTGGAGTTTCTTGGTGTTGCAATTATTCATGAACGGCGGTCGACATTTATCATCAGGTGAGCCGCATGTGCGTCTCCACTTTTCTATTAAAAAAAAATTCAATACAGCTCGTTTTGCAGAAGCGATTGAGTGAGACTAAGGCTCGAAAATCTTTGCCAGAGATTTGTCTGTCTGTCTGCTTATTCTATTTATACGACTTTAAAACCTCCCTCATTTGATCTCTTTATAATAATGAAGAGGTTCGAGCAGACTGCAACTTTAACACCGTCAGAGCCATTTTTACTTTTGTCTGCGAGGAAAATCTTTGCGAGGGTACTATTACGAACACTGAATCCTATATTCGAGGCTATACAACCTTATACCCAGTTTGGGTTTTGTCCCAAACGATATTCCTTCGAAGCCATATTCTCGCTGAGATAACTCCAAGAGAATTGCAAGGAATAAAGCCAGTTTCTCTCTATTATAGTAATTACACTAAATTTTACTTTAATCTAGTTGATTAGAACTGAGAACTAAGAATTGTTTTTAAAACACCAACATTATAATTGATTGGAAAACTACTTCAAAGGATTCATTATGAGTTTCAATTAATATTTAAAAGATCGATAGACCTATGTGAAAATAACACAATTACTATCAATGCGTAACTAACTAATAGCAATTAATTTGTTTTTGCGTCAGCTAGCATCCATCAAAGGCGCTTCAAAGAAGACCTTAAATCAATGTCGAAATATTAAATTATTTGTAAGCGAGCAAAATGAAATAAAAGATGTCATAAATTGGACCATATTCAGTCACCACGATAAGGACTACGATTATTGTTAAGCAAATGCTAAGGAGATCATTCTCTTATAAGTATGATATAAGATGATAGGCTATATCTTACAGAATAAGTAGGTATTATGCGATTCAAACAAAAAATAGGACTGACCTGGCGTCATATTGAAACGTTATGATGTGATGATGATGTCAATTCAAACCAGTTGGGTAGGGTGGGTAAAACAGATATTTTTAAATAATATTTAATTACAAATAAATACAAAAGAACCATGAAAGAAAAGTTTTGATCGGAATTTAGAACTTCAATGATTAATTTAAATATTTATTTTATTTATTTCATTTATTTATTAAATTACCATTTGGCAAAATGTTGCCAACATTGAAAATAGAAAAAATAACAGCCTTGAATTGTTTTTTAAACTAATTATGACTTCACTAGATTTGGTAATACTAAGACTTAGTTAAATAAATATAAAGTTGAAAATTTATTTTTTCTGCAAGCCGTACTTTTCAAGCAACATTTGACAGTTCGCAGTTATTTGAGGTTATTGACTTTCCTATTATTTATTGAATTGCATAGTAATTGAGATTGATAACTAAACGATAACTGACAAGGACGGCACAACTGACTTTTAGAGTAAATTTGCCACCTACAAACATTTAAACAATATTTCTGTCTTAAACGAAGATCAAGACAAACGTATCCTAGCGTCTAAAAATATGTACTTTGTTCGAAGTATGAAAGTCCACAATTAGTTTCAGCATTCTGGATAGCAATGTATGGAAAAAATGGGAAAAAGAGAAATTAATGATGAACTCTTTCTTCCAGAAGCGGACTCACAGAAGGTGAACCTGGTCGAGTGCCGATGGTTTGACAAAAAAAAATAGATTGATTTTATTATAAAGACTAGACAGCAACTATCTTCATATTACTCCAGAGGCGTAGAGCAGAAGTGCAGTGATCTTGTTTCTCAAGAAAAGCGACAACGCTCTTTTGAAGAACTACAGACCGATTTCCCTTCTCAGTCGCGTCTATGTGCTGTTTTCAAGAGTGATTACGAATCGAATCGTCAGACTTGAAGACTTCCAGCCTCCCTAACAAGCCGGTTTCCAAATAGGCTTACTAAAGTCTTTTTGGAAACATAGCCAGGAGAGGGCTATGCTCGGAGTCTCTCTGCGTGATAGACTCAGAAATGAGGATATCCGCAGTAAAACCAGAGTGACCGACATAGCCCAACGGATTAGTAAGCTGAAGTGGCAATGGGCCGGCCATATAGTTCGAAGAACCGATAACCAATGGGGAAGAAAGGTTCTCGAGTGGCAGCCTCGTACTGGTAGGCGTAGTGTAGGGCAACGCCCCACTAGATGGAGTTACGACCTGGTAAGACATGCAGGAAGTCGATGGATGCGGGTGGCTTAGGACCGTGCTTTGTGGCATTACTTGGGGGAAGCTTATGTTCAGCAGTGGACTTGTGAAGGGCTGTAATGATGATGATGATGATGAAAGCCTTTTTGGAATATGGTACTAACCGTAGACCACATACATACCCTACGGCAAATTGTGCAAAATACCGAAGAGTACAATCTGCCACTTTGCCTTGCGTATATGTCCGTTGCTCTTCATCCTCTTTATAAATTACATAAACGAATGTTATAAGCACTCAAAATTTTTATTATATGCTGATAATCTGAAGGCTTATAAAAATATAAATATGTAAATGATTGTTTACTTTTTCAAGAAGTTCTTAAGAACTCGAGTTTGTATTGTCTAAAAAATAAACTTTATCTTAGTATCCCAAAGTATCTAACAATATCTTTTACTAAAAACAAAAAAGTGGTTAAATTCAACTATTTACTTATTCCCTCTGTGACAAACTGTTGCATAAAGCCTCTTTTGTTCGAGATCTTAGTGTAATTTTGGACCAAAAACTCCACTTCGATTTACATTTAAAAAAATTATAAGCAAAGCATATAAACTTTATGGTCTTGTCATGAGATCATCAAACAAATTCAAAAAGCCTTCAACATATTTGTATTTGGTTAAGTCCTTGATTCAGCCGCAATTAGAATATGATTGTGTTATATGGGACCCCTACTATGCAAAATACAGTGAAGCCATAGAAAGAGTTCAAAGTAAGTTTTTACGCACCATGCATTATCGTCTTAAATATTTTACCCTTTCATATGATAAACTTCGTGTTAAATATAATTTAGTCACAATGAGATCGAGACGTTTATTATTGCAGGCTACATTTTTGTTTAATATTTTTCATAATAAATTTGATTGCCCAGCGCTTTTAACTTACGCAGTGTACGCCGACGATGTGTGTTCGCCGTTAGAGCTTGCCGTACTAATGCCGGCAAACGCATACTACTGCGACGGTTGATGTCAGTATATAATGATAAGTTTTTAGATATAGATATTTTTGCAACATCTTTATACAAGGCCAAAAAACAACTACTGTTACACTTAAAATAACATATATGTTATGATTTTTTTTCTTTATTAATATGTTACTTTTACTATGTATAAATATATTGTATAAGTTTAATTTTGTTTGTACTAAGCAAAACTAAGTAAGACGTGGATAACGTAGTTGTGATTGTACAATATGTTGTGATGTACGGGATTGTACAATTAACCATTCAAATTCTAATTTAAACTTCTGTTCTTTATAATATATATTGTACTATTATTTGTTGTCCCAAAAAAATAAAAAAAAATATGGGCTATGAGGAAGCCTTCGATACCGTCGAAATTTGGGCATTGCTACAGTCCCTTCAGCGGTGCCAAGTTGATAGTCGGTATATCGAAGTGATTTTTGTCTGATGAGTGCAGGCCCGATTCCCCCTTAATATGGTAGCGGAGTTAAAAAAAACACTACACCAGAAGGGTACCAGCATCCCTGGTGAAGAAGAATTCCTCGGTGAGCATCCACGCTCAAGCTACCCTACTCTTCCTGAACGTGGGTGCTCAGGCTGCCCCGCGTATTCTGGGGGGGGGGAGTGAAATTCTGCTCGAGACCAAACCTGCTTGGGGCATACGGAGCAATAGGATTAAGGCTCCCCCTGCCACGCCATCAGTGAGTTTCTGCAATATCAGGGGACTTCATTCAAACCTTAACACCGTCCACTATCATCTGAAAACGGGGAAGTCAGCCTTGTTCTTTCTAACCGAGGCGCAGGTGTTCCGGGGTAGAATAGTTCTATATATCATAAGTTAATATACAGTAAGTCAGTATCGGAGTTTTACAAATCGAGAAAATATCGACATATGGGCTTTATTAAAAAAAAAACAATCGTAAGTCATTTTAGTTTAGTTCATTTATTATATTTATTAAGCGAATTAAATTATAAATATATGAAAATGTTAGATTATATTTTCTATCGATTATTGTTTAATTTAAATAAGACGATTATGTGTACCAATATTTTTCCGTATGAGATTTCAAAAATACTCGTTGTTTTATATGTTCTGCTGTTAAATATGTTTAGAAGCACAGGTGTTACAGATGTAGCTGAAGAAATTAAATATTTAACAGCTATTTAGATAAAACGGGAGTAAACTGTCCACCCAGCAGACAGTCGATGACGACATTAACTCAAGTTCATAAGACACCTAACCGATCAAAATAACTTGAGGTTTATATTGACATCGAAGCACTTGTTTCGTAGTTTACACGCGCAGACACTTAAATCACAAAATCGCATTACCTATGAATCAAAATCCACTTCAAACCATTGTTTAAGCGATAAAACAGAATCAAAAATCCGGCGACGGTCAAGTTCCCTTCAAAACACACAGTTAGTAAAGTAGTTATAAGTTTCGTAGATTATAGTAATTTTAATACCACAGAGATATACCATACAAAATTACATATCTTTTGAAGATAATAAACAAATAAATAAACTAGGCAAAAATTAATAGAACAAAATATACAGAAGATTGTGTAGTAGTAGATTAAATGATTTACGATGCAAAATAAATAAATAATAATTAAAACTTTTTATTGAAAAAAATATTGACTGTCGATATTCATATTTTAACGCTTAGCCCACCGCGCGACTATGGTATCGCTCCGCTGGCTCCGCCCCTGCGTCGAGCATCGAGCGAACGCGCTAATGCTGGCGCTACACTAACGGGAAACGTCAATGCCTAAAAACACAACAAGTATTGCTTTAAATTTAACGCGATAAAGTCGGCTACACTTGAACGCTACACGTCTTTAAATTTCAATGCCATTGAACACCGTTAAGGTTGGCATTAATGTTCTTTAAAGACTTTTTATATTTGTTAAAAATGGTGCTATAAAACCCATTAAATTTTCCTTCGCCTTTCTAATTCTTCGATAGTTGTATAAAAAGATATTAATTGGATAATTCGTCGGAAAGAATCATTTTGCGCTGTATGAAACTTTTGAGTCTTGAATCCCATAAACATGACTATGTTTGTAGAGTCTTAAGAAACGTAATATTTTTTTTTATTATTCTGCTCTATCATAGCCATACATGCGACCTTGTTGTGCTCATCGTGCACAGTCAGACAAACGTAGTGTGGCCGCTTTAACGTGTTATTTCGTACGGCGGTAATCTCTTTGATGTATCGCTACTACATACGCTAGCCGCTCGATCACAGTCTTTGGATTTTCGCCACAAAGATCCAAAAACTCCGAAGCGCAGCGCACTCTTTCCTGTCTGTACCGCTGAAAGAAGTTTCGGTACCCATCTTGCACTCACTTTTTTCATGTGAAGATGTTCATGGATCGCGCGATGAACGGTACTCTTAGAGAGCCCAAGCCTTGCTACAATTTCTCTAATCTTCAAACGGCGGTCACTCAGAACCTCCTCTTCGATAAGAGCAATCGTTTCGGGAGTGAGCACTTCTACAGGTCGACCGTGTGGCCAAAGTCTTCGACGGTTTCTCTCCCGAGGCGAAACTCTTTCACCCAATTTTTCACTGTGCTATAGGAGGGAGCAGACTCCTTATACACGCCATCCAATCGTTCTTTTATTTGGGCAGGGAAAAAACCTTCTTTAAACAGAAACTTTATGACACTTCGATACTCAGTTTTCGACATTTTGAAAAAATACGCGACTCTCGTTATTCAAATGCCTGTTAAACTAAGACTAAGCATTTCATGTCGATGCATGTTTCTTATATTAAGTGCACGATAAACGTGGGGGTCATTGTAGAAGCGTGCTCGTCGCGACCCCTGCCAGCCCTTTTCAGGGCTGCAATTCTACACAACTGCGCACCCATGCAAACGAGGGTTAGGGCGTCCCCCCAAGGCGACGCACACCAGCTCGTCCCCGTTGGAGTGGAATGCAAAAGAGAATTAGATGTCGTGTGTATGTCGGAGACCAAACGGAAAGGCAGTGGTACTGAAGAGCTCCCTGGCGGGACGTTAGCTATATGGTCCAGAGTCCGGAAAGCGAGAACGCCTGCTAGGGAGTGGAAGTGCTGTTGTCGTCCCGGTTGGTCTATCTTATGACTGAATACAAGGTTGTGAACTCAAGACTTCTCTGGGTTCGCTTCAAAATAGGACTGACGAAATTATTTCTTTTGGCTGTTTATGCGCCGGTAGCTTCGTCGTCCAGGGCTGAGCTGGAGGAGTTTTGGGAGAATGTAAGAGAAGTTCTAGATTTGGTTAAGGGAAACGAAAGAACTGTTGTATGTGGTGATTTGAATGGATGGGTAGGTATCGCTCGACCAGGATACGAGTCGGTGCTTGGAAAGTTTGGCGATAAAAGGGTTAATGATGCTGGCAAGCTCATACTGGCTGTATACAAGGAAAAGGGTCTTCTTGTGACAAACACTATGTTTAATCACAGGAAAATCCATATGTACACTAGAGAAAGAAAGAATGAGAGAAGTATGATTGTATTGTTCCTGGTGGATGACCGACTGCGAAAACAGGTGATGGATACACGAGTGTTCAGGGGTGCTGACCTGGGAACGGATCATTGTCTAGTAATTACTAGATTTAGGGGTTTGTTCGCGGGTTGGCGCTACCGGACGACAGTAACAGAACCACAGTCGGTCTGTCGCATCCGAAGCTGGAAGCTTCAGGAAGCGGATACTAGGGACAAATGTCACACGAGGGTAACCGAAAAGCTTGACACCATCGATGGCAGGAAAGAATGTGTGGAGAGAACATGGCAGAACCTTAGGGATGGAATGGTAAGTGCAGCGAAAGAAGTATGTGGAACGACAAAAAGAGGTAGTAGTAAAAGAAGAGATGCATGGTGGAATGATGAAGTGAGAGAAGCTGTAAAAAAGAAGAAAAAAGCATGGTTAGACTACTTGGCCTCTAGTAACGATGAGCATATGAGAGAGAAGATGAAAGAAAGATATAAGCTGCAGAAAGTTCATGCGAAAACATTGATTGAGGGAGTACGTGAAAGGTGTAGAATAGAAGCGGACGAGAGGTTGTCGCACAACTTTAGGGAAAACTCCAAACTCTTCTGGAAAGAGGTTGGAGGGTCCCGGAGTGGTGTGACAGCCTTAAGAATGAACAAAGTGCTTTCGAGAACCAATGACGTCCTCTCAGAAAAATCGGACGTCATGCAGCGATGGAGTGAATTTTATAGAGAAATGTTAAATCTTAGTGAAGGATCCGGGGGTGACGCCGTGACTGGCACGCCAGACACGGACCTCGATGACACTGAGGTCATCAGCATGAAAGAAATTGAAGAAATTGAACGTGCGATTCGAAGTTTGAAATGTGGTAAGGCTGCGGGACTACAGAGTTACTGCTGAAATGATCAAGTACGGTGGGCCTCGCGTCTGGGACAGCTTTCATCTGCTGTGCAATTTGTGCTGGCGGACGGGAGATATCCCGGATGATTGGCGATCCGCGGTCATTGTGCCTTTATATAAAGGTAAAGGTTCACATTTTGACTGCGGGTGCTATCGGGCGATCAGCTTGACCAGTTTAGCAAGTAAAGTTTACTCGAAGTTTTTGACACGTAGGATGCAAGAGAAATCGGAAAGATTCTTATGGGAGGCACAATGCGGATTTAGACCTGGAAGAGGATGCACGGTTCAAATGTTTTCTCTCCGCATGATCACGGAGAAGCTTCTGAGTGTTAACCAGAGGATTTTCTGTGCTTTTGTGGATCTGGGGAAAGCATTTGATAAGGTTATAAGGAAGAAAATGTGGGAACTGTTGCCGGGATATGGTGTGGATGGTCGATTGTTAAGGGCTGTGCAGTCACTTTACTATGACTGTAAAGCCTGTGTGCGGGTAGGGCATGACCTGTCATCCATGTTTAGCGTCCAAGCGGGCGTAAAACAGGGTTGTGTCATGTCTTCCTGGCTGTTCATACTGTATCTCGACAGCTGTTTACAGAAGCTGAAAAATAGCTGTTTGGGTGTGAAATTGGGTGACATAAAAGTTAATTAATAATAATAATAATATATTTATTTGCTTAAAACATGGTATGAAAAAGATTTTACAAATATACATTCGAACAACATGTTTTGCTAGAGAGAACACAGCATGCAAAAGATTTTTATCGTAAATTAAGACTTATGATTAATATAGTCCATAATGCTATAAAAATTATTCTTAACTAGGTATTCCAGTAATTTTGATTTAAATAGTCTAGTATTTAACATTTTAATATCATTTGGTAACTTGTTATATAAACGTACACACATAGATAAACAGCTTTTATTATATTTACTTATTCTAGGATTGTCACTTAATATGAGTTCGTATGGGTTTCGCCGCATCCGAGGGTTTACATTATCCGCCGTGTTAAATAAATATTTATGCTTCCATACAAACATGCATATTTCATAAATATAAAGACATGGTAGGGGTAATAAGTCAAGTTTTTTAAACACCAGTTGACATGATTCAGTTGGTTTAAGCCCACATATTGCTCGAATACATTTTTTTGTGCGCGAAATGCTCTATTTTGATCCGTGCTAACCCCAGATTACAAGTCCATAGCGCAGTATTGACTCGACGTATGCATGGTAGGACAGAACAGCCGTTTTTACGTTGGTAACGTTTTTTAAATGTTTCAGGGCGTATGCAAATTTATTTAATCTCGTAGATACATCGTTTACTTGCAATTTCCAGATAAAATTTTTATCTATATTTATTCCTAGAAATTTTGTATTCGTTACTGCTTTTATTTTTGGTATGTTGAGATTAATATTATATTTTTATTATTACATTTATTGAATTGTATATATATATATATATATATATATATATATATATATATATATATATATATATATATATATATATATATATATAGATTTGTCAAGATTTATTTTTAAATTGTTTATGTCCAGCCATTCAATTAATTTATCTATAGTGTTATTTATGTCAGTCTCATGGTCATTAATGGTATTATCTTTTTTTATTAGAAGTCACAATTATTGAAATATCATCCGCGAATAATATGCATTTATGATTTGTTATATTAACAATGTCATTTATATATAATATAAATAAAATAGGACCAAGCACACTTCCTTGTGGAACGCCATATCTATTGAGTCTATATTCAGACGAGTACGGTATGAAATCCTTATTTTCATCTATTTTCATAATTGTAACACATTGCTGTCTGTTACTGAGGTATGAAGATATCCACTGAAGAGTGGGCCCTCTAATCCCAAGCTTTTCAAGTTTTTGTAGCAGGAGGTCGTGTGAAACTAAGTCGAAAGCTTTAGACAAGTCAAAGAAGAGCCCTGTAGTTAAGTGATTATTATTTAAATTTGATAGGATTATTTTTAGGAGAGAAAAAACGGCCAACGTAGTAGATTTGTCTTTTTGAAATCCGTATTGTTCGTTAATTATAATATTAAATTTGTTGCAGAATTCGATTATTCTTTTGTACATGCACTTTTCATAAATTTTGGACATAATAGGTATCAATGTTATTGGGCGATAATTATATACGATATGTTTCTCTCCTTTTTTATATAGTGGTTTGACAATGGATAACTTTAATGGATCTGGAAAAGTTCCACACGAAAATGATAGGTTTATTAAATGGGTCAAGATTCCTATTATTTCGTCGATACAATTTTTTAGAATTTTTGTACAAGCTTATGTCATCATAGCCTGCAGAACTAATATTTTTTAATGACATTATCTTTCTTCTAACTTCGTTTTCCGACATGGGTTTGAGAAACATAGTGTTGACGTTATGAGTGTTGTTTAGTAATTTTTTTGTTTTTGTGTGTGTTGTTTCGTGCGTCGAATTAATAAAGTGATTATTAAAGGCAGAGGCTATTTCTATTGGGTCCGTCAAAACATTGTTATTAATTATAATTTTTTCTATGTCATTTTTGTCATGTGTGCTACTTATTTCCTTTTTAATAATGTTCCACGTGGCCTTACACTTGTTGTCATTTTTATTTATAAACTTTATGTTGGCAATTTTTTTTGAATTATGAATACATTTCTGTAATAGTTTGGAATATGTCATACATTTAGCTTTATTAACAGCATTTGTTTTCCTGTAATACTTATATCTTAAGAATCGTTTGGTTTTAGAACTTGCTTTGATCCCTTTACTTATCCAATTTTGTTTTTTATTATTATTTATATCTACTTTAATTCGTACTTTTGGAAAGCAAAGATTATAAAATAGGCACAACAAATCATGAAAACTACTGAAAGCTACGCTAGCATTATTTGCCGCATACGCTTCTGACCAATACATTTTTTGTAGACATTCTCTAAATTTCCTAATATTATCTTTGTTATAATCTCTTTTATAAATATAATATATCGCATGCTTTTGTATATCGCGTTTTAAAGGAATCCTTAATAATTGTGCTGTGTCGTGATCAGATAGATGTAGTGGTAGTACTGCCGCAGTTGCATTCGAAATATTACTTAAAATATGATCGATGCAAGATGACTTTCGTGTGGGTACATCAATGTATATTTTTAAATTGTAATTATAGGATAAATCTTGTAGTTCTTTAGTGATATTGTCTCTTTTTAATGTGTTTATGTTAAAATCACCAGCCAATACTATTTATGCTCTAGATCGGTATTTCATAGTTAAATCGTGTAAGAGATTATTTAGTGTGCATAGAAACTGGGTCGGATCTGATTGGGGTGTTCTGTAGAGACAGACAGTTATTAATTTAATACACGTTAGTTCAATGCCACAGACTTCAAACGTATTCTGCGACGCATATTTTTTTTGTTAGTGACAGGATACAGGTCCCCCCTCTTTGCTTTTTTCTGCAGAAATTGGCGGCCATGATGTAACCGGTTAATCTTAAAAACTTCTCACAACCTTTTTTTATAAAAGTTTCCGAAAGACAAATAACATCCGGGTCACTGTTACTCTCCTGTAACTCCTGTATAGTTATTTCTATTAAATCTTGTTTTAACAAAGCACTCGCGATATTTTGATGTAAAATTATAAAATTATATGCAGCAGGAATTTGTTTTTTACCGTCGAAAAAATGTATTATTCTTTTTTATTACAGGAAAATAATAAGGTATCGTTCCTCTATTAAAACGTTCAACTTGTTTTGCAGAGATGTCAGTTTGTTTCTTAAAATAAAAAGGGATTGTTCCTTTTTTGGGTTCATTTAAGATTTTACACATTTTAAAACTTGACTAAGCTTGCTATACGTTTACTAATTTCGCTAGGGTTCAAATATTTGTTTGCATAATCATTACAGTCAATAACATAATTAATTAATTTACAAATTTCCGAACGATTAGAGTGTTTACAATTCAAAAAATGACAATTTTTATATTTCTTTCATATATTTCTAATAAAATAATTTAATTTATTAACATTTATATTTATATTTTCAATAACATTTAGCACAATTATCGTATTATTACTAAAGGTGTCTAGTATACATTGTAGCTCTGATAAAACTAGCTGTATATTGTAATCATTTCCCCTACACAAATTATAAGTTTATCGTCTGACTTTAGCGTCATGTTTCGACAGTTTTTTATTATTTCATAGCTTGGTGCATATGGTTTCGTCTGACCAGTAACTTCATATTTTTCGTATTGAGTCATGTGTCTCGAATGTGATATAGCTGCAGCCAGGCCGACGCATTGTTGAGAACCGATGATGTGAATTTTTTTTTATAGGGTCGGGTTTATGTTGTTCTGTGATAGGATATGAGATCTGGTTCGGTTTTTCTATCGAGGTTTTAAGGTATTTTTTTTGTTCCAGTTTTGTTATTTTTTCCGTAAGACCTGTGATCTCTTTCTCTGCATCCTGAAGTTTTTTTTGCAAGTCGCTGATTTTTTGTTGCAGGCATATTATGATGGTGTTAGTGTTGGGATTAAGGTGTGACTTGACTATCGGCGAAGATGGTACAGAAGATGCGTTATTAATTAATAAGGAGTGTCTTTTATTTTCATTACAAACTCCAAGGCTACCTCCTATTTTTGTAGGAGAATGGCAGAGTGATTTTAAAATTTTATTTTCCGAAGTCAACTTATGTATTTGTCTGTGTAAATCATTATTTTCTAATATCAAATTTTCTAATTCGTTTTGAGTACTTTCAAGTGTACAAGTTAACTGAGATATCGTTACTTTCATTTCAGAGATTGATGTTATGTCTGTTACGGTCCCGTCTACACTCTTAGACAGTTTACTAGGCGTGGTGAATGACTCATCCGATATATTGTAATCGGTAAGTATGTGAGAATCCAGCACGTAAGAAGTGTTCTGGTCCGATAACTGTGAAGATTCAAAGCATTGAAATTTATTTGCAATACACAATTTATCTGTTGAGGGCAAAGTACGTTCTGTGAGATTAGGTTTCTTTTTCGTTGTAATGTTATGCATATTGCTATTGATATCTTTTTTGTTTTTAATGCACATTTTACATCGCCACTTCTTTTTTGATGTCTGATCCAATAGGCGATATGTTATTTCCCGGTAGCCATCACAATCTAATTCGCTGTTGGTAGTTTTCGTGTTGATTTTAGATGTCATGCTGCGTAATTACGTTGTTAAATGGTAATTATATTATACACAAAGAATTTCCACTGTTTATCAATAGATATCGCTGTTATTAATAATGTGTATGATTTTATCTTCAAAATTTGAATTAACGGTTTTATGTCAATAATTATATTCGATTTGTTTAAATATGATTTGTTAAGTTCATAAATTGATAAATTTTAATGTTCGATTGTTACTGGAATAAGACTTAACTTACAACACCCTCCAATGAATGCATAATTGTGTTTTTTTAATTGTTCTGCACTAGGTTTCACACTTCACTTTTAATCGTTTTTATTTTTGTTAAATATAGGTTTTTTTTCACAGATAACAGTATAGTGTTTATATTACAACCAATTATTCACTACTATTACACAAATAAGGCTATTATCACTTTAACACTATTTTTTTACTATTTTTATGCACGAGCTCGATGTTTACCGTGCCATCTACCGGTCAATTCATAATTGTCTGCTGTATGCTGATGATGCATTGCTTATTGCACCATCAGAAGCAGAACTGCAGGCATTAGTCACGTGTATGAAAGAGGAATGTGAAATTAAAGGTCTCCGTTTGAATGCTAATAAAACAAAGCTTCTGGTATTTGAAAAGGACGAAGAGAGAACGAAATGTGAAATATGGGTAAATCAGGAATGTCTAGAACAGGTAAATGAAATTGTATACTTGGGGAGTGCTTTCAGCCGGGATGGAAGATGTGATTTAGATGTGGATAGGCGTGTCGCTGCCGGAAACAAGGTCAATGGTGCCCTGAATGCATTAGTAAAAAAGCAAGGCGTGGTGAAGAGTGCACGCCTTGCAATACATAACGCAGTGTTGGTACCGACTTTGTTATATGGCAGCGAAACCTGGGTATGCCAGAAGAAGCATAAAAGCAAGTTGAATGCAGTTCGTAAAATGTGTGGCGTTAGCATAGCCGACCGAAAGCGAAACGAAGAGATTCGCAATATGGCAGGATTGAAAGATGACCTTATCACAAAAATTGATAGGGGCGTACTCCAATGGTTTGGGCACGTTGAACGAATGAGTGAAGACCGAATGGTGAAGAAAATATATAGAGCGAAAGTAAATATTAAAAGGTGTCGAGGTAGACCGAGACTAACTTTCGAAGACCATGTGAGCAAATTGCTCGAGGAGGGGAGGGTCAAGAGTACTCGGATACCTAGAAGTGCATGTATGAAGAAGTTAATGAACCTGAAAGAAGCGAAAGAGGTATGTAAGGATCGTGACACTTGGCGATCTGTTCTCTCTGGCTACCCCGTTTGGGATTGTGCGTGAAGATAAGTAAGTAAGTACGATAAACGTACTATTTAATGCAACACAACATGTAGCGACATGTCGCGTTAAACTATATCAGGCCAGTTCATTATGGGACCGCCTGGTAAGTATTAATAACTATAGTGTAGAATCAACGTACTACAGGCAAAAAAAACAGAATAGAGGAGGTATATGTATATTAGTAAGACTGAACTTGCAATATAAAAATCTAGAAATACCAAAAAAAAATATGCCACTGACGAAACTTTCGAATGTTGCGGGATTGAAATAATAAACCACAAAGTCGTCGTCATATGTTTATATAGAACACCCAGCTCTAATATTTAATTATTTTTACATAAGTTTAACACGTTCTTGCATCAGATAACCGAACAAAATAAAAATAAAATGTAGTTATAACAGGGGACATTTATATCGACACTCTCAAACATAGTAGCACAAAGAATATGTTTTTGGATATTTTATTGAATTATAGCTTAATAACTCATATTAACAAACCCACAAGACGTAATGCATGCATAGATCATATAATTAGTAACATTAACAATGCTCAGGGGGAACTATTGGAATTAGCATTGTCAGACCACAATACAGCGCAAATGCTAAATGTACCTGTACAACAACAAATATATAGCCCTTTGAAACATTATTTTATCTTCAAAAGGGATTACTGTGAAGATAATATTAAAAAATTCCATGAATGTTTGTGTAGTTTAAATTGGTCACATATTTATATTGAGAATGACATAAATATCGCATTTGATAAATTCCATGACCTTTTCCTGCTAATGTATGAATTATGCTTTCCTCAGACGCGCATTAAAATTTTGAACAAACCATCTAAACCCAGGTGGTTGACTAAAGGCTTAAAGGTTAGTTGTAAAACGAAAAGAAAATTACAGTTAAAATATTACAAACGCAATACTAATGAAAACAAAATTAAATTCATAAAATACGCAAAGCTCCTTAAAAATGTTTTCGCCTTTCCGAAAAAATTAACAACTATAAGTTTATGAAGAATTCAAAAAATAAGTGTGAAGCTGCGTGGAAAGTTATTAGACAGGGATCTGATAAAAGTAATAAAGACCTAGTTATAAGTGGAGTTGAAGTTGACAATAAATTAATTATAGATCGTACTAAAATCGCTGCATCATTCAATGAATACTTCATTAGTTCTACTAATAGATCTCCCATTAAAAATGCATTAATACAAATAAAACAACTATATCTACTTTTTAATCCATATGGTTATGCCGATATAATGAATATAATAAGGTCATTGAATGACACAAACGCAGTGGGATATGATTCAGTCTCTACAAAAATAATAAAATGTTTCAGTAACGAATTAGTACACATTTTAACTTACCTTATTAATCTTTCTTTTATAAATGGCAAATTTACAGATAGATTAAAGAAATCTATAGTAAAACCACTTTATAAAAGAGGTGATAAACGTCATATGGGTAATTATCGCCCCATAACCTTAGTGCCTATTTTTTCAAAAATATTTGAAAAAGCAATGTACAAGCGCATAATAGAATTAACCTCGAAATTTAATACAATAAGAGATGAACAATTTGGATTCCAAAGCAATAAATCAACTGCCCATGCATGTTTTCATCTAGTAAAAAATGTTGTTAAAAATTTAGATGACAAAAATCATAGTGTTGTTCAGTTATATTCATAGATATGTAAAGCCCTTGATTTCGTTTCACACAAACTTCTATTAAACAAACTCGACAACTTAGGCATTCGCGGACTGGCATTAAATTGGATAGAATCATATCTTAAAGACCGAAGGCAAAGTGTAGAAATTTCAATATTAAATTACAACAAGGAACTCGAGAAATATAAATCACCGTACCTATGTAATGGTATATAAAATTTGCTCATCATAAATATAAGCAAAACCAAATTAATACAATTTTATAATAATAAAAACAATAATGAAACAAAGCTAAATATTGTATACAATGGCGAACAAATAAAACAAATAAAGTCATTTCCTTTCTCGGTATACATATAGATGCATTTTGTAACTGGAAAACTCACATAGAAAAAGTATGTAATAAACTTAACAGCTTTGTTTACGTACTACGGAACCTTACAAAAACGGCATCGCAATCAACAGCTCTCATGGCGTATTACGGATACGTTTATTGTATACTTAGCTACGGTATAATGATATGGGAAAATTCTGTAGACATCAATAAAGTTTTTATTGTGCCAAAAAATGTCTACGTGAAATATGTAATATGGCCCCTCATGAGTCGTGTAAATCAATATAATTATAGAGATTTGAAAGTACTAACACTTCCGGGCATATACATTCTTGAAACAGCAAAATTTGTTAAAAATAACCCCGAGCTGTTTATAACTGCTGGAGATATTATCAAATCCAAACCTTTGAGGCATCCAGATAAATTAGTCATTGATAAAGTACCAAAAACAGTTAATTATCATAAGAATTGCTATGCAATGTGTATAAAAGTATTTAACGCTATACCCGATAACATAAAACTACAACCAAGGAAGAGTTTCGGGAACGAGTTGAAAAAGTGGCTATTTAATAAATCTTTTTATTCGGTTAGTGAGTTGTTGGAAAAGCAATATCTTTAAATTTTGGACTATTTTTAATAATAATATTTTAATACTTAATATATAATGTGACATGAAAATATAAATATTAATAATGTGATCGTGCAATTAATAGTAAATGTTTTTGTTTTATTACGTCGCTTTCTAGTTTATTTTTATGTTTTCTGTTTGTTAATTATTATCTTTGGTTTTTTTGTTATCTCAATCCATATTGTAGTTAATAATACTTAATGTTTTTAGTTTTATATCATTTTCTACACCAGAAATGGTTGTGTTGTGCTATATTCTATATAACAACTGTAAACACACACACATTATGCAAAATAATCAAATAAATAAATAAACAAATAAATAAATAAACCTATTGAAGCGACAGTAGCCTAGTGGCAGGGCGCGAACCGCGAACTCAAAAGGTCGCGGGTTCGAATCCACCATTCGACTACTGTCGTGAACCACTCCTAACACAAGCATTTTCAGCTTAACAGGAGTGGTTAAAGGGAATATTAGTAATGTTAGTTAATAGGATTACTAATACTTTTTTACAAAAAAAACCTCTCGTAATAAAATAAAAGTCGTGCTGTTATTAATTTTTTACGTGTATAGATGTTGCCACGAGGTATCGCCGTACATGAAATTGGTCAGGCTTAAAATTTCGATGATTGGATTACATAAAAAGCTGAAGGAATGGATTCTTATTACTCTTAGGTTATAGTAAATGAACTGTTACAACGTACTTTAAATCGAAAGGGGACCGTTATTGCCTCATCGGAATTTCCCTTGACGTGTGATCGTAATTTTTTTACGCCTCTATTGAATGATCCGTACTAAACTGAAGTAGATCGTAAACTTCGAAGATTGAACTTATAGCACAAGTGTTATAAATTTTAATAAATGGTGTAATTTAGCACATACAACTACATCAATGAATGGTATAAAATATAGGGTTTCAAAAAAGCAATGATAATGAATATAAAACACAATTTTTATTAATAAATAGGATCAGGCATTACTTTGCAAAAATTCGTAGTATTAAAGATGTAAAAATCGATTAGCTGAGATCACGTGAAAAAATAATTATGTGTAATATAATATAGATAGAAAGGCACGTCTCTCCCTACTTTTGAGTGCACTATCACTGGGCTTAGCACTGAATGGGTAGAATGGACCGGGGAAGGACTTATGACCTCACAGAAAACCAGCGTAAAATAGTCGCTTAATGCAGCTGTGTTTAGTATGTGTAGAGAATCGGAGAACCTCTTTCTGGAAACAAGGCATCCTAACTTAGCCTTCAGAGATGCGCACAGCAACCACTTACCATAAAGTGGACTATGTGCCCGTTTTTCACCCTTATTTTCTAAAGAAAGTCATCATTATCGTAAGTCTACGATTGAATGTAGGCGTTCACCATACATTGCTGTAAACCATGCTTAATCAGAAAGTTTTGGCGGTCGGTTTTCCCTGCACTTGCAAGAACGAGACTGCTAATTGACGACCTTTCTTTCCAACTGATTATCTGTCATTTGTGCAATATGGCCGGTCCACAGTCACTTTAGCTACTTTGGGTGTGAATGTTAGTTACTTTAAACTAGACTTATTTTGCGGAAATTCATTAAGTTAATCAGATTTTATTGCAAATTTCACTATGATCTCATGGCAGTATAAGAGAGCCTACTATACCATACAACCCCAAAGGTGTCGTAAGTTCCAACAGAGGTAATATAAACCGAAGATAGGTATGTTCCTGATAACAACTGAAAGTATTAAAAGACCTGCGGTTGTCAACCCACTTGCCGAGCGTGGCAAATATGGCAAATATCGCCCCCTGTGAGGCAATCTATAGGAAGGCTTATGTTCAGCTGTGGACGTTAATAGGCAGTAATTAATAAATAATTGTAAGTAAATAGTATTAATTCATTATCATCATTACAGCTCTTCACAAGTCCACAGCTGAACATAGGCCTACCCCAAGGAATAAAAATTTTCTTTTTTTTAACGAGATATGAAATTGTAAACAACTTTTTAAAATTAAATTAAATTTTTTACGTGACCAAAATTTTTTACATGATATCCGGGAGACCGCATAAGGGCCTTTCCGTAGTTTACCATGCCACTTGTAATGGTTTTCCCATAAATATTTTATTATACGAAAAACGGAGAACGTTAATTCGCCTATAGCCACTTCAACACAGGTAACCGGGGTAAAGGGTCCCGACCGGTGGGTCGTAAATCAATCATGAGTAGGATGTTGAGAAACCATTATAACAGCTTCTTGGAGAGTGTTCGTAAGTACTCCTAAATTGACCTAAATTCAGAGCATCAATCGTAATGCCGAAGCCAGTAAAATATCGTTACCACGCCGTCAAGTATTGTCCGACTACGCTGATGTCACATATTGTCAAATATTCGAAAAAAGTTCTCTAGTAACTCACAATAGTTAACTCGAATGCTGCATTATTTTACGGCAGAGCACACGGTAGATGCCACAACGAGTGCCGTCATACATATGAAGAGGTCGTCTGAAAAGAGGGGGTACGACGTGTCGATAAAGATGTGAATAGAACTTACTATCACTCCACTGGCATCTTTTTAGTTAGTTGCATAAGTTTTACAAGGGATAGATTATACGTCAATTAACGACGAGATCAAGATGTGTGGAGTGATATTTCGGTATCGATACTGCAAAGACTGTTGGATCAGCTGCTAAACCGGCTTGATCGGCCGAGCGAGGCCGCCAAAATCGGAAAGAATACAGTCATATCATCACTACATCTTTTGCTCATGAGTCCGTCTGGGTATCTACCTTACCTATTTCTGTCGCCTAATAGCAGTGCTTGCACCGCTGGGTCCTGGTTTGAAGAGTATGAAGATCCAGCATAATTACAGGCTGTGAGGCCTTCCATTTTAGTCCTCAGAGGTGGCAACGTACTTTTTACTTTTGTATTTGAAGTTAGCTGCAGATGTACATGAAATGCAGTCACAAATTACCACCTGGTCAAACGCAAGTTCCTTTATGACTTCAGTTATACAACATGTAACAAAAATCCTGTGGTTCCCGTTAAGTGCGTTATCAGAATCAATATTCAAGCGTATACAAATATATTTTTTTTGAGAAAAAAACGCATTTAAAAATTATTTTAATTAAAAAATAATAATTTGCAAATTGTATGTGGTTTTATTATCTTTTCATTGGCTGAGGAGTAAGAGGATTGTCTAAGACCCCCGCATTACCGATACTCGTGTGAGTTAGAGGAAATAAAATCACATACTATTTGCAAATAATTTCTTTTTAATTAAATTAAAAAAAATATGGTACAGTTTTCTGGAAAAAAAATATTTCTATACGCTAGAATTCTGATTCTGATAACGCAGTTAACAGACACCACAGGGTTTTTGTTCTATGTTGTATATAAGTTAATATAGTTATATTTATATATAAATAAAAGGTACTCAGGATACCCCGGAGAATATAAAATCTGTTATGTGAAAAAAGTCCAAGTTATCGATGAGGATAACGCTGTCGGTCTGTTACATTTTGAAAATCGATTCTCTTGTTGTGCTCGAGAATTTAATAATAACTCGATAATTCCGAAACTTATAACCCTTTATATACAAGATCTGCATGACGTCAATTCAATGTATAAATAATTTGTGTTTTATCAGGATTGTTAGCATTAACCGAGATTCGAATTAAAGACCTGTGACGTAGTTAGTTTATTCCAAACTTCAGGCGTCATAATAATTGTACGTGTTATAAAACATAATATATGACGTATTCAGACATTTTATAATTACTATTTTAAGTATTTTAATATAATTGAAGTGTTACGATGTTGAATTTAACGTAATGTTAATAATGTCACGTTTGTAAACGTGTTTTATTTATAAGATTTAAAGTCACTTTTGTCACTTTTATGTAACACACTACAGTAAAGTTCGAATTTGCTTAAAGCTCACATGACTTGCAAGCTTTTGTTAGTTATTTAATTTAATTTAATTATTGAAGTTTTTTTGAAAGTAACATCTTTTTTATTCAAGTGAAGGTGATAAACGAAGACACAGTCTACCCGATGGCTTAAATACATCTTGATTAAGAATATACTGATAAGTAGTCACCTTTACGGGCTGATAGAAATCCTTGTCACCAATAAAAAGGAGTCTCTAGTTTTTCCTTACTCTCCATATAAAACTAACTTACTTTTAGGCTGGTATTAGAAGGGAGCGTAGTACTTTCCCCGGTTGAGTTGACCCTTTCGTGACTCAAACCGAACTCTATATCGAAATAAAGTATATGTCAGTTTAAATTTCTACTAATTTACAATTAAACCTTGGAAAAAATATTTCTTAGAGAATTTTCAGTTTTGGATGTAAAATATTTTTGAGCCATTTTAACTTACCATTGTAAGTTAAAATAGAGCGTTGGTTGCGTTTGCCAAAAACATCGTATTGATATAGCAAGAGTTATGCAGGTTTGTGCTGCTGCACTCGTCATAAATACAAAAAATGTTCGCTGCCAAACTATGGCCTTATTGGTTTATAAAACTCACTTTTGTTTACGGGCTATTCCCGTATGTATATAATAAACGTATTACGCAACTAAAATTATATACGCGCATGCGAGTTGTTCGCTGGACGCTCGTGGACGCTCAAGGTCATTCAGCGAGCTATGGAGAGGGCTATGCTAGGAGTTTCTCTGCATGATAGACTCAGAAATGAGGATATCCGCAGTAAAATCAGAGTGATCAACATAACCCAACGGATTAGTAAGCTGAAGTGGCAATGGGCCGGCCATATAGCTCGAAGAACCTATAACCGATGGGGAAGAAAGGTTCTCGAGTGGCAGACTCGTACCGGTAGGCGTAATGTAGGGTGACCCCCCACTAGATGGAGTGACGACCTGGTAAGATGAAGAGGATGTAGGTGGCTCAGGACCGTGCTTTGTGGCCTTACTTGGGGGAGGCCTATGTTCAGAAGTGGACTTGTGAAGGGCTGTAATGATGATGCGAGTGGTTCCTTTGGGTTGTTATTTTATTTTAAAATATATTGTTGAAAATAATTCTAACTCGTATGCGCATAATACTAGAAAAAGCCTTGTTGGCTTGGGGTTGAGTATTGTTGGCCAGTTATAGGTAAGGTAATTAGCTTCTATTCGCTATAGATTACATAAAAATCTATTATTGTCTAAATTTCCAGTATACCTATATTGTATTTGACCTAAAAACGGTAAGGTACTTGCATTGAAAAAAATAACACTGTGTTGGAAAAAATAAAAATACAAACGTGTTACGTATAAATAAAGTATAAAGTTTCCGTCTGAAATATTATAGTCAGTGGTTTCTAATAAGCTCGGGAGTCAGGTGTATACTAAACATAAAATATAAAATATACAAAATTTTTGTCATACGCAAATTTCAAAATTTATATTAAACTAAGTTTATATAAAAAGGGTTATTATAATATTAAGGAATTTATGGATGATAATAATCCCTGGGAAGGGTGATCGCTACCAAGCTATTTCTAATTTGTCTTGTGTCGTTAATTGTAAACATGATTGTAAGATATTATTTGAAAAAAAAATAGTCGTGCTGGGTTTCTTGCTGGTTCTTCCCAGGACAGGACAGACATTTTTGCGAACCAGTGGTAAATGAAAAAAGTGACTTTCAATAAGTATTGTTTACAATCTATATTAAATATATAAGTTTCTGTTTCTGTTTCCGTAACACAAAAACAACTACTATTAATAAAATTGTCTGTCTGTACGCTCTAATGTTCGGAATGGCTAAAGCGATTGGGATAAAACTTTAAGAACTGATACGAATAGTGAGCAATTCCATGAGGGCTATATTTTTAGCCCATATTTTATCCGGAAACTTGAGGATAATTTTATTCAATAAATCAAAAAATTATAATACTTTTATCAATCTAAATAACGCCACATTAATAGATCCTGTTTAGGCGAATGCGGGGCGGGCACAAGTAATAAATATATTTATATTATGAAATACCGTAGTAATAATTCTGTATTACACATTATGTTGATGTAAATGTGATTAAACTCTAAAAGTGTGATTTGTAAAACTACTGACAATCCAGGCTGATAAAACTGTCAAACATAAAGCAACACGGGCCGCCGACGTACCCGAGCTGTTAAAATATGTAACTATGTACGAGTGTGTAAAAAATAGCTGACAGCACAAAATATCATCGAAGTCAGGCAACTTGTCAACGTCAACGATAGTTACTAATAACGTGATATGTGAATGACAGACATAACTACACAACCAAAGCTTACCGTCGGTATCTGCTACATCTTCTTATAATGATACGACATTATTATTATTAGCATACAGTAATGAATAATTTAATAATAAGTTGTGATAGTATGAATTACTAAACACATATTTGCAGAGAAAATTCTAAACTAGCATGTTAAACTTTTCTACAAACAGCAGTCGTTAGGGTTTATTCATTTCATTGTTTCTCATAACAGAAAAATTAATGTATATTGCCGGCTTTCCAAAGTAATCAACGGTTTCAGTAGTAATGGCAGAAGTAGAACATCGACGTAGCGTGACTAAGTATGTCGTGGCAGTGTAATATTATACGAAATCAGAAATTATAAATGAGTCCCCTAATATTGGCTTATTATTTCTGGGAAATAGCAATGCTATAGTAAATGTTCAGACATTTTTTTAAAGAAGACAAAAATGTACTAGGTATTTCCGGTAAAAATTTATTAATACGATAGACGAAATTCAGCAGCTGCTGTTTAATCATGAGTTATGTTGGGAGATTAAATTATTGAGAATGAGGATTTGAAACATAATTCGATTCTAGGCATTCCCCTACATAATATTATGCTATTATGTTAAAACAATTGCCTGCCGCACTAGTATAGTCAGTGATAAGAGTTCCTGACTCCAAGTTGCGTTTTCTCTTGCAGAAACTTCGAGTCCCAATAAAGAACAATTTTTTTTGGTAATTAGTTAGTGTAAGCTTGCGGTGTTTAGTACGTACTTTATGACGCTATGACTAGGATGTTGTCCTCGTAGTATTACAACTACGCTTAAGAGTTTTTATTATAAGTCATATAATCATCATTACAACTTTTACAAATCTAATGCTGAATATAGGCATCCTACAAGTAATGTCACAAAGTACGGTCCTAAGCCACATGCATCTATCGATTTCTTGCATCTCTTACCAGGTCGTCACTCCATCTAGTACACTTCGCCTACCGGTGCGAGGCTGCCGATCGAGAAACTTTCTTCCACATCGGTTTTCGATTATTCCGTCGAATAGGCCCATTATCACTTCAGCTTACTGATATAAGTCATATAAACAATGAATCATCATTACAACCTTTTACAAGTACGTAATTTGTAGTACGTAACGTAGCGACAGTAGCCTAATGGCAGGGCGCGGACCGCCCCGAGAAATGAGAAGAAATTCTTATTCCTTGGGGAATGTTGCTGCCACGGCTAATTATTCTGACATGGGTGGGGTCCGTCCCGGACCAACAGTGCGTTCCTCTGCGTGACCCTCTGATCAGCAGAGGGCATAGCAGAGGAGCGAGGGCGGGCTCGGTGTGCACTTACCCTGCCTCCGGGCAGACAGTGAAGGATTCATCCTTTGCTGTCACCGCCGGTTTCGTAATACCAGTATCGAAGTGTCGTGGATCAGGTCTCGCGGCTTTGATAGGGACCGAGGGTCTTGGCTTAATCGCCCGGACCGCGAGGGAGAAATCCTCTATAAAAAGTTACTCCGAATCCCAAGCGGCGACGCACCGCGAGGGGATGGATGGCTGACGGGATTCTATGAACAAATCAGCCGCTAGTGCGCTCCTCGCCAGGGTACCTGCAGACCGCCTGGCAAGTAATAAATCCTCTAAATCTGCTTACCTTGGTACAGGGGTCTCTGCCAAGGTGGCCCTTTAATTCCCCCATACTTGTGGGTACAAAATGGAAAATCAACAACAAAAAACCAAAACCGCCGGCAACGGCAACGTAGAGGAGAGGAGGAACGATGCGATGCGGGGACAGAGTCCGACGCCGCATCGAGCAGCGTGGGAGGCTCAGAGAGCTCCCGACGCGTGGGGCCTGGGACCGCGGAGACCAGTAAGTTCTTCCGCAAGCAGTCCAGGCGGGATGGCGACCAGGGGCCGTCATCCGGTAAAGAGGAGGTTTCGGCCCGGAAAATCCCCACCAACAGGCGGGACGGGCTGAGAGACAAGGGGAGGGGGCTCTCTGCCAATCAGACGGCCGAACGAGCGGCAAAGCTTGCCGAGGAGGGGCGCCACCCGGGCGATACGGCTCGGGTATCAGGCGAAGAGACGAGTGCGACTGGTGGCTCCGAGGTGGAGCGTAAGGCCAGATTCGTAAAAGAGGTGGAGGCCGCGATCAAGTTCGTGGTTTGGTTTCCGTAAGAGGCGTTCTACGGTGGACGCAATCATGCGCGTGAGAGCCCTCACGACGGGGGTGCAGTGGCCAGAGGGGGGGTTGTCTTGGCGGTGTCTCTCGACATTGCCAAAGCCTTCAACTCCATGCCCTGGAGCTGCATTAGGGAGGCACTCCGGTATCACCGGGTACCGACCTATCTCCGTCGTATAGTCGGGGACTATCTGACGGACAGGGCCGTCATCTACCCCGGTCGCAACGGTGAGTGAAACCGGCGAGAGATGTCGTGCGGTGTCCCACAGGATTCGGTTCTGGGGCCACCTCTGTGGAACATCGGTTACGACTGGGTGCTGCGTGCCGACCTCCCTACCGGCGTCAGCGTAGTTTGCTACGCTGACGACACGCTGGTACACACACAAGGGGGTCGTACGAGGCGGCGGCGGAAACTATAACACGCGGGGTTGCGATAGTCGTTGAGAGGATTCGGCAACTGGGTCTCGAGGTGGCTCTGCACAAGTCCGAGGCCATGCACCTCCATGGTCCTCGGAACAGGCCACCACCGGGATCCTCAGTAATGGTATACCCCTCCTGGGTATCCATCGGCGTCGAGTCGACGCTGAAGTACCTAGGACTCGTCCTCGACGGCCGATGGAACTTCGTTGAGCACTTCCGACGTTTGGCTCCCAAACTGGAACGGATCAGGGCTGCCTTCAGGCGGCTCCTGCCGAACCTGGGGGGGCCAAACGCCTCCTGCCGGAGGCTCTACACGGGGATCGTGCGATCCATGGCCCTTTACGGGGCACCGGTGTGGGCACGTGGTTTGGCGCGGCTTGCCGTCCACCACCTGAACGCGCCCCAAAGGGTGGTTGCCGTGAAAATGGTTCGCGGCTACCGCACGATCTCCCGCGAGGCGGCGAGCCTCCTTGCCAGATTGCCGCCATGGGATCTGGAGGCGATAGTCCTCGCGCGCCAGCACGAATGGCGCGCGGAGGCACTATGCCGGGGGGAAACCCCGCTGCCGCGGCAAGTTGTCGCGCAGCGGACAGACTTTCGGCACGATCTCATGGCGACATGGAGAGAGCGACTGTCGCAACCCCGTGCTGGGCACGCCACTATAGCAGCGATAAGACCCCTCTTTGAGGAGTGGCTTCAGAGACGCCACGGCATCCTCACCTTCCGCCTGACGCAGGTCCTCACCGGTCACGGTGTGTTCGGGAGGTTTCTGCACCGAATCGGGTGGGAGGAAACGCCCGGGTGCTCCCACTGCGAGGATGGACTGGAGGACACGGTGGAACACACCGTGGAGGTATACCCTGCTTGGGCGGAGCACCGCCGTGTCCTCGTAGCGGCGATAGGCGGCGACGACCTCTCGCGTCCGGCCCTGGTCGAAGCCATGGTCCGGAGCGAGACGGAATGGGATGCCGTCACCACCTTCTGCGAAGCAGTGATGCTAGCGAAGGAGGTGGCGGAGCGGGAGAAGGAGAGAGCAGCAGCTTTCCTCCCCGGCCGCCGCGGGAGACGCCCCAGGCGTCGGGGGCTACGTCGTAGCCCCCAGCCATCGTAGGCGCGGGCCTGTGGACGGCGAGCAATGGGTAGCTCGCCGTCCGTCCATCTAACGACGACAGGCCGTGTCGATGGCGCGTTTTGTTCCACGCGCGCCTCAAAGAGCTGTCAGCAGCGTGAAGGGGCCCGCAAGGGCCAACGCCTGCCAGGGCTGCGGGCTCTTCGAGAGAGATACCGCGGCTCCGGAACGTAAGGGCACTGAAGGAACACGGATGGTTTTTTAGTCAGTAAAAGTCTGACACTCCCTTACGCTCCACCCAGAGCGAAAGGCGTCATTAGATGATTTTCCATCCGCAAAAAAAAAGGGCGCGGACCGCGAACTCAAAAAGGTCGTAGGTTCGAATCCGCCATTCGACTACTGGCGTGAACCACTCGTAACACAAGTAATTTAAGCTTACATTAGTATTGTTTATAACATTGTTAATATTTTTATTAAAAAAAAAACCTTTTACAAGTCTAATGCTGAACATAGGCCTCCTCCAAGTAATGTCACATAGTACGGTCCTAAGCCACATGCATCTATCGACTCCTTGCATCTCTTACCAGGTTGCCACTCCATCTAGTTCATTTCGCCTACCGGTGCGATTATTCCGTCGAATAGGCCCATTATCACTTCAGCTTACTGATATAAGTCATATAAATAATGTAAACCATTAAACAAATTTTATATGATTGGGTTTTTCGGAATACAAAAGTTTAAGTAAGTTATACTTTTAAAAGGTTTCTGAAGTTTTTCTGTTTCGCGTGAATTATACAGTATCAAATCGGCAGTGGAGAAGACAGATTTTTTTTTTAAATTACGGTTTGAAAATGGTTTGATGAGCTGTCATGACGATGATGATGATGGTGACGCTGATAACTATCATAAGAGTTATAATAATATGTTTTGGTACAGAAGGGACGCTATCCTAATAAAGTATGGCAGACTTATTCCCCAAGATTATCGTAGTTCTGATACTTGTATATTGGATACGCGCAGTAAAACGTAATAAATATACTGTGTTAATTATTTTACCGTTTCGAAAAAACTAGGATGTAACAGGTGAACGGAATATAGACGGCCCGTGGCACTGATATTTTAAATTATTTTTTTATTTTACTTTAACATATTATGAAATTGATTTATCAATTCGATGGTTTATAATTTATTTAGTTCAATTTTTTTGTTTTTATTTTTTAGTACTGAAAGTTTATTTTAAATTAGTAGTATTTATAGATAGATCAATTTATGTTAATATAAAAGCAAAAAAATTGTAAAATATCAGTGCCATAGGCTTTTATTCCGTTCACACTCTTTTTTTTCTCCAGACGGTAAAAATCATCCGTGTATGTAGATATATGTCACTTTATCTGCAAAGTTTTATCTGCAAACTTTTTTTTGGTGGGTAGGTGTTAAATAAGTATTAACAAAAACTTAGTGCTCTCGTATTTAATTATATTTTAATTAATAACAAAGATATATTCCATAAAAGTATACTTTTCATTAGGAGAATTTTGCCTTAAATAATATTGTATTATTTTTTGCATAATAATGACAGTTTAAAAGTTAAAACACTCACCTTCACCATCCCATTATTATCTCATTCTACTTGTTTTAACTGTTTCTACACATCAATAAATTCGCTATATTTCAACAATGGCAAAATGTGTCTGATGTGACAAATATGCAAAAACAACTGGAAGAAGGCCGGTGTCAGAAGATGGCTGATTTTGAAAGACGCTTAAAGGATGCATCCACTCCAAGTAATTAAGCATTAACACAGTTTAAATAAGAGTTTTATGCCTTTTAAAGAACTCGTAAGTGCAATGCTCAACATTCTTAAGCAGCAGATCTAGGAATGTGTCAAGAATATTGATGTCATAGCTTTGTGGCAACGTCGGAAAACTCTTCTTTTTTATGGACTACCTGAGGCATCTGATACTGGTACAGCAGATTAAATACTTCAATTAATAAACAACAAGATGGGTCTGCCACATATTACATCAACCTACTTTGAAAAGTGTTATAGACTCAGTGCTCAGCAGAGTGATCATGTTAGACCTGTTCTTGTAATCTTTCAGAATCACCATACAAAGTTGGAAATATGGCGATCAAAAACTAAACTAAAAGGCCATCTATATCCGTTTGTGTATTTCTTACTAGGGTGCGGCAATCAATTCACAGAACAGCCAGAAAACATTTTGGTGTTAAGAATGTATGTACTCATGATGGTGTAGTTTATGTTAAGCATGTTGGTCGTAATAAGATTATCATGATGGAAGAATTAAATGCTTTAATAGCCAAATACCCCAGTTCCCCAGATCCGAGCACCAATACTGTTTCAGTGGCTATGTGTGCCGCTAAGCGCAATAAGAATGATAAACGAAGACTGCATGGCTCATCTGGTGATAACATTATGCATGAAACACGACAACGCACAGTAACTGTTGTGGCTCGTATTGATGACTCCAAAAGACCATGGCGACTTGCAGTTAAAAAGTAGATTTGTGGTTCTAGGTATCTAATTTCCTTGTGATGAGTGACTACACATGGTATGATTTTCTTTTTACTTTTAATTTTACTTTTTTTTACGTGTAGTTCATAGGTTCAACATTACAAGCATTAACTATTTGTAGTTTAGATTTGTTGTTTATTACAGATATTAGATTTACCATAGAGCATAATAAGTAATACGCGATATGCATAAAGTCTTAACCTATTTTAATTTTGGTATGTCTTTACTTAATTTTACTTTTTTGTTAACTGGTAGTTCATATGTTCACCATTACAATCATTAACTATTTATACGTTATATTTGTTGTTTATTAAGTTATAAGATTTACCGTACAGCATAATAAGTAATATGCATAATGTTTTTACTTAATTTAACATTTTTTTTACGTTTAGCTCATATGTTCGACATTACAATCATTAACCATTTATAGTTTACATTTGTTGTTTACTGTAGTTATAAGATTAACCATACAGCATAATAAGTAATATGAATAATGTTTTTTTCTTAATTTTACTTTTTTTATTAAAACTTTTAGTTCATATGTTCAACATTACAATCATTAACTATCTATGGGTTATATTTGTTGTTTATTAGGTACTGATATAAAATTTACCATACAGCATATTAATCTCAAACTTATATTTTATATTTTGTAAACTACTAGTCGTTTTACTGAAAGTAGATAAGAGATGTCATTAAGTATAAGGATTAGTTTCTGTTGTAGTAAATTACAAATAACAACACCTTTTTACAGAAAATTGAGGTTACTTTTCTTTGTTTTGGTGTGTAGTGTTGTTTAATTATTTAAAATACGATTTTTAATTTTGTATGTTTGTTGTGCTAGCATAGCTGTAGATTTACCATGAAACATATTATTCACACAATTTAAATTCATATTTGAAAATTTCATCAGAAACAATATCAAGCATCACATTTTTTTACTGCTCTTTTTCAATGACGATTCTTAAAATTAAAACATACAGCCAAGTAAAGGTTAAAGATGTTCAGTGTTAGTAATAATTTGTATATTAAGCAGTTGGAATATCATATTATGTACTTAATTTAGTAAAAATTATATTGCTAGAATTAGTGAAATAGCAGTTTTCATGTATAATGTTTTTTTCATAGTTATTGAATTTAAGACTAAGTTGAAATTTAAATTTATTTTTAGTCTATGCATATTTCTATTATCTTTATCATAGAGTATAAAGGCAAGGAGGGCAATTTCCTACAGGAGAATAGTTGAAAATGTGTCCATCTGTAAGCAGTAAATAACAGTTCAAAAACTGTCCACAACAGCGCTCGAGTAGCTACAGGGTATGATAAATCGCCGTAAAAACGTTGAGAGTGATTTTGAAAATAAAAATTTTGAAAGCAAAAAATAATTTATTGTAAAAGGAATGATGGTGTAAGTCCGTGTTGTAAAAATTATGAAAAGTTCTCTAATATTGAGACTGTAGCTTCAGTGGCGCCACCCTTTTTGGCGCTTTCCTATGGACAACTTTTTTATACAGAGTTTGTACTCCTTACCTCTACACTCCATAGTCTTTGTCTTTATCTTTTGTCACATGTTTAAGATTCTAGATGTTTACTGTTATTAGCAATCTGACTACGATTTGTTATAGTATCTTGCCACTGTTGTATTTGATTTTTCTAGTTATTTATATTATTAGGTTATAATAATAATTTGATATGTTCATTGAAACGCGAAATTAATTAATTCACGAATTTTATTAGTACAAACTTACATTCGCCTAACTTGTCCAGAGAGAGAGAGAGAGAGAGAGAGAGAGAGAGAGAGAGAGAGAGAGAGAGAGAGAGAGAGAGAGAGAGAGAGAGAAAGAGAGATCAAGAGAGAGAGAGAGAGAAAGAGAGGGAGAGAGTGTTGCTCACACAACCTTTGTAAAATTTCCCATTATGTGTTACCACACTCTTCCCCACACCCACAATGTTATAAAATTGGGACACATTTATCTTATTTTTATTTTATACAAAAGTGAAGGTTATTTATACAAATAAATTATAAATATTACATGACTATTCACCTTCAACTGTTACTGCACACTTCAACATTTGATTCACATGACGTTTTACAAGTCTCCCCTGAACTTCAATCATATATGTCACCCCCGGTGTTAAACACTGCTTTACTTCCCCACAAATCCATTTTTACCGTATTTCTATAGTCCCTTACCATCACCTTTTCCCCCTCACTAAATATTACCGACCTGCCTCCTCGACTACATTTTTTTTAATTTTTCATCAAGCATTGGTAATCGTGCACTAATTGGTGGTGGTCTTAAAAGTGAGAACCTAGATCTTAGTTCACGATGAAATAATAACTTTGCAGGTCTAACACCAGTGATTCTATTAACACTTGTTCGGTAGTTGAAAAGAAATAAATTAATGGCATACTCTAAATTATGACCACTTTCTACAATTTTTTTTACATAGCTTTTAAAAGTTTGAACAAATCTTTCTGCCGCCCCATTTGTTGCTGGATAGTAAGGTGGTGTATAACTTATCCTAACACCTGTCAAATTGCAAAATTCTTTAAACTCGTTGCTTGTCCAAGTAGTAGTAATGGTAGACATTATCCACCACCAAATGGAGCGGGTAACCAAGTCTAGAATATAAATCTTTAAAGATTGAAATTAGTAATAATAATAATAATTCTTTATTGACATTCATAGTTCACAATTTGAAATGGGTAGCTAGGTTACTGAGTAACCTGTATTTAGTATAGTAATAATATTTATACAATTTTAGAGACATTAGTATATTTTTGAAGAATTATTTTATTTATAAAAACAACACAATCACGGAGGACACGTCTGTTCGCTTTCGCAGTCCGGAGGGAAGGGGACAAGGATATAATCTTATTATTATATCATTATTAATAAACTCTCGGTTGAAGTTGGATTTACTTAGTCGCACAATTTGTCTTAGGTATATATACACGTCAGCAACTTCGAGCGTAGTTTTTTCAACAATTACTGGCATAGAAGCAACATAGACGTTACAAGAGAGCTTTGTTGTTTACGAGGGGGCTAAAAAAAGTGAGAAAACGATGAAAATTCTATAGAATTTATGAAGTATGTATTAATTAGCTACGCTGAATTTTCCGTAAGATACCCCCAAAAATAAACTGATTACCTCATTGAAGTAATATGTATTACGTACTTGAACTGACACCAAGACTTTATTTGTAACACGTGTTAGAGTCTAAAGGCTCTAACTCAATTAGTCAGTGCCAGACTTTTGCCGCAACCTAATAAATATGCCTTCATGCGCACTGAGTTGGTATGTCAACTTGGTATACAAAGTCTTACTCTATCGATAGGGTAACCCCGCTAAAAGAAGGGGCTAACAATACCCACGAAATTTATCATTATGTTTGGCAATGTTACAGTCAAAATTCGAACTTGTTTTATCAAAACCGTATTATTGATTCCGCTGTCGGTGTAGCAGAGTGACACGACTAGGTACAGCTCTTTTCAGTTTGGGGATTCAACCTATTATTTAGAAATTGAAATCCAAGTTGAATGTCTGGTACCTGGACGACGGTACACTGGATGGTAAAGCAGATGACGTCCTCAGTGATCTTACTCATATTTTTTAAAATTTTTAAAATATTGATCTTGAACCAAATAGCAATACATGTGAAATATTTATTTCCAATAATTTATCTTTAATTTAAAATTTCAATCATATTTCTAAATGAAAACTTTCAATGCGTAATATGCGCTAAACCTGCTCGGTGCTTCGTTGTTTTTCAATTGAATTAAATCTGTTTTAAAAAATTTGATCAACTTTTAACCCACGTTGATAAATTGTATATCCTAAACCCCCACATTTATCTTATTATTTTAAAGTATTGTCTTCTTGTACCTAATTTTGCATACTTAATATGCTCAAGTCCAGTCTGGAAATGTTCGGATATTTTAAAAGATATTAATAATAATCTTAAAATAGCCTTAGAAAACAGCCTGGAATCAAGCTACTTTACCTATAAAATTTGGTGGTATTGGTGTAAGAACCCTTTCTAGCGTTGCATTGCCTGCTTTCCTTGCTTCCGTGCATAGTGGCAATGACTTATGTAACATAATTTTAAATAATAAGGTAGATATGTGCTTTGCTGCGGAGACAAGGCAAACATGGCTAACGCTCTGTCCCGGCGAAAATATCCCACTGGAAATTAATCAACAAAAACAGTGGAATATTCCGTTGGTATGAGGTACGCAGAAAGATGTATTTCACAATTTCCACAGTAGACACAAGAACAAGCTCGCCTGCTAGCCATTTGGACTAAGGAATCTAGTCACTGGTTACAATCCATCAAGTAATCTCGGCACTTTGCTTAATGGAGAAAGCTGGCGCATTGCTGTAGGAATCAGTCCGGAGCGACAATTTGAAAAAACCTCACCAGTGATCCTGTGGTAGCAGCATTGATGAGTTTGGGCTCCACGGACCTTCATGTAAGAAAAGTGCAGGTGGATTTTCCCGTCACGGTTCTTTGAACGAAGTCATCCAAAGGGCTCTTGTCTGTATAAATGTTCCCTCGGTTTTAAAGTCTTGCGGGATATTTAGAGACGATGGCAAGATACCCAAAAGTATGACTTTGGTCCCTTGGGAGAGAGGTAAAGCCCTAGTGTGGGATGCTATTTGCGTAAACACTTTGGCGACCTCTCATCTCAAGGGTACCTCTTTTAGAGCAAAGGTGGCATCAAAGGCAACTGAATTAAGTAAATGGCGCAAATATGAGTCTTTTAAAAATGACTACACATTTGTGCCATTTGCTGTAGACTATCGGTCCGCAGCATCCACGTGCAGTAAAGTTCTTAAAGGAACTGTATCAGCGACTGGTCGTCGTTGCTGGTGATAAAGAGGACTGACTTTCTCGCTCAAAGGCAAAGTATAACTATTCAGCGAGGAAACGCAGCCAGCATTCTTGGGACACGCACGATACCACGGAGAGTGGGACTTTATGACAATAAAATTTTTTAGTTTTAGTTTTTATAGTTTTTATTACAGTTTTTTTATATATTGTGTGTAATGAATATGTATTATATGTAAATATTGCTTGTTGTAAATTATTTTAGGGTTGTAAATATTTTAATATAAACAATTTTAATTTGAAAATAAATAACAAGCGAAACAATAGTAAAAAATGAAATAGAATGTAATTGTAACAAAAACTATTTGATTTCGTATTAAATTACCACATACGCAAAGTGAATGACATTTTTTTAATTGTACAATATTTACCTAATCATCATTCTACCTACGTATATTCTATATTAGCAAAAGCTAAACGCGTATGCACATAGCGACTATTGTCCGCGCATGCATGCATATATAGTACGTATATAGATAGCTGTTCTAGTACGTAGATAAGTACATAATGTACTTCAATGAATTATTTGTTTTCAGCTATTGTGACAACCCTACTAAAATATGTAACAATTTTGCAAGTACTTAAGAAACTTTTTCTCTGTTTCGTATATCTACTCATGTGACCAAAATAACGGCGTAGCTCACAAATCCGTAATGATAGCTGCAATTTGAGCAAATTCTTGTACATTCCTTATCTTCCCTAGGTGCATTGTACCTGGTGATTTTTATCTACTTCTGAGATTAAAAGAATCTCTGAGACTGAGATTTAAAGATGATGAAGCAGTAGTCAAATTTTGTGGTCAATGTGAAGAGTTCTGTAGGAAGGGAATTCAATGGTGACAATTTCTAAAATTAAAAAAATAATCATTAAAAGTTTATAACCATTACAAGCCTGTGCCAGTGCTTTGTTACTATCCCACTTGACGGCACTAACCGATGCATGGTGATGTGATGAATTGGTTTAACAAAAACCTGTTCATTTTTGCCTATAAGACACCAGTGATGTGATCGAATGGAAAAACAGATGAAGAACAAACGATATAGCAAAACATTTGCTTCAAATGTGTGGTATATCGACAACATATTGCTAAAATATTTAAGTTTAGTTAAAGTTAAAGTTCCAGCCTATATAATTAATTTTTAATATTTGCTTACACGTTGGGGTCTTTCCTAATGACTTGAAAAAGTCTATAGTTATTCCGATTCATAAAGGTGGCGATGAAAATCTTATCACAAATTTTAGGCTTGTATCATTACTGTCTGCTATATCTAAGATACTAGAAAAGCTCATAAATAAAAGACTGATGAGTTATTTGGAAAATAGTAGTTTACTTTCCGATAACCAATTCGGTTTTCATCAGGCAAAGTCAACTTCTGATGCAGTCTATGCAGCGACCAGCTACCAATTTAGATAATGTTTAGCCATTTTTCTAGACATGGCAAGGGTGTTTGAAACGGTATCGATTCCTACTCCGCTAAATAAGCTTGATTCTACGAGCATAAGAGATAACCAGTTGAATATTTTTAAAAGTTACCTTGCAAATTGAGTTCAAGCCACAGCAGTTGGAGAATATATTAGGACGTATGAACCTATTTCTTATAAAGTACCACAGGGCAGCGTTCTTGGACCAACTCTATTCCTGATTTATATTGTTGAGCTAAGTTCGTTTGTGTCTTTAAATTGTAATCTGATCTCCTATGCTAATGACACAGTTCTATTAATTTCAACCAAATCCTGGCAGAAATTTCTTGATGCTGCGCAGGATGCTTTTGATAGTGTCTCTAGATAGCTGTGTAACAATCTTTTGACATTAAATCCCAATAAAACAAAATACATTCCTTTTTCTATTCGAAAGTCGAAAGGGCTTGGAAACAAATTGCAACTAGTGGCACACAGTTGCAATTTTATAGACAAAAATAAATTTTGCTGTCCTAAATTAGAGCATACTAATGAAATAAAATACCTGGGGGTAATGTTAGACTGTCACTTAAATTTTAAAACGCATATTGAATTGCTGAGCAAAACAGTATGGAAAGTAATAATAATCTTTAAAATACTGAGACATACCGCGAATACAAATTTATAAAGCAAATTTACTTTGCATTCCGCCAATCACTGATATCGTACTGCATAACTTCTTGGGGAGGAGCGCCAGCTACCTACAATTAATAATGTAGAAATTGCCCACCGTGCAATACTCAAAGAAAGCACTTTTCGACCTTTTTATTTCCAATCAAACTCCTGTTTGAAAATTGTAAAGTTCTTACCGGTAGAAAACTGTTTATTTCAGGCATAATCTTGAAACATGACAGTGAAATAATTTTTGATCCCCATAAATTTATTAACTGCAGAATAGTCAGACCTTCCGAACTACAGTCAACCAAATCTAAGAAATACATTTTGACAGCTGTCAGACTTATTGCACCAAGCATGCCTACCAAAAAATGGTAACGTATAATATTCGATTCTTAAAAAAATCGATATCGATTATTTAGAGTTGGTAGTCATTTATAGTTTGGTTTGAATAATACTAGAGTAAATTAAAAACGGATAATTTAAAACACAAGATTTGTTGTTACTTGCTGCTTATTTCTAGAGGCAAAGTTAAAAAAAATTAAAATTGGAACTAGATAAAAATAAATTTATTCAATCACTTTCAGTACAACCATTTGAACTATCGTTGTTTATATTATTTATTATTTGATTTTCAATAATGCGGTCAAAATTAATGTCTCTTTCAAAGTCATTCATAATCATTTTTTGTTTTTTCTACCACTTTTGCCCAATCATCCATTGTGACATGGGCACATGCTTCAACGAATTTTTTTTATAACATTGGGTGACAAACGAGGACACAGTCCACCTGATGGTAAGTGGATGCTATGGCCTATAGACATACACATTTATCCTTAATTAAGAATCAAAATGCAAATAAGTTGTCACCCCTGAGGACTAAGATGGAATGCCTCGATTTCAGTAAAAGGGTCTCCGGTTCTCTTCACTCACCATATGAAACACATCAGCATTACGCTCGTATTCTGTGAGAGCGTGTTCCTGCTCTGGTTGAGCTGACCCATTCGTGCTACAACTATAATATATATGTAGCGTGGCTCTACCACGTACAAAAATTAAATCTAACTCTTCACCGTCTAATGTCTGGAAGTTTCTAATTTAATTGGTGTGGGTAAACCACCTATTATGGATTATGGTCCATCCATCTCTTGTGATGATATCAATATTCATTTTGCTTCTGCTACGGCAATGGATACAATCCGGTCTCAAACTATATCGTATCTAACTTCGTTGCAGTCACCGCTAATTTCTGTCTTCCAATTCTCTTCTGTGAGTAAGGATGACTCATTCATTCAACTCATTCATTCAATCAACTCAGGGCTTTAGGTTGTGATGAAATAAATAGATTCATGATAGTCAATAAACTAGAGTACATACTCTCTGTGGTCCTCCACATTGTCAATTTTTCACTTGACTCTGGGGAGTATCCAACTCTCTGGAAAAAGGCTTTTCTCTGACCTCTTCCGAAAGGACATAATCCTACTTTACCTAGTCTAGAAAGAATTTTCTACCTGTAAACACAAAGATCATGCTAGTGCAGACACTTGTTCTGCCTATCATTGATTATGCAGATGTTTGTTACCCAGATTTGGACTTCTCAACAAGTTAGAGCGTCTCCTTAATAATTGCATTAGATACGCATATGGGCTTCGAAAGTGTGATCATGTTTCTCTGTATCGTAATCGCCTAAAATGGCCCACAGTCAAGCAGAGACGTAACTCCAGAATTCTGCTTGTTCTCTTTTATATATATATATATATATATATATATATATATATATATATATATATATATATATATATATATATATATATATATATATATATATATTAAACAATCCAGCTTCTACTTTATAACTTAAGAAAAGATTTCAATTTCTTTTTTCAACTCATGACAGAGTTCTACGATCCTCGTCTAATCATAAAATTAGTGTTCGAACTCATTTCACTGGATTCTCCAGAAAATCCTACACTACTCAGGCTACTCTGCTCTGGAATTCGTTACCCGAAGACATATGAAAAGCTCCAAGCAAGTGCTCGTTGAAGAAATTACTCCGTGAACACCTCTTGAATCAAGATATAATTTCATGACAAGAATGTTTTCTAGTTATGTGAGTTGTATAATTATGGTATGTATGTATATATGTATATAATAATATAATATAATATTCCACAACTGGTGGAGCCACGTGTTTAAGGCTGCCGAAGTCTAGTTCCCCGGTCGAACCTTAAACCTATTACGCGAGATATTAACTAAAGTGGACTGTATATGCGGATGCTTCTACGCTTACGTAAAAGCGACTACTATAGCATGCGGTATAATGCACTCGCTCTTCCCTAAAACTAAACTATTATTGTGCCAAATCGCTGAAAAGGAATCCTTCCTTATTAGGAGAACAACAAAATTGGAGCGGGTTAAACTATGTAAGGCAGGAGCTAATTAAAGGAATTGACTCACCGGGGTTTCTTCTATCCTGTTGAGCACTATAGCTGCAACTTCTGGAACTTCTTCTGGAACACTCCGGAGAGAGGCGATGCGCGACTATATCTCACACGATGTGAGGCGGGTCTCCTGGAGCTCGACTGCTTCCAGGCTAAAGCGGTTTCTACTAGCGGTATGGTTTCAGCGACGACTGCAGTGGAAAAGAGGCCGCGCAACGGTCGCGCGTGCCTTATATGTCCTCGGCCCCGATGATTACGTGACATTCTAGAATCATCTTCTTGCCCCTTCTACCCCACCACCCCGATGTGTCGATGGAGGATCGAGGAGGGTATGAATGATATCGTTTTGTCGGAAAGGAACAAGCGGCTTGGCACCTCTACCGTCAAATATAATAATCCAATGGTTTTTTTTTCCGCGCAACCATCTCCCCCGCCCTTGAAGGATTTCCTTCAAAATTAACTAATACAACTAGAGCTAAGATCAACTAACAAAATAACTAACTAACGCTAAGATTACTTAAATTCAACTACAATTTAATCTAGAAAGCTAATTTAAATTATGGAAGAGGCAGGGGGCACAAACGGACAACCGGACGCAAGTAAGACTCAACCGTGGTCTTAACGCGAGCTATCCTAACTACTCCGTCGGAACCGGGAAAGACCTCTTCGACAATTCCTAACGGCCAGTGGAGAGGCGGCGTATTCTCTTTGGTGAGCACAACTACAGTTCCTACAGCTAAAGGCTCAGTTGCTGTGTTCCATTTTTGCCGAGACTGCAAAGTATGCAAGTATTCCATCCTCCATCGCTTCCAAAACGATTGCACTAACCGATCTAATAATTTGTGGCGTGCGGAAATGCTAAGTCTGTTCTCATCCATACCTGCGGCTGGCAAATACTTTAAAGGCGTTAAATTCAAAAAATGTGCTGGAGTTAGAGCCAGCGGTTCCGAGGGGTCACTAGACAACGTACGACAAAGTGGGCGACTATTCATTACGCATTCAATTTGAGCGAGCACCGTACTTAGCTCTTCGAAGGACAAAATTTGATCTCCTATTACTCGGTATAAATGACTCTTTAGACTCTTGATATTAGTCTCCCAATTGCCCCCAAAATGGTTCGCGGCTGGGACGTTCAGAGACCACTCAATGCGGTTCTCGGCTAGAATGTGAGCGAACTCCGAATTATAATATTTGCTAGCTAAGAGATCATGTAGTTCCGATAAAATACGTTTTGCACCGACGTAGTTCGTACCGTTATCCGAATACAATCTACTTACAGGGCCACGGCGGGAAAGAAATCTTTTAAATGCACCCATAAAGCCTGCTGTGCTTAGATCACCAACGAGTTCTATATGCACCGCTCGAGTAGTTAGACATACGAAAATGCAGACGTAAGCCTTTGTGGATCTTATACCACGCCCGCGAGTGAGCGTGACCTTAAACGGACCAGCGAAATCAGACCCGGTGTGCGTGAAGGGCTTTACTGATTGTATTACTCTACAAGATCTAAGTTCCGCCATTTCCGGAAATGACGGCTTGGGGCGTGCCCGAAAGCAAGCTATACATCGGTGCACCCGATTGCGTATTAAACTACGTGCAGAAAGAATCCAATAATTCTGACGCAAAATCGACATCAACAAGTCGGGGCCAGCGTGCGAGTTCAATTTATGATGGTAATCGACTAATAAGTTCATGATATGGTCTTTACGCGGTAAAACAATAGGGTGCCGTTGGTCGAAACTCAATTGCGAGTTGGACAAGCGTCCACCCACCCTTACAATCCCATCCTGTAAAAATGGCTTAAGGCGTTGAAAGGCGCGACTACAAGCTTTATTCGATTGTAATCTTCTAATTTCTTCAGAGAAGTGCGCACGTTGAAGTTCACGTAATACTAGCGACTCAGCATAGTTGTAATCGGACGTAACGATATACGAACAAACACTACTTATCGACTTTTAAACTACAAAGGCTACACTGTAACGACAAAAATGATTTAAATATAACACAGCGTATTGCTGTGGCGCGGCCAAACTATACTATTTTATTTTTAATTTTACGGAACACCAACAAGCTAAACAAACACTAAGGAAATACCAATATATAATTCTATCAACGACAAACTAATATTTAAATAATAAAACTATCCAATCACAAGTATGCAATTTCTAAGCGACTAAGCTATAATTATTAATAAGCGGTGAAACTATGCGATGAACGCTTCGGAACAACACTGCATATGGCTTGTTGCTCGCGAAGTCTCACTTCCTTCCGCCAATCAAGATTGGCCTCAGCAGGTCTATTCCGTAGCCTCCAGTGAGGCGCGCCTTCTGTCGCAGCGGCTCGGTGTCTCCATGCGCCGCGACTGTGACCTCGATCCGCGCCGCGCGCGCTTCCGCTAACTAGATCGATTCGAGCACTGAATATGTCACCTGACGGGTTGCGGGGCGATCTAATCTTGCTAATATGGGCCTTGTTCGCGGTGTCGGTAAACCTAGCTCCAGGGCTATCCCCACTCGGCGTTCCCTTCGGCTGCGACGAAACTACAACAGGTTTACTAACAACAGACTCTAACGTCTGGCTTCTCGACCCTTCGCATAATTTATTACCCGAGCTAAGTAAAAGCGGGATGTTCCCCTCCCCTATTTCCCGAAAATTGCGAGTCAATAATTCGGGAGGTTCTACAGCGACGGTGCAACAACAGGATGTTGCCGAAATGCTATCTATGATGGGGGCGGAGCCAAGGATCACATAGCCCAATACGGTTTACAGTGCGTAAGGCGCGGTATGCGAGGATTTGCCCCTGACCTTATTGTTTAACAAAAGATAAGGGAAAAGCGATGCTCCAATGAGCATGTCTATGTTTCCAGGAACGGCGTAAGTGTCGTCCGCCAGAATCAAATTCTTAAATTCAATCATTGCCGAGGAGTCAACCGAAACGGTTGGCAACCGTTCAGTGACCCTATCTACTACTAGTGCATTTATATCAAAGTTAACATTACGATCTATTCGAGAATAAATTTTTAAATTTATATATCCCTGTGTCGATTTACTAGTGCCTCCGATGCCTTTAATTACAGGACATGAAAGTGACCTATTTATTACTAAGCCTAAGCGCTGACAACATTGTCGCGTTATAAAGCTATTTTGGGCTCCGCTGTCCAGCAGTGCACGGACGCTTTGTTCGTTTCCACGCGAATCCCTAACCAAAATACGTGCCGTACCCAGTAACACGGTTGAAGGAGGTTGTGCTCCCATATTTGCCAATGAGCACAGAGCGACATCACCAGGTCGACCGCTAGAATCGTTGACCTTAGTAGGGGCGAATTCCTTATCCGCTTTACTTGACGCCGCTATGTTGCTATTTTCAAATGTAATAGCGTGTGATGTTTCCTGGCGCACTTGCTACATACGGAACTCGAATTGCATTTTGCAACTAAATGCTTATCGCTTAAGCAGTTCAAACATAGGTTGTTTGTCTTTACTAATTTATAACGCTCGCTTGGTGAATATTTACGAAAAGTCGCACAATTATATAAATTACCGTGTCTATCTTTACATACTAAACAAGTATGCTGGAGTGATGTTGGCGTAGCGGTTACGTAAGTTAACGACCCTGCTATTTTAGATGGTTGAGTCTGTCTACGGTCGACGCACCTTTTAATCTCCTGTTTAACGTTCGGAGAGCGCTGCATCACCTTTATTTGATCTCGCACGAACGATGCTAATGAATGAAAGGAAGGCATCTCCGAGCTACGATGCTCCATTTCAAACGCACGCACGGTGTCGGGGTCCAACTTCTTCAGTGCAATATGGAGAAACACCACGTCCATAAGATCATTAAATTTCAAATTCTTAAGTGCAGCCACCGATGCCACAAATTTATCTAGAAATTGCTCTAAGCCGTTGATGTTCGCGGATGATATAGATTTAAGATCGAATATCTGGTTCAAATATTCGGAAGCTAACATTCTCCTATCTTCATATTTAGTTTTAAGCGTTTCGGATATTAATAAGTAATTGTTTGCTGTAGGTGTAAAACCAGAGCAGATCGACTGTGCCCTGCCACTAAGTTTACTAATTAAGTAATATAATTTTTCGGCGTCCGATAACGATGGGTTATTGTGTATATTGTTTTGAAAACTACTGAAGAAGAAGGGCCACGTCTTAATATCACCATTGAATACCGGAATATCTATTGGCGGCAACCTAATCGAGTCGCTTGGACGTACCTGTTTTTCCGGCTTTGCTTCGTTTTGAGATAGTAGGGATCTCGCAATTCTTTTCACGCGATACAACATATCTTCGAATGCCAGCAGCGGTTGGTAGTTCACTATGTATTTCGGGTCGATTTGTAATTCCAAATGATTAATTTGGTCTAATATTTTTTCGTAATCTATTTGTAAAGAATCTATCGTTTCGATTTCGGTCAAAAAAGTTTCCCGCACTGCTTCAATATGGATGTTCTTTATATAATCACTTATATTCTGCATACGCGAAAAGAGTATGTCCCTCTTAGCATAAAGCGTTTTAATTTTGATTTCACTTCCACTAACTGCTATTTTAAACTATTATAATAAAGTTATATCAATCACAATTAATCTCACAACGCACAAACAATAAAGGATGGACACTCGGTATGCCGTATTACGTAATTAAATCGAACACCTGCGCAGCGAGTCGAGGTGACGCGTCATTTGCTAGACTCAATAATTTTATCAAGATTGTGGGTAAGCGTATCAAACGGTTCCTATTACACTGTTTCAATTATTTAATAGGCTTTAAATTTAATCAAATACGAGCGCTATAAAACGAATAATTCTGTTTGCGAGTACCTAATCAAAATTTAAATTTAAACGAACACTATTTAAGTCTATTCTATAAATTGGAGTGCATTATCTAATTAATTAATTCAACAATTCGACCAAAATCCTGCTCGAAGTGACCATAAAATGGTGGAGCCACGTGTTTAAGGCTGCCGAAGTCTAGTTCCCCGGTCGAACCTTAAACCTATTACGCGAGATATTGACTAAAGTGGACTGTATATGCGGATGCTTCTACGCTTACGTAAAAGCGACTACTATAGCATGCGGTATAATGCACTCGCTCTTCCCTAAAACTAAACTATTATTGTGCCAAATCGCTGAAAAGGAATCCTGCCTTATTAGGAGAACAACAAAATTGGAGCGGGTTAAACTATGTAAGGCAGGAGCTAATTAAAGGAATTGACTCACCGGGGTTTCTTCTATCCTGTTGAGCACTATAGCTGCAACTTCTGGAACTTCTTCTGGAACACTCCGGAGAGAGGCGATGCGCGACTATATCTCACACGATGTGAGTCGGGTCTCCTGGAGCTCGACTGCTTCCAGGCTAAAGCGGTTTCTACTAGCGGTGTGGTTTCAGCGACGACTGCAGTGGAAAAGAGGCCGCGCAACGGTCGCGCGTGCCTTATATGTCCTCGGCCCCGATGATTACGTGACATTCTAGAATCATCTTCTTGCCCCTCCCACCCCACCACCCCGATGTGTCGATGGAGGATCGAGGAGGGTATGAATGATATCGTTTTGTCGGAAAGGAACAAGCGGCTTGGCACCTCTACCGTCAAATATAATAATCCAATGGTTTTTTTTTCCGCGCAACCAACAACTATCACACAATATAATATAATAATATATGTATGTATGTATATGTAAGGTTGTTATATGTATTTGTATTTATATTTATATACTTAGAATCGACATACTTTGGTACCTATCTTTTTTTCCAAAGATCATTAAGTAAGTTTACACCTGCCATAATAGCTCACCACACTACGGGTTGACTGGCAGAGAATGCCGAAGGGCATTAAGTCCGCCCATTGTTACCTTAGTTATAAGGTGTAATAATTAAGACAAAACATAAAAAATAAAGTTTGAAAAAAATATGTTAGCATAGTTAGGTAGTATAGTTATAGATTTAAATATACCTAAGATGATTAAAAAATATAAATAATCAAACACACAATTAAAGGATAAAATAAGGCAAGTGTACTACAATTTCTCGTTTTTTAGATGACACATCAGAATTTCTTGTTTGATACTTTCATAAATAAATAATATAATGTAAAAAAGTAAATGATGCCTTGGGGCCATGAAAATATATGTATGTGACGAACTGTTTCATTTTGCAGGCAAATGAAAAAAGTTTGTAATAGAATTTACAAGTTTTATGAAAAAAATTAAGTAACTTTTTTCTTTTTAAGCCCGTAATAGTCCACTGCTGGACATGGGTTTCTAACGTTGCAGGGAGGAATTGCCTTTTTCGCTCATTCGGGATGCCTGTCAGGGTATTTTGTATCTGACAAACCAGATCTTAATCTAATCTATACATATTTTACCGTTGTTTTGTTTGTTGTTTACGATAAAAGGACAAATTGATATATTAAAAGACCTTTAACAAGTAATACAAAAGGCCTTTACTAATTTTAAAAAGTGTCCAAAGCATATACTTACATTAGAATATATACAAACAAGGCAACAAATAATATTAGGAAATGATCGGTCTCCATTTAAAAAAAACTGAATCCTAACTTTATGGTCACTTTAAGTTAGAAGATATAGGTCAAAAGGTTGTTGACATTTATGACACAATAGAAGATACTTATCATGTATATCTTTAATGAAATCAACGTTAACCAAGATAAGTGTTAGAGTACCGCTATCACAAAGCAGTTGATTTAATAATTCTTCTAACTCTTCTAAGCAATCTATTTCATTTATAAAGTTGGCAAGTACAGTGAATGGACAACTGTTAACGATCTTTTTATTGACAATAAGTCAACCATTGCTAATTGTAGTATGGTAAATCTGATTATTAAGTCCACGATTGATCTTGATTTTCAACTTAAAATAAACAAACAAATAAATGCTTACGTTTTGAGTAAGATTACATCGTACTTATCTGAGAGATTTTAACAGTGATAGAGCCACGCGGCAACTTTGCTGTTGCGTGAAGTGGAAGCTCAGCTTCCGTATTTCGTCTGGTGAGCATCCACGACCATGTTACTCCACTCAGCAAAATTTCGCTTAAGACAACAACTGTTCGGGGCAAACGAAGCAACAAGACCAAGGCGACCCCTGCCACGCTATCCGTGAACTTCTACAATATCAGGGGACTTCACTCTAACCCAAACGCGGTCCACTACCATCTCGAGGTCGGCCCCGCTCTTTCTGACCGAGACGACAAACAAACACACTACTCACAAACTGGAACTAAACTGAAACTGGAACACTCATTTGTGCCTCGGACTGAAGTTTACATTTACGTTAGAGAGGACATCTGTTACCGACGCCTCGGCAGTCTTGAAGGTTCGGACCTGTCCACCCTTTGACTACGCGTAGATAGCGACGACCATCTGCGCGTCTACGGGTGCATCTATAGGTCCCATAGTGGTAATGCCGAAACAGACCGACTCTTCGACCACGTCCAAATGGCTACAGATTAGTTGCTACAGCAGATCTCCTCCGCAGAGATCATGATCCTCGGCGATTTTAACGCCCATAACGCCGAATGGCTTGTTCACGTTTAACCGATCATGCGGGGAGATCTGTTCATGATTTTGTCTTGGCATATGGTCTGACTCAGCTGGTTACTTCGCCTACGCGGATTCTAGATGTCATGCAACTTGCCTGTTGGAACTTTTGCTGACTTCTCATCCGGACGAATATCAGATTAACGTCGACGCCCCTTTAGGTTCCTCGGACCACTATCTTGTCCAGAGTGTGGTGCCACTCACGTTGAAATCGCGATTGCCTTCTGCAGGCTGCCGCCGTGTTTGATACTATAGGTCAGCCGATTGGGATAGGATGCGGTCTTTGTTTGCATCCTACCCTTGGGGGTGGGTTTGCTCCTCGCCGGACGATCCCAATTGTTGCTGATTCTGTCGCTGATGTGGTACTTCAGGGTATGGAACTTTTTATTCCTTCCTCTGTGCTGCCCATCGGAGGCAAATCTCAGCCATGATTTGGTCGCTCTTGTAAAATAGCATCTTTCTATAGGCAGGAGTGCTACCAAGTCTGAGCTGACGCATCAAAGTCCCTGGATGTAAACACCAGCACTCTAAAGAAGAAGTATAATTCCGACTCCAGGTCCTTCAAAAGAGTCATTGCTAAGGCAAAGTCAGAGCCCACAAGCAGAGTTGGCGAGAAACTAGTTCGCCTTCATACTGGAACCCGTGCATTCTGGTCTCTCGCCAAGGCTATTCAGGGGAATTTCTGTCAGCCATCCCTTCCATCTCTGCACAGGGAGGACGACTCACTCGCCCATGCCGCAAAGGAAAAAGCCGATCTGCTAGGTTCTTACTTTGTGTCCAACTCGACTATCGATGACTGGGGAGGTACGCCGCCGACCATCACGCGTTGTGAGTACTCCATGTCAGAGGTGCGGTTCACATAGCGCTCAGTTTGCAAAGCAATCCTCTACTTGGACATCCACAAGTCGAGTGGGCTTGTAATTAGTATTGTAAACTTCCAGCTCATGAGGTACCTTGAGGATCACCAGCTGATTAGTGATCGCCAATTCGGTTTTCGTCGTGGTCAATCAGCTGGTGATCTTCTAGTCTACCTAACCCATAGATAAGCGGAGGCAATGGAGTCCAAGGGGGAGGCATTGGCCGCTAGTTTTGACATTGCAAAGGCCTTCAATCGGGTTCAGCACAAAGCGCTTCTTTCGAAGCACCCTTCCTATGGGCTTCCCGAGAAATCGTGCAATTGGATCACCAGATTTCTTACAGTTCGGAACATCAAGGTCATTGTAGACGGTGCAAACTCCGATTACAAGCCTATTAATGCCGGTGTTCCACAACGCTACGTGCTATCACCAACGCTGTTTCTTCTGCATATGAATGATTTATTGCAAACCCGTTACATTAATTGCTGTGAAAATGACAACACTGGTGATGCTTTTTACACCGGCCGTGCCAATATTTCTCGGGAAAACGTCTACGAGTACCAAGACAAACTTGTGTCTAAAGTCGAGTCAGTCGAACAAAGTCTAGTATTGGGGGCGACTAAATCTCGTCCAGTTTAAACTCAGAATGCACAAGTTTGCGTGTTAACCACTAAAATCGTATCTCCTTCGTCTCAAGACACTCCCCTTGTTGCCTCAACCAGTATCGGAATACGGTCGACATATCGAGTGACGTGCAGTTTCTTGGTCACTTGGAAGAGAAGGCCAAATTGGCCTCTAAAAAGCTTGGCGTGCTCAGCGGAGCGGGACAGTATTTCAAGCCAGCACACCGTCTGCAACTTGACAAGGTGCACGTTCGGCCGCATATGGAATACTGTTCCCATCTTTGGGCTGGGGCTCCCCAGTGCCAGCTCCTTCCACTTAACCACATCCAGCGCTGAGCGGCTCGAATCGTTGACGACCAAGTGCTTTCTGATCGGCTCGATTCACTGGCGCTGCGAAGAGATATTACATCTCTGCATTTTCTTTCGCATATACTGGGAGTACTGGAAAACGCCAAAAATCTAGATCTGGAATACGCCAAATTTCGTGAACGCACTACGCAGTAAACGTCCTGATACCATCCACACCACCATACTGTACATTTCACAAAGAGTTTTTTTGAGATTATTCCGGACGATACGACCTTAGAACCTTCAAGAAAAGAGCTTACTCCTTTCTCAATAGCTGGCAATGCACCTGCAATTACCCTGGTGTTGCGGTTGTTCATGGGCTGCGGTACGAGTAGTCACTTAACATCAGGTGAACCGTATGCTCGTTTGCTCCCTCTTCTATAAAAAAAGAGAAGTGTGAAATCCAGTTTATTGGATTGGATTGATCTCAACAGTCTATGTCTAGCAGATCCTTATTTTGAAGCACCCAATAAAATAGATATTATTTTGATCAGATGCTTACGGCTGCATTATGAAGGAAGGTGTAGTAAGGAGCCTGTCTGTTGCTTTAATAGCGCAGAACACTATTTTAGGATGGATCCATTCCGATGTAGTCAGTTCAAATAATGAAAGCTTAAAACACCACACAAGAAGTTCACACGGAACAAGTATTTGTTGGCCTACAAATAATTGTTCCGGGACTGGATGTTTGTCTTTGTGAAATTTATGTATGTGAACTGCCCCGACGATACAGGATATATTCCTAGTGTGGAGGTAACGTTTGTGAAATAAGAGAAAAACTGTAGACGATTGTAATGTACAATAATGCTAACGACATCGGTAATTGCTCGTGAACACTTACAAGTACTTCGAAGGGGCGTACTTAACCAAGTCATTGGTGATTTGATTAACGTGGAATGGCGAATTTATGCCACTATTAAATGTTCCACCCTAAACAAAAGTAGATCATAAACTTTGATGATTCCAGTTTATGGAGCAAGTTTTACTATTTGTTTATTTATTTTGTAAATAATTTGTTTCATAATTAACGTGTATTGCTTACGTAACGTGCAGTGTATTTACTTTTTTTTAGTTTTTTTGAGTTCGTTGCTGCGTAGTGGCCTTTCCAAATTTTACAAGCAATGCAGATTGCATTGCAAAGATTTGCCTATTATCACAGTGTTAATGGGGTTGGCAAGCCAATAACCAAGTTATAGTATATATAGTAAAGATAAAAACCAATTAACATTTATATTTTAATATAATTATTTAAAACCCATAGTACAAAAAAACTGCTACAGAAATTTACCTTACGTAAATTTTTTTTACTGTATCAAAATCCTATTCCCGTCCTTGGCCGTATCCAACATCGATTCTTATTTTGCGCATACTGTTTTTCACAATCTAAGGCTGGGCCCATATTTGATCGTATTGGACGATATATATATCATATCCGACGTGAAATCGTCACGCAACTAAGGAAACTTCAATTTCAAGTCAGGTCATCATCCTCAAGATTCTCGTTCCATTCGCTCCCGAGCAAACATCGTTTATAGTCTTCAGCTCCTGCAAGACAGCTTAGTTTTTTTGACGATTTTTGTTTCTTAAATCTACTTGCAAATAAATCATTATTATTATTATTATTATTGTGGGGGTATAAATATAGTTTTCTCATCTGGTTGGGTTCTATAAATATATAAATATAAATGGAAATGAAAAGATAAATATACATAAATATCAATAACATAAACTAAATATATAAATAAAAGCCCAACCAGATGGAGGCCCACGGCAGGGGAGACCAAACGGCCGAGGGTTAGGGGGAAAGGGAAAAAAACCGGAGGACGATGCGGGCGGTATCGAGGAGCACCGCCTTCTGCATTTGAGCCTGGAACGGTCCGCCACGTAGTCCCAGCCGCCTCAGATGGCCCAAGAGGCTGACTGGGATTAGCCCATTTGCAGAGACCACTACAGGAATAATTTCGGTCGGCAGACCACCCCACATGTCGGTCACCTCGTGAGCCAGGTCCAGATATTTTGTTTGCTTATCTGTTTCGGCTTTCACGAGGTTCTCGTCACACGGAATGGTAATGTCGACCAAAAATATCCTTGACTGTGCCCGGTCCATCAGCACAATATCAGGCTTATTCGCAAGAATAGTCCTGTCTGTGATGATGGCCCGGTCCCAATAGAGCCTGACGCGATCATTTTCGAGCACGGCTTCCGGCAAGTATTTGTAATGCGGCAAATTCCGATCCACGAAACCGTATTTCAGAGCGAGCTCCTGGTGTAGAATTCTGGCTACTAGGTTGTGACTGTGCAAGTACTCAGAGTTAGAAAGCGCCGAACAACCGGTGATGACATGCCTAAGTAACTCACCGGGATGGTGACAAGCTCGACAGATGTCGATGGTCCCATCCTTTAGGATGTATCTCCGATAGTTGTTGGTCTTAATAACTTGATCCTGTATTGCACGGAAAAAAACCCTCGGTTTCCCTGAAGAGGTCACCAAAGCGTAGCCAGTTGAGGGAGGTTACTTTGTCTACGAAAGGCTCATGTAGAGACTTGTAGAACCTCCCGTGAAGCTCCTTCTCCTTCCATACTTTCTCCCGGTCGGAAATTGTCTGCACTGCCAGGTCTTGCCATTGCTCGTTGGCTAAGGATAGAGGGTAAGTCCTTTATCACAAGAAATGACGTCCTTATAGAATGGATCATCCGATCTCGTCAGGAAGTAATTACGGAGGCTGCACACTTCGCGATTATGCATGGTGAGCGCGCTCAAGAAGCCACGCCCACCATGCTTTCGCGGCAAGTACAGCCTCATTACCGACGATCTCGGATGATGCATCCTGTGGGACGTCATGGTAGTGCGTTCTTTTCTATCCAGGGCGTTAAGTTCAGTCTGAGTCCACCTGAGTATGCCAAAGGTATACATAAGGGCAGGCATGACCCAGCCGTTATATGCTTGTGTCTTATTCACACCGGACAAAAGGCTGTTAAGCACTTTGGTCAAGCGTGCATAAAACACGTCGCAAACTGACTGTTTCATACCAGCCTCATCGATACCGATGTTCTGTGACATACCCAGGTATCGGTATGTTTCAGCCTCGGAAAGGGTCCTTAAGTTGACGGGCATAGATAAGTCTATGCCCTCAGAGTTAGCAACCCTACCCCACTCAACATGGAGTACCACACACTTATCCGTCCCCAGCTCCATTCCAATGGAATTGCTAAATTCACAAGTGATGTTCAGCAATTCCATAAGATGGGAGCGAATGGAGGCGAATAACTTGAGGTCATCCATATAGAAAAGGTGGGTCACTTTTGTCCCTCCTTTCCGTAGCTGAAATCCCCTCCCGGAGCCCTCCAGTAAGGTACTGAGAGTGTTCAGAGAGAGGCAGAACCATATTGGACTCAGACAATCACCCTGGATGATACCCCTTCCTATCCTTAGGTGGTTCTCCGCAGCCATCATCCCCTCGCCCAGATGACAAAGGATCGTACTTCACTGCCCCATACACTGCTCGAGGAAGTCTCTAACCATACAGTCAATCTTGTACAGCTCGAGGACCCTCTTAAGCCATGTATGGGGCACCGAGTCAAATGCCTTTCTGTAATCTATCCAGGCGGCGGAGAAGTTCCGACGGTTGCGTTTCACCACTTTGCCAATGACCGCGTCAATGAGGAGTGGTTCCTTGGTTCCACGACCGCCGCCCCGACATCCATTTTGAGCGCGCGACATCACCTGATTTTATTATTATTATTATTATTGGGGTATCTATATAATTTTCTCCCCTGGTTGGGTTCTATAAATATATAACTATAAATTAAAATGAAAAGATAAATATACATAAATATCAATAAAATAAAATAACTACAAAGACTACATAAATAAATAAGATCCAACCAGATGGGAGCCCACGGCAGGGGAGACCAATCGGCCGAGGGTTAGGGGGAAAGGGAAAGAAACCGGCGGACGATGCGGGTGGTATCGAGGAGCACCGCCTTCTGCATTTGAGCCCGGAGCGGTCCGCCACGTAGTCCCAGCCGCCTCAGATGACCCGAGAGGCTGACTGGGATTAGCCCATTTGCAGAGACGACTACAGGAATAATTTCGGTCGGCAGACCACCCCGCATGTCGGTTACCTCGTGAGCCAGGTCTAAATATATTGTTCGTTTATCTGTTTCGGCTTTCACGAGGTTCTCGTCATACGGAATGGTAATGTCGATCAAAAATATCCTTGACTGTGCCCGGTCCATCAGCACAATATCAGGCTTATTCGCAAGAATAGTCCTGTCTGTGATGATGGTCCGGTCCCGGTAGAGCCTGGCGCGGTTATTTTCGAGCACGGCTTCCGGCAAGTACTTGTAATACTGCAATTTTCGGTCCACGAGACCGTATTTCAGAGCGAGCTCCTGGTGTAGAATTCTGGCTACTAGGTTGTGCCTGTGCAAGTACTCAGAGTTAGAAAGTGCCGAACAACCGGAGATGACATACCTAAGTGACTCCCCGGGATGGCGACAAGCTCGACAGACGTCGACAGTGCCATCCTTTAGGATGTATTTCTGATAGTTGTTGGTCTTAATAACCTGATCCTGTATTGCACAGACAAAACCCTCGGTTTCCCCGAAGAGGTCACCGAAACGTAGCCAGTTGAGGGAGGCGGCTGTATCTACGTGAGGCTCATGTAGAGCCCTGTAGTACCTCCCAAGGAGCTCCTTCTCCTTCCATACGGTCTCCCGGTCGGAAATGCTCTGTACTGCCAGGTCTTGCCATTGCTTGTTGGCTAAGGATAGAGGGGTAAGTCCTTTATCACTAGAAATGACGTCATTATAGAATGGATCATCCGATCTCGCCAGGAAGTAATGACTGAGGCTGCACACTTCGCGATTATGCATGGTGAGCGCGCTCAGGAAGCCACGCCCACCGTGCTTTCGCGGCAAGTACAGCCTCATTACCGACGATCTCGGATGATGCATCCTATGGGACGTCATTGTAGTGCGGACTTTTCTTTCCAGGGCGTTAAGTTCAGTCTGACTTCACCTGAGTATGCCAAAGGTATACATGAGGACAGGCATGACCCAGCCGTTATATGCGTGTGTCTTTTTCACACCGGACAAAAGGCTGTTAAGCACTTTGGTCAAGCGTGCATAAAACACGTCGCATACTGACTGTTTCATACCAGCCTCATCGATACCGATGTTCTGTGACACACCCAGGTATCGGTATGTTTCAGCCTCGGAAAGGGTCCTTAAGTTGACGGGCATAGATAAGTCTATGCCCTCAGAGTTAGCAACCCTTCCCCTTTCAACATGGAGGACCGCATACTTATCCGTCCCCAGCTCCATTCCGATAGAATTGCTAAATTCACAAGTGACGTTTAGCAATTCCATAAGATGGGAGCGACTGGAGGCGAATAATTTGAGGTCAGCCATATAGAAAAGGTGGGTCACTTTTGTACCTCCTTTTCGAAGCTGAAATCCCCTCCCGGAGCCCTCCAGTAAAGTACTGAGAGGGTTCAAGGAGAGGCAGAACCAGATTGGACTCAGACAGTCGCTCTGGAATATACCCCTTCTTATCCTTATGCGGCTTCCCGCAGCCGTCATCCGCTCGCCTAGATGACAGAGAATCGTACTCCACTGCCCCATACACTGCTGTACAGTCAATCTTGTACAGCTCGAGGATCCTCTTAAGCCATGTATGGGGCACCGAGTCAAATGCCTTTCTGTAATCTATCCAGGCGGCGGAGAAGTTCCGACGGTTGCGTTTCACCACTTTGCCAATGACCGCGTCAATGAGGAGTGGTTCCTTGGTTCCACGACCGCCGCCCCGACATCCATTTTGAGCGCGCGACATCACCTGATTTGAGTCCAGGTGATGAGCGATTCTCGTGCTCAAAATGGATGTTAGTGTCTTGTATATGGTCGGTAGACACGTGATGGGGCGGTATTTGCTCGGGTCTGTGGCACCCTGATCTTTAGGAACCAAATAAGTGATCCCAGTAGTGAAGAGGCTTGGGATCGACTTCTGGTTGAGAGCCTCTTGAAACTGTCGGGCGAGCACAGCACGACACACTATGAACCCCTTCAGCCACTAGTGATGCAGCCCGTCAAGCCCCGGACTTTTCCAGTTCGGGGCCCTACGGACCGCCTCAGCTTCGTCATCCGGCGTTATGATGACGGGGTCCATGGGCGTAATACCCGCACATTGACTCGCTAAAACTTCCGTCCAAGGGCCCTCGTTGTGATTTACGGGCTCTGACCACAGGCTGCGCCAGAATGCGACCGTGTCGGCCTGATTTGGTGCTGGGCCCGTTCCACTTACTATTGGTCGCTCCAATGATTTATGGAGCCTCTTCTGATCACTCTGGAGGAGACGATTCTGGTTGAACCGTGTCGACCTCTAGGTATATCGCCGAATCCGCTTTCCCCAAGCAGCGATTCTTTGCTTCAGGTCGTCTATGCGCTCCGTCAGTGTTTGCGTTATATCCGGCTGGGACAAACTAACATTTGTCCCAGCAAACACCATCCTGACGGTGCGCACAATCCTTGGCCTGATATTGCCTAACCTGAAGCATATCAGTCTGCCGATGAGGGCCCTTGCCTTTTCGATACGTTCTTCAATTCTTATTCTCCAGTCTGGGATAGCACTACTTTGTCCAATAGCGCGTCCAGCCATGGAAACTTTGGCGCCTGTAATACGGCAGACTGCCAGTGCGGCGCCAAGAAGAATTGAGTCCGTCTCGCAAAGGTCCCGGCTGGCTTCCAAATAGGTAACCAGCATTGGGTTCAGAGCCCTCACGACAGCCCACTTCCGCTTGCTTAGGGCTAAGCGGGGAAGTCGCGGTCAATTTTCGAGAGGCGTACTGCGCGTTTCCACAATCGCCTCTTCCAATGTACTCCTCATTTGATCTAGTTCCAGTTCCTGGGCGACTGTTCCATCATCGTTTGAATCAACCACAACTGGCGTATTCACGGCGGCATCCACATTTGGCGTTTGCTCAGCAAGTTGTGGCGCCGCATCCTCAGCCGCAGCATTTTCACTCGATGAAGGAACAGCCTCACGTCGTAGCCGTTCGAGTTCGGTGACATCAAATTTATACGTGGTGGAGCCATACTGCAGTTATGTTAGTAGTATAGTTGTAGCACGAATGGGTCGGCTCGACCGGGGAAGGACCACGCTCTCACAGAATACCAGCGTTAAATAGTAGCTTAATGCTGCTGTATTTCGTATGGTGAGTGTAGAGAACCGGAGACCCTTTTTACTGGAAACGAGGCATTCTATCTTAGTCCTCACGGGTGACAACGCATCTGCATTTTGATTCGTAATCGAGGATAGATGTAGATGTCTATGGGCCACAGCAACCACTTACCATCAGGTGGCCTGTGTGCTCGTTTGTCACCCTATCCTATAAAAAAAAATGTATTATTATCATTATTATTATTATTTAGTATTCTCTCGTTCCCGAGGTATTATTTACCTTTTTCGCGGGCTGTAAACCAAACGAAATCGGTTAAGTGTTTTAATTTTTAGATAGGAACTTACGAACTATTCTGCAAGTATTCAATATTGTCGCTTTCTGTAGTGATATAAAGATAAGCTTATCAATATCTAGCTCCTTTAAGCTAGAAAAGAGTGAATGGGGAATAACGCCAGTTGCTGATATTACAATAGGTATAGTTTTTACAGTTTTTACTTTCCACTGGGATTTTATTTCGATGGATAAATCAGTATATTTGGCTATTTTTTCATTGTAGGTAGAGGTCAAATTGTGAGTGTTTGGTATAGCAATATCTATAAGACAAACTGATTAGTTTCTTTTGTCATGTAGCGTAATATCCGGTCGATTATAATGCACGGTCTTATCAGTTAATACAGTTCTGTCCCAGTAGAGTTTGAATTCGCGAGAGTCAAGTATGATTTCTGGTTTGCATTTATAATATGCTATTTTTTCATCTATAAGTTTATATTTATATGCTAGATACTGATGAATGATGGCAGCTACTTGGTCGTGTCTATGTTTATAGTCGATCTGTGTTATCGAGCTGCAGGCAGCAGTGATATGCTGAATGGTTTCTGAACTATTATGACAATGTCTGCAAAGGTCTGATTGTAGAGTGTGGTCTTTAATTATATGTTTCCTGTAGTTTAGTGAGTGTATAGTTTGGTCCTGAATTGCTAACATAAAGCCTTCCGTTTCAGGGAAGAGTTCTCCGCGCCTGAGCCATATGTTAGACGCTATCTTGTCTACGTTTGTGTTCATCAAGTCACGGCGGTGTCTTCCATGTAACGTCTTCTGCAACCAGCTGTTAATTTTATCCTGTGCAGAGACAATACTTTCGTTTTTCTGTTTTCTTTGATCTTTGAGGTTTAAAGGAGTAAGTTTAGTATCGGCTTGAACAACAACATTATGAAGCGGACTATTATTGGCTTGTTGATAAAAGAAGTTTCGCGTAGCTGAAATTTGAGAGTTATGACGATTTTTTTATATCAATCACACCTCTTCCACCTTCTACTTTAGGTAATGTGAGTCGTTCGCTACAAGATCTAGGGTGGTTTTATTTAATCATAGTTTTATTGATGAGACGTTGCAGATATATTAGGTTGCTTTTAGACCAATGAATTATACCGAATGAATAAGTTAAAATTGGGATGGCGAATGTTTATGGTGTTTCGTGCATTTAGATGTGTGTTAAGTATTCTATTTAGGCGTAATTTAAATTCTTTTTCTAATGTTTTTTAACGTGTTTTTGGTGAATCTGTCGAGTCTGAGTAAATCCTAGATATTTATAACCAGCGTTTTCATCTACAGGTTCAATGGTTCCACCTGTCTGGAGAGTACATGAATTTTGTTCTACTTTGCCTCTACGAATTGATTGATTCATTGTATCCTACATTTATTTATTCCAAATTCCATTCGAATATCAGTTGAGAAGCTTTCCGTTATGTCAGCAAGAGTAAGTAAATCTTTTAAACTACTCCCATACAATTTTCTGTCATCCATATAAAGTAAATGTGATAGTGTATGATGTGTATTTCCGTTAGTGATTTTATACCCCTTGTCATTTCTATTGAGAAGGTTAGATAAAGGACTTAAAGCCAGGCAGAACCAGTGGGGGTTTAAGGCGTCACCCTGAAAACTTCCCCTTCGGATTGTTATTGTATCAGTCTCTAAACAGGAGTCACCATTGTATAGCTTGAGAGTAGTTTCCAATGAAGCATTGTATTTTTCAAGAATTCTCTAATTTTGGGATGAATTTTATAATGTTCTAAAATGTATATTAGCCAACTATGGTGTGAAAATATTTCTTTTTTTGGTGACTGCTTGTTTAGAGACGATTGCGTCAATTATCAACTGTAGACGATTGCGTCAATTATCAACTGTTTATTATTATTATTATTTGGGGTATCTATATAATTTTCTCACCCGGTTGGGTTCTATAAATGTTACGGATCGCCGTAACGCCGTTCGAAAAATGAATAAAACGCGTTGTTCACTGTTTATATAGGAGGCAAGCGGCGGTGAGGAGGAACTTGTACTTTTTCTTCTGGTAGTGCCTTTTCGGTGGCTGGAGAGCGACTGCCGACCCTACCGGCCGGCCCGTCTTTTATATGATTTGGCCGCTGCTGGCCAGCGGACCCTTGCCTCACCCCCGCGCCTTTCTTTATTTCCATAAAACTCTTATTTATTTACAAACTTACTTAATTATACAATATTCTTACCTCTATTTCCTATACTATTATATTCACAATAATTTTCTTATATTCTAAACGGTTTTAAACTTAGTAATTCACAATTTTTAAGCTGAGAACCCTGCCCCGCACCTCAGCACTATAAATATAAAACGTCGTGTCGCCCTACGCGTAGCTTCATTTGCTCCGCGGCCGCGTCACGATAACATGCCCTGTTACAATTATTTTTTGCTCGAAAGGTAATTTATCTGAATGTTAATATGTATGAAAAGTAATATATAATAAAAGTGATATGCAACAAAGGTAAATTAACTATAAGAGTACAATTTTAAATACAATTTAACTATAAGAATACAATTTAACTATAAGAGTACAATTTAATTATAAAATCTATGCTAACTCTCGTTATTTATTCGATGCCTTTATTGGGAGAGTTATTGCATAGTTACAACATCATTCTTTTTTATTATTGAAGATAAGCTATACATGTTTAACAAATACAACAATCAAGACTACGGCTGTTTTTCTGTGTTGTTGTATGCACCCTCGCTAGTTGTCGAACCTCGCCGGACGCGACCCCCTTGGCTCCGCCCCCCGCCCCTGAGTTGCTCAACCCGTGCTGGTTGTACTACGCAGGTATCTCATCGTTTTGCGTCGTGCATATTCTCCCGCCGTCGCCACGCTGCGATCCCTCTGGTAGCACGACGATCTTCTTTGTTGGTCTGCGTAGTGTATGCCCACTGCTAGTGGTTACGTCCACTACTCGTACCTCTCCGTCGACGCCAGGATATACGTTGCTTATTTTTCCCCTAGGCCAGATGTTGCGCGGTAAATTGGAGTCACAAATGATGACCAGGTCTCCAATCTTCGGTGATGCACCTATGCTGCTGGGCTCCCGCCGGTGTTGGAGTAGGGGCAGGTATTCCTTCACCCATCTTCGCCAAAACACGTCGGCTAGGGCTTGAGCTCGTTTCCACTGCTGGCGGGCCGTCACGTCGCTCTCGCTGAAGTGTCCCGGTGCAGGTACGTGTGAGTTGGGACCGATGAGGATGTGATTCGGCGTGATTGCTTCCGGGTCTCCTGGGTCAACTGAGACGTGTGTAAGAGGTCTGGAATTGACCGTGTTTTCGACCTCGGCGAGCAGAGTCTCCAGTGTCTCGTCACTGGGATAGCGTTCGTTGAGGGTGACGCGTAGGGCTTCTTTCACGGAGCGAACCATTCGCTCCCAGGCGCCGCCCATGAATGGTGCTGATGGTGGTATGTACTTCCACACAATTTGTTGACATGTGGTTTCGTTCTCGAGGGCTGCGAGTGCTGCTTCGGCCAGCTCCTTGTCTGCTGCCTTGAAACACGTAGCGTTGTCACTCCAGATTTCTTTTGGGCATCCTCTTCTGCTCATGAAGCGCCTAAGCGCTGACACAGCTGAGTCGGCGCTTAATGAGTGGGCCACCTCTATGTGTATTGCTCGTGAGGTCATGCAGGTAAATAACGCGCCATAGCGTTTTTCACGATGTCGTCCCACTGTGACTTCTATTGGCCCGAAGTAGTCCAGTCCTGTGTATGTGAACGGACGTGCGTGATGAGCGAGGCGTGCGGACGGCAGGTTTCCTGTAGACGGTGATGCAGGCTTGGCTTTTCTTAGACGGCACGGTAGGCAGCCTTTGATGACAGTCTTTACTACTGGACGTATTTTTCTTATGTACAATCTCTGTCTTAATTCGTTCACGACTGTTTCTACGCCTCCGTGGTGCAACCTCTCGTGTACGTGTGCTATGTACAGACGAGTGTATGCGTGCTTCCCGTCTAGTACGGGAGGATCGTACGTGTCCTCCTCTACTTCTGATGCTGCTTTTATTCGACCTCTGAGGCGTAGGGTCCCCTCTTCGTCGACGTATGTGCTCAGGTGGCCTAGTTTGTCGTCGCCTCCTGGAACACTTCCGTTGGTGATCCTCTTGAGCTCCTTCGTGAAGCTTTCCCGCTGACTGGCTTGCACCCACAGTTGTTCGGCTCTTACATGATAAGCGGCTGGTATTCCTACAAGCGATGAGACAGTAGGTGTTGCCCTTTTTTCTTTGGTGGGGGTATTGCGTCGGTTTGTTCTTTGCCAGCCAGGGTCGCTATCTTGTCTTGCTTTGTTGCGTTTACGCCCAGCCTTCACCACGTGCTTGTTTGGTCTGCACATGTCGATGAATAAGAGGACTCTCGCTGTCGCCCTTATGAGGCGAATCCATTTTGAAAATCTTTCTATTTGTGGCAGATGTGCTGTTGGCGAGTCCTCACTTTTAACTGTGATGTTACATATTTCTCGTTCTTCCCCAGTGTCGTATTGCGTTGTTTTTTCTTCCTGCGGCCATTCGGCCGGTGGACGTTGTAGAAACGGGGGCCCTCGGAACCACCGGTGCGACTCGTCGAACCTTTCTGGCGTGGTTCGGGTCGCGTCGTCTGCCACGTTTTCTTTGGACGGTAGCCAACGCCATTCGTTCTTTTTGGTCGTATCTTCTATTTCCGCCAGGCGATGAGCGACGAAAGCTTTGTACGCGCGGGGCTCCGACCTTATCCACACTAGTGCAGTACGAGAGTCGCACCAGTATGTCTTGCCCGCTATATCGTCATCGTGCTCACTGATCACGGTCTGCGCAAGACGAGCTCCCAGTAGTGCCGCTTGTAACTCGAGCCGTGGTATGGAGACTGGTTTTAGTGGTGTCACGCGGCTCTTGGCGGCGGCCAATGATATGTTAACGCTGCCGTCTGCTCGCTCCGTTCTCCAATACACGGCGGCTGCGTAGGCCTCCTCGCTTGCGTCGACGAAGGTGTGTAGTTGCCGCGTCGACACTGGGTTGTAATCGTAGCATCGTGGTATCCTCAGTTGTTCTAGGGCGTGAAGTGAAGTAATCCAGCCTTCCCATTTTTCTTTTAACTCTATTGGCAGAGGGTCGTCCCATTCCGCCTTGTAACGCCATGTGTCTTGGAATATTCTCTTCGCTGGGGTGGTCACTGGTGATATTAACCCCAGCGGGTCAAATAATGCCATTATTATGCTCAGCGCTTCACGTTTAGTTGGCAAGCGTTGTTTTTCTTTTACGTCGATCGGCATCTTCATGTTGTTTGTATTAAATCCAATATGATCGCTTTGTACATGCCAGAGCAGGCCGAGCGTCTTCTCAGTTTCTTTTCCGCCCAGGCGCACGGTCGCGTCGTGTTGTTTATGCTCTGTCGTTATTTCTTCTATTGTTTTTCCTTCGTTCGATGTCCACCCGCTGAGTACGAATCCCGCTTGTTTGTGGACGTGATCGACAGCTTTTACAGTTTGCTGAGCTTCCGTGATAGAGTGGAAGCTCTGCAAGTAGTCGTCCATATAGTGATTTCTTTTTATGGCGACCGCAGCTTCCGGGTATGCCTCTGAGTGTTCTTCAGCATTTTTATTTTTGATATATAATGCTGTGCATGGTGATGATGTCGCTCCAAAGATGATCGATGTCATCCTATATTCCTCCGGTTGGCCCTCCCGCCGCTTGCCTCTCCACAAGAAACGTAAAACGTCTCTATTTTCTTTGCGCACTTTGATCTGCATAAACATTTCTTTTATGTCGGCGCTCACTGCATACGGATACTGTCGGAACCTCATGATTACTCCAGGCAATGATTGTAATAAGTCCGGCCCCGAGTGAAGCATATCGTTGAGACATATTCCTGCTGTCTTCGCTGCGGCGTCGTGTACCAATCTCGGCGGCTTGTTAGGCTTCGCAGGGTTGATGACTGGGAAGTGTGGTAGATACCATGTCTTTCCTTGTGGCGGTGGCATGGGCGCGCGCTCTGCGTAACCTGAGTTGAAGAGGTTCTGTATGCGTTCTTCGTACTGTAGCTTGAGAGTGCTGTCTCGGTCGAGCCTCTTCTCTAGAGTGTGCAGACGTCTTTCCGCGTCTTTGTAATTATTTGGTATTTGGAAATCCTTTTCTTTCCACAGCAACCCTGTCTCGAATCTGCCGTCCGCCGACCGCCTGCTGGTCTCCCTCAATATTTGCATAGCTCGCTGCTCGGGATCTTCTTTAGGTCTCCTCGGCTCGATGCACAGTGATTCTAATTTGAAATAATTTTTTATTTCTTCTTCTATTGGCTGTGCCTCTTCCCTTTGATGTAGTCTGCCGCAGAAGGTGACCGTCGACGTCAATGAGCTATGACAGCCATGCAGAACCCAGCCCAGGTTGGTGTATGAGGCGACTGGTTGGTCCCGACGACCGACGCGCAGTTTTCTAGACACTATGAGGTGCCAGTTATCTTGCCCGATTAGTATTTTCGGTGAGGCGCGTTCGTAGGTGATATCCTCTTTGATATCCAGCAGATGTTGGCAATTCTCCAAATGATTTTCATTCACGGATTCTGGCGCGAAGTCCAACCGCTCTACCGTACGCGCTGCTTCTATGTTGTGTTCCTCTTGCGCGTGCTTTCCTCTTATTTTAAGGCTGACGATCTTGCTCTTCTCATGCTTCACCTCCGAGCCAACCCCTTGTATCCACATTGCGTGGGCTGGACCGTCGGCGCCGATGACGTCAGCGATCGAGGCATCGACTAAGGTGACTGTGCTTCCTTCATCCAATAATGCGTATGTTTCGACGCAGCTTAGCGGCCCCTTTATTGTTACGGGCGCAATCTTTAGGTAAGCACGGCGGTGTTTGTATGGTCGAGTTGTTGTGATGACCTCCTTTGCCGATGTTGCGGTTTCCATAGCGGGTTCTTTTTCAGTTTCGGCCTTTCTGTCGTGATGTAGCAATTTATGGTGTTTCATCACGCATCCGTCTTTTCCGCACGGTGGAGCTTTACACAGCAACCGGCGATGTTTGCCTCGTAGACAGCGGTAGCAGATATTATACTTCTTTGCTACTTCCCATCTGTCATTTGTGGACAGAGCGGCGTATGACTTGCAATCGGGCAGTTTGTGTTCTTGTTTGCATTGAGGGCAGCGTTCTTCATATTGTTTCTTGCTTGTGGCGAAGGCACGTTCTATTTTTCTCGGCCTTCGCTCTCTCGGTTCGTTGTCCTCCGTGATAAATTCCGGCAAGGCATACGCGCTGCATTTATCCGCTTCTTCGTTTAAGAAGAGTGATATTTTCTTAAGCTCTGGGATATCCTCTTTCTTTCTGGCTGCATAGTCGTACCATTTGCTTCTCAATATGGGCGTGAGTTTGTCTGTGATAACTCGCGTCATCTCCGGACTATGCAGATAGTGTGCTTTCTTGAGTGCTTCCACGGTGCCCACTACGTTTGCTATGCGATTGGCGAATATGCATAGCTCCCTGGGATTGTCCGTGACTTTGTTAAGTAGCTTCAGCTTCTCTATTTCTAAGTGAATTAATGCTTCTGGTCGTCCGAATCTCCTTTCCAAAGCTTCTATTATTATTCTGGGGTCTGATTGGCTTATAAGTAGGCAGCTTGCGGCCTCTTTTGCTATCCCTTTTAAGCTTCGGCGTATTCTCGCTATGTTTTCGTTCATCGTGAAGTACTTTGAAGATTCTTCGTACGTTGTTTTGAAGCTGAGCCATTCTTTGCTGCTACCATTGAATGTGGGCAGCTCTTGCAAATATTTCGGCGGCTCCCTTGTGCTTCTCACTGCTTGTGATAAAGCAGCGGCCAAGGTAGCGACGTCGATTTGTTGCTGCGCTTGTACATAGTCTTCTTTCTGCGGCGCGGTATGTTGCGGAGCGTATTGCGGTGCATACTGTTGAAGTACGGGTGGTGCGATCTGCGGTGCTGGTTGCGACGTGAAGTACGACGTGGGTTGCGGTGCGGGCTGCGGCGCGGGTTGCGGCGCGGGCTGCGGCGCGGGTTGCGGCGCGGGCTGCGATGTAGGTTTTTCTTGTAACCATGTACTAATGCGCACTGATGCTAAGTCGTCTTCTATTTCTTCCTCTTCGTCCTCGGTTGATCCGACTTCTGCTTGTAGTCGCTGCACATGTATCTCCTGCAATTCCATTCTTGCTTGCAATCGGGCCTGCTCGAGCTTGAGTTCGGCTAACCGCTCTTTCGCCTCTAACTCCGCGAGGAGTCTCTTGCGTGAGACTACGGAGCGGCGTGACCTAGTCTCGCCCGGCTTTAGTGTGCGCTGCGACCTTTGATCACTTTCTTGCTGGGTTTCTTCCGTTGTAGTCGTTTCATCGGTCGCAGAGGTAGTGGTCGTCCCGCTGACCGTTGTGGTTTCGCTAGTGGTGTTTGATGAGCCACTAGCGGCCGAGTCGCCCCCGGAGGCCTCTTCCGTGGCCCCCTGGGTTATCTGTTCATCCTTGCGACGCTTCGATGATTCTCCACTGTTACTACGCGTATTCACCATTTTTCTTCACAATAATATTTTTTCGTTCTTGAGGTTTGCTTCTTAATTCGGCTCTTCGAAGGACCATTAATGTTACGGATCGCCGTAACGCCGTTCGAAAAATGAATAAAACGCGTTGTTCACTGTTTATATAGGAGGCAAGCGGCGGTGAGGAGGAACTTGTACTTTTTCTTCTGGTAGTGCCTTTTCGGTGGCTGGAGAGCGACTGCCGACCCTACCGGCCGGCCCGTCTTTTATATGATTTGGCCGCTGCTGGCCAGCGGACCCTTGCCTCACCCCCGCGCCTTTCTTTATTTCCATAAAACTCTTATTTATTTACAAACTTACTTAATTATACAATATTCTTACCTCTATTTCCTATACTATTATATTCACAATAATTTTCTTATATTCTAAACGGTTTTAAACTTAGTAATTCACAATTTTTAAGCTGAGAACCCTGCCCCGCACCTCAGCACTATAAATATAAAACGTCGTGTCGCCCTACGCGTAGCTTCATTTGCTCCGCGGCCGCGTCACGATAACATGCCCTGTTACAATTATTTTTTGCTCGAAAGGTAATTTATCTGAATGTTAATATGTATGAAAAGTAATATATAATAAAAGTGATATGCAACAAAGGTAAATTAACTATAAGAGTACAATTTTAAATACAATTTAACTATAAGAATACAATTTAACTATAAGAGTACAATTTAATTATAAAATCTATGCTAACTCTCGTTATTTATTCGATGCCTTTATTGGGAGAGTTATTGCATAGTTACAACATCATTCTTTTTTATTATTGAAGATAAGCTATACATGTTTAACAAATACAACAATCAAGACTACGGCTGTTTTTCTGTGTTGTTGTATGCACCCTCGCTAGTTGTCGAACCTCGCCGGACGCGACCCCCTTGGCTCCGCCCCCCGCCCCTGAGTTGCTCAACCCGTGCTGGTTGTACTACGCAGGTATCTCATCGTTTTGCGTCGTGCATATTCTCCCGCCGTCGCCACGCTGCGATCCCTCTGGTAGCACGACGATCTTCTTTGTTGGTCTGCGTAGTGTATGCCCACTGCTAGTGGTTACGTCCACTACTCGTACCTCTCCGTCGACGCCAGGATATACGTTGCTTATTTTTCCCCTAGGCCAGATGTTGCGCGGTAAATTGGAGTCACAAATGATGACCAGGTCTCCAATCTTCGGTGATGCACCTATGCTGCTGGGCTCCCGCCGGTGTTGGAGTAGGGGCAGGTATTCCTTCACCCATCTTCGCCAAAACACGTCGGCTAGGGCTTGAGCTCGTTTCCACTGCTGGCGGGCCGTCACGTCGCTCTCGCTGAAGTGTCCCGGTGCAGGTACGTGTGAGTTGGGACCGATGAGGATGTGATTCGGCGTGATTGCTTCCGGGTCTCCTGGGTCAACTGAGACGTGTGTAAGAGGTCTGGAATTGACCGTGTTTTCGACCTCGGCGAGCAGAGTCTCCAGTGTCTCGTCACTGGGATAGCGTTCGTTGAGGGTGACGCGTAGGGCTTCTTTCACGGAGCGAACCATTCGCTCCCAGGCGCCGCCCATGAATGGTGCTGATGGTGGTATGTACTTCCACACAATTTGTTGACATGTGGTTTCGTTCTCGAGGGCTGCGAGTGCTGCTTCGGCCAGCTCCTTGTCTGCTGCCTTGAAACACGTAGCGTTGTCACTCCAGATTTCTTTTGGGCATCCTCTTCTGCTCATGAAGCGCCTAAGCGCTGACACAGCTGAGTCGGCGCTTAATGAGTGGGCCACCTCTATGTGTATTGCTCGTGAGGTCATGCAGGTAAATAACGCGCCATAGCGTTTTTCACGATGTCGTCCCACTGTGACTTCTATTGGCCCGAAGTAGTCCAGTCCTGTGTATGTGAACGGACGTGCGTGATGAGCGAGGCGTGCGGACGGCAGGTTTCCTGTAGACGGTGATGCAGGCTTGGCTTTTCTTAGACGGCACGGTAGGCAGCCTTTGATGACAGTCTTTACTACTGGACGTATTTTTCTTATGTACAATCTCTGTCTTAATTCGTTCACGACTGTTTCTACGCCTCCGTGGTGCAACCTCTCGTGTACGTGTGCTATGTACAGACGAGTGTATGCGTGCTTCCCGTCTAGTACGGGAGGATCGTACGTGTCCTCCTCTACTTCTGATGCTGCTTTTATTCGACCTCTGAGGCGTAGGGTCCCCTCTTCGTCGACGTATGTGCTCAGGTGGCCTAGTTTGTCGTCGCCTCCTGGAACACTTCCGTTGGTGATCCTCTTGAGCTCCTTCGTGAAGCTTTCCCGCTGACTGGCTTGCACCCACAGTTGTTCGGCTCTTACATGATAAGCGGCTGGTATTCCTACAAGCGATGAGACAGTAGGTGTTGCCCTTTTTTCTTTGGTGGGGGTATTGCGTCGGTTTGTTCTTTGCCAGCCAGGGTCGCTATCTTGTCTTGCTTTGTTGCGTTTACGCCCAGCCTTCACCACGTGCTTGTTTGGTCTGCACATGTCGATGAATAAGAGGACTCTCGCTGTCGCCCTTATGAGGCGAATCCATTTTGAAAATCTTTCTATTTGTGGCAGATGTGCTGTTGGCGAGTCCTCACTTTTAACTGTGATGTTACATATTTCTCGTTCTTCCCCAGTGTCGTATTGCGTTGTTTTTTCTTCCTGCGGCCATTCGGCCGGTGGACGTTGTAGAAACGGGGGCCCTCGGAACCACCGGTGCGACTCGTCGAACCTTTCTGGCGTGGTTCGGGTCGCGTCGTCTGCCACGTTTTCTTTGGACGGTAGCCAACGCCATTCGTTCTTTTTGGTCGTATCTTCTATTTCCGCCAGGCGATGAGCGACGAAAGCTTTGTACGCGCGGGGCTCCGACCTTATCCACACTAGTGCAGTACGAGAGTCGCACCAGTATGTCTTGCCCGCTATATCGTCATCGTGCTCACTGATCACGGTCTGCGCAAGACGAGCTCCCAGTAGTGCCGCTTGTAACTCGAGCCGTGGTATGGAGACTGGTTTTAGTGGTGTCACGCGGCTCTTGGCGGCGGCCAATGATATGTTAACGCTGCCGTCTGCTCGCTCCGTTCTCCAATACACGGCGGCTGCGTAGGCCTCCTCGCTTGCGTCGACGAAGGTGTGTAGTTGCCGCGTCGACACTGGGTTGTAATCGTAGCATCGTGGTATCCTCAGTTGTTCTAGGGCGTGAAGTGAAGTAATCCAGCCTTCCCATTTTTCTTTTAACTCTATTGGCAGAGGGTCGTCCCATTCCGCCTTGTAACGCCATGTGTCTTGGAATATTCTCTTCGCTGGGGTGGTCACTGGTGATATTAACCCCAGCGGGTCAAATAATGCCATTATTATGCTCAGCGCTTCACGTTTAGTTGGCAAGCGTTGTTTTTCTTTTACGTCGATCGGCATCTTCATGTTGTTTGTATTAAATCCAATATGATCGCTTTGTACATGCCAGAGCAGGCCGAGCGTCTTCTCAGTTTCTTTTCCGCCCAGGCGCACGGTCGCGTCGTGTTGTTTATGCTCTGTCGTTATTTCTTCTATTGTTTTTCCTTCGTTCGATGTCCACCCGCTGAGTACGAATCCCGCTTGTTTGTGGACGTGATCGACAGCTTTTACAGTTTGCTGAGCTTCCGTGATAGAGTGGAAGCTCTGCAAGTAGTCGTCCATATAGTGATTTCTTTTTATGGCGACCGCAGCTTCCGGGTATGCCTCTGAGTGTTCTTCAGCATTTTTATTTTTGATATATAATGCTGTGCATGGTGATGATGTCGCTCCAAAGATGATCGATGTCATCCTATATTCCTCCGGTTGGCCCTCCCGCCGCTTGCCTCTCCACAAGAAACGTAAAACGTCTCTATTTTCTTTGCGCACTTTGATCTGCATAAACATTTCTTTTATGTCGGCGCTCACTGCATACGGATACTGTCGGAACCTCATGATTACTCCAGGCAATGATTGTAATAAGTCCGGCCCCGAGTGAAGCATATCGTTGAGACATATTCCTGCTGTCTTCGCTGCGGCGTCGTGTACCAATCTCGGCGGCTTGTTAGGCTTCGCAGGGTTGATGACTGGGAAGTGTGGTAGATACCATGTCTTTCCTTGTGGCGGTGGCATGGGCGCGCGCTCTGCGTAACCTGAGTTGAAGAGGTTCTGTATGCGTTCTTCGTACTGTAGCTTGAGAGTGCTGTCTCGGTCGAGCCTCTTCTCTAGAGTGTGCAGACGTCTTTCCGCGTCTTTGTAATTATTTGGTATTTGGAAATCCTTTTCTTTCCACAGCAACCCTGTCTCGAATCTGCCGTCCGCCGACCGCCTGCTGGTCTCCCTCAATATTTGCATAGCTCGCTGCTCGGGATCTTCTTTAGGTCTCCTCGGCTCGATGCACAGTGATTCTAATTTGAAATAATTTTTTATTTCTTCTTCTATTGGCTGTGCCTCTTCCCTTTGATGTAGTCTGCCGCAGAAGGTGACCGTCGACGTCAATGAGCTATGACAGCCATGCAGAACCCAGCCCAGGTTGGTGTATGAGGCGACTGGTTGGTCCCGACGACCGACGCGCAGTTTTCTAGACACTATGAGGTGCCAGTTATCTTGCCCGATTAGTATTTTCGGTGAGGCGCGTTCGTAGGTGATATCCTCTTTGATATCCAGCAGATGTTGGCAATTCTCCAAATGATTTTCATTCACGGATTCTGGCGCGAAGTCCAACCGCTCTACCGTACGCGCTGCTTCTATGTTGTGTTCCTCTTGCGCGTGCTTTCCTCTTATTTTAAGGCTGACGATCTTGCTCTTCTCATGCTTCACCTCCGAGCCAACCCCTTGTATCCACATTGCGTGGGCTGGACCGTCGGCGCCGATGACGTCAGCGATCGAGGCATCGACTAAGGTGACTGTGCTTCCTTCATCCAATAATGCGTATGTTTCGACGCAGCTTAGCGGCCCCTTTATTGTTACGGGCGCAATCTTTAGGTAAGCACGGCGGTGTTTGTATGGTCGAGTTGTTGTGATGACCTCCTTTGCCGATGTTGCGGTTTCCATAGCGGGTTCTTTTTCAGTTTCGGCCTTTCTGTCGTGATGTAGCAATTTATGGTGTTTCATCACGCATCCGTCTTTTCCGCACGGTGGAGCTTTACACAGCAACCGGCGATGTTTGCCTCGTAGACAGCGGTAGCAGATATTATACTTCTTTGCTACTTCCCATCTGTCATTTGTGGACAGAGCGGCGTATGACTTGCAATCGGGCAGTTTGTGTTCTTGTTTGCATTGAGGGCAGCGTTCTTCATATTGTTTCTTGCTTGTGGCGAAGGCACGTTCTATTTTTCTCGGCCTTCGCTCTCTCGGTTCGTTGTCCTCCGTGATAAATTCCGGCAAGGCATACGCGCTGCATTTATCCGCTTCTTCGTTTAAGAAGAGTGATATTTTCTTAAGCTCTGGGATATCCTCTTTCTTTCTGGCTGCATAGTCGTACCATTTGCTTCTCAATATGGGCGTGAGTTTGTCTGTGATAACTCGCGTCATCTCCGGACTATGCAGATAGTGTGCTTTCTTGAGTGCTTCCACGGTGCCCACTACGTTTGCTATGCGATTGGCGAATATGCATAGCTCCCTGGGATTGTCCGTGACTTTGTTAAGTAGCTTCAGCTTCTCTATTTCTAAGTGAATTAATGCTTCTGGTCGTCCGAATCTCCTTTCCAAAGCTTCTATTATTATTCTGGGGTCTGATTGGCTTATAAGTAGGCAGCTTGCGGCCTCTTTTGCTATCCCTTTTAAGCTTCGGCGTATTCTCGCTATGTTTTCGTTCATCGTGAAGTACTTTGAAGATTCTTCGTACGTTGTTTTGAAGCTGAGCCATTCTTTGCTGCTACCATTGAATGTGGGCAGCTCTTGCAAATATTTCGGCGGCTCCCTTGTGCTTCTCACTGCTTGTGATAAAGCAGCGGCCAAGGTAGCGACGTCGATTTGTTGCTGCGCTTGTACATAGTCTTCTTTCTGCGGCGCGGTATGTTGCGGAGCGTATTGCGGTGCATACTGTTGAAGTACGGGTGGTGCGATCTGCGGTGCTGGTTGCGACGTGAAGTACGACGTGGGTTGCGGTGCGGGCTGCGGCGCGGGTTGCGGCGCGGGCTGCGGCGCGGGTTGCGGCGCGGGCTGCGATGTAGGTTTTTCTTGTAACCATGTACTAATGCGCACTGATGCTAAGTCGTCTTCTATTTCTTCCTCTTCGTCCTCGGTTGATCCGACTTCTGCTTGTAGTCGCTGCACATGTATCTCCTGCAATTCCATTCTTGCTTGCAATCGGGCCTGCTCGAGCTTGAGTTCGGCTAACCGCTCTTTCGCCTCTAACTCCGCGAGGAGTCTCTTGCGTGAGACTACGGAGCGGCGTGACCTAGTCTCGCCCGGCTTTAGTGTGCGCTGCGACCTTTGATCACTTTCTTGCTGGGTTTCTTCCGTTGTAGTCGTTTCATCGGTCGCAGAGGTAGTGGTCGTCCCGCTGACCGTTGTGGTTTCGCTAGTGGTGTTTGATGAGCCACTAGCGGCCGAGTCGCCCCCGGAGGCCTCTTCCGTGGCCCCCTGGGTTATCTGTTCATCCTTGCGACGCTTCGATGATTCTCCACTGTTACTACGCGTATTCACCATTTTTCTTCACAATAATATTTTTTCGTTCTTGAGGTTTGCTTCTTAATTCGGCTCTTCGAAGGACCATTAATGTTACGGATCGCCGTAACGCCGTTCGAAAAATGAATAAAACGCGTTGTTCACTGTTTATATAGGAGGCAAGCGGCGGTGAGGAGGAACTTGTACTTTTTCTTCTGGTAGTGCCTTTTCGGTGGCTGGAGAGCGACTGCCGACCCTACCGGCCGGCCCGTCTTTTATATGATTTGGCCGCTGCTGGCCAGCGGACCCTTGCCTCACCCCCGCGCCTTTCTTTATTTCCATAAAACTCTTATTTATTTACAAACTTACTTAATTATACAATATTCTTACCTCTATTTCCTATACTATTATATTCACAATAATTTTCTTATATTCTAAACGGTTTTAAACTTAGTAATTCACAATTTTTAAGCTGAGAACCCTGCCCCGCACCTCAGCACTATAAATATAAAACGTCGTGTCGCCCTACGCGTAGCTTCATTTGCTCCGCGGCCGCGTCACGATAACATGCCCTGTTACAATTATTTTTTGCTCGAAAGGTAATTTATCTGAATGTTAATATGTATGAAAAGTAATATATAATAAAAGTGATATGCAACAAAGGTAAATTAACTATAAGAGTACAATTTTAAATACAATTTAACTATAAGAATACAATTTAACTATAAGAGTACAATTTAATTATAAAATCTATGCTAACTCTCGTTATTTATTCGATGCCTTTATTGGGAGAGTTATTGCATAGTTACAACATCATTCTTTTTTATTATTGAAGATAAGCTATACATGTTTAACAAATACAACAATCAAGACTACGGCTGTTTTTCTGTGTTGTTGTATGCACCCTCGCTAGTTGTCGAACCTCGCCGGACGCGACCCCCTTGGCTCCGCCCCCCGCCCCTGAGTTGCTCAACCCGTGCTGGTTGTACTACGCAGGTATCTCATCGTTTTGCGTCGTGCATATTCTCCCGCCGTCGCCACGCTGCGATCCCTCTGGTAGCACGACGATCTTCTTTGTTGGTCTGCGTAGTGTATGCCCACTGCTAGTGGTTACGTCCACTACTCGTACCTCTCCGTCGACGCCAGGATATACGTTGCTTATTTTTCCCCTAGGCCAGATGTTGCGCGGTAAATTGGAGTCACAAATGATGACCAGGTCTCCAATCTTCGGTGATGCACCTATGCTGCTGGGCTCCCGCCGGTGTTGGAGTAGGGGCAGGTATTCCTTCACCCATCTTCGCCAAAACACGTCGGCTAGGGCTTGAGCTCGTTTCCACTGCTGGCGGGCCGTCACGTCGCTCTCGCTGAAGTGTCCCGGTGCAGGTACGTGTGAGTTGGGACCGATGAGGATGTGATTCGGCGTGATTGCTTCCGGGTCTCCTGGGTCAACTGAGACGTGTGTAAGAGGTCTGGAATTGACCGTGTTTTCGACCTCGGCGAGCAGAGTCTCCAGTGTCTCGTCACTGGGATAGCGTTCGTTGAGGGTGACGCGTAGGGCTTCTTTCACGGAGCGAACCATTCGCTCCCAGGCGCCGCCCATGAATGGTGCTGATGGTGGTATGTACTTCCACACAATTTGTTGACATGTGGTTTCGTTCTCGAGGGCTGCGAGTGCTGCTTCGGCCAGCTCCTTGTCTGCTGCCTTGAAACACGTAGCGTTGTCACTCCAGATTTCTTTTGGGCATCCTCTTCTGCTCATGAAGCGCCTAAGCGCTGACACAGCTGAGTCGGCGCTTAATGAGTGGGCCACCTCTATGTGTATTGCTCGTGAGGTCATGCAGGTAAATAACGCGCCATAGCGTTTTTCACGATGTCGTCCCACTGTGACTTCTATTGGCCCGAAGTAGTCCAGTCCTGTGTATGTGAACGGACGTGCGTGATGAGCGAGGCGTGCGGACGGCAGGTTTCCTGTAGACGGTGATGCAGGCTTGGCTTTTCTTAGACGGCACGGTAGGCAGCCTTTGATGACAGTCTTTACTACTGGACGTATTTTTCTTATGTACAATCTCTGTCTTAATTCGTTCACGACTGTTTCTACGCCTCCGTGGTGCAACCTCTCGTGTACGTGTGCTATGTACAGACGAGTGTATGCGTGCTTCCCGTCTAGTACGGGAGGATCGTACGTGTCCTCCTCTACTTCTGATGCTGCTTTTATTCGACCTCTGAGGCGTAGGGTCCCCTCTTCGTCGACGTATGTGCTCAGGTGGCCTAGTTTGTCGTCGCCTCCTGGAACACTTCCGTTGGTGATCCTCTTGAGCTCCTTCGTGAAGCTTTCCCGCTGACTGGCTTGCACCCACAGTTGTTCGGCTCTTACATGATAAGCGGCTGGTATTCCTACAAGCGATGAGACAGTAGGTGTTGCCCTTTTTTCTTTGGTGGGGGTATTGCGTCGGTTTGTTCTTTGCCAGCCAGGGTCGCTATCTTGTCTTGCTTTGTTGCGTTTACGCCCAGCCTTCACCACGTGCTTGTTTGGTCTGCACATGTCGATGAATAAGAGGACTCTCGCTGTCGCCCTTATGAGGCGAATCCATTTTGAAAATCTTTCTATTTGTGGCAGATGTGCTGTTGGCGAGTCCTCACTTTTAACTGTGATGTTACATATTTCTCGTTCTTCCCCAGTGTCGTATTGCGTTGTTTTTTCTTCCTGCGGCCATTCGGCCGGTGGACGTTGTAGAAACGGGGGCCCTCGGAACCACCGGTGCGACTCGTCGAACCTTTCTGGCGTGGTTCGGGTCGCGTCGTCTGCCACGTTTTCTTTGGACGGTAGCCAACGCCATTCGTTCTTTTTGGTCGTATCTTCTATTTCCGCCAGGCGATGAGCGACGAAAGCTTTGTACGCGCGGGGCTCCGACCTTATCCACACTAGTGCAGTACGAGAGTCGCACCAGTATGTCTTGCCCGCTATATCGTCATCGTGCTCACTGATCACGGTCTGCGCAAGACGAGCTCCCAGTAGTGCCGCTTGTAACTCGAGCCGTGGTATGGAGACTGGTTTTAGTGGTGTCACGCGGCTCTTGGCGGCGGCCAATGATATGTTAACGCTGCCGTCTGCTCGCTCCGTTCTCCAATACACGGCGGCTGCGTAGGCCTCCTCGCTTGCGTCGACGAAGGTGTGTAGTTGCCGCGTCGACACTGGGTTGTAATCGTAGCATCGTGGTATCCTCAGTTGTTCTAGGGCGTGAAGTGAAGTAATCCAGCCTTCCCATTTTTCTTTTAACTCTATTGGCAGAGGGTCGTCCCATTCCGCCTTGTAACGCCATGTGTCTTGGAATATTCTCTTCGCTGGGGTGGTCACTGGTGATATTAACCCCAGCGGGTCAAATAATGCCATTATTATGCTCAGCGCTTCACGTTTAGTTGGCAAGCGTTGTTTTTCTTTTACGTCGATCGGCATCTTCATGTTGTTTGTATTAAATCCAATATGATCGCTTTGTACATGCCAGAGCAGGCCGAGCGTCTTCTCAGTTTCTTTTCCGCCCAGGCGCACGGTCGCGTCGTGTTGTTTATGCTCTGTCGTTATTTCTTCTATTGTTTTTCCTTCGTTCGATGTCCACCCGCTGAGTACGAATCCCGCTTGTTTGTGGACGTGATCGACAGCTTTTACAGTTTGCTGAGCTTCCGTGATAGAGTGGAAGCTCTGCAAGTAGTCGTCCATATAGTGATTTCTTTTTATGGCGACCGCAGCTTCCGGGTATGCCTCTGAGTGTTCTTCAGCATTTTTATTTTTGATATATAATGCTGTGCATGGTGATGATGTCGCTCCAAAGATGATCGATGTCATCCTATATTCCTCCGGTTGGCCCTCCCGCCGCTTGCCTCTCCACAAGAAACGTAAAACGTCTCTATTTTCTTTGCGCACTTTGATCTGCATAAACATTTCTTTTATGTCGGCGCTCACTGCATACGGATACTGTCGGAACCTCATGATTACTCCAGGCAATGATTGTAATAAGTCCGGCCCCGAGTGAAGCATATCGTTGAGACATATTCCTGCTGTCTTCGCTGCGGCGTCGTGTACCAATCTCGGCGGCTTGTTAGGCTTCGCAGGGTTGATGACTGGGAAGTGTGGTAGATACCATGTCTTTCCTTGTGGCGGTGGCATGGGCGCGCGCTCTGCGTAACCTGAGTTGAAGAGGTTCTGTATGCGTTCTTCGTACTGTAGCTTGAGAGTGCTGTCTCGGTCGAGCCTCTTCTCTAGAGTGTGCAGACGTCTTTCCGCGTCTTTGTAATTATTTGGTATTTGGAAATCCTTTTCTTTCCACAGCAACCCTGTCTCGAATCTGCCGTCCGCCGACCGCCTGCTGGTCTCCCTCAATATTTGCATAGCTCGCTGCTCGGGATCTTCTTTAGGTCTCCTCGGCTCGATGCACAGTGATTCTAATTTGAAATAATTTTTTATTTCTTCTTCTATTGGCTGTGCCTCTTCCCTTTGATGTAGTCTGCCGCAGAAGGTGACCGTCGACGTCAATGAGCTATGACAGCCATGCAGAACCCAGCCCAGGTTGGTGTATGAGGCGACTGGTTGGTCCCGACGACCGACGCGCAGTTTTCTAGACACTATGAGGTGCCAGTTATCTTGCCCGATTAGTATTTTCGGTGAGGCGCGTTCGTAGGTGATATCCTCTTTGATATCCAGCAGATGTTGGCAATTCTCCAAATGATTTTCATTCACGGATTCTGGCGCGAAGTCCAACCGCTCTACCGTACGCGCTGCTTCTATGTTGTGTTCCTCTTGCGCGTGCTTTCCTCTTATTTTAAGGCTGACGATCTTGCTCTTCTCATGCTTCACCTCCGAGCCAACCCCTTGTATCCACATTGCGTGGGCTGGACCGTCGGCGCCGATGACGTCAGCGATCGAGGCATCGACTAAGGTGACTGTGCTTCCTTCATCCAATAATGCGTATGTTTCGACGCAGCTTAGCGGCCCCTTTATTGTTACGGGCGCAATCTTTAGGTAAGCACGGCGGTGTTTGTATGGTCGAGTTGTTGTGATGACCTCCTTTGCCGATGTTGCGGTTTCCATAGCGGGTTCTTTTTCAGTTTCGGCCTTTCTGTCGTGATGTAGCAATTTATGGTGTTTCATCACGCATCCGTCTTTTCCGCACGGTGGAGCTTTACACAGCAACCGGCGATGTTTGCCTCGTAGACAGCGGTAGCAGATATTATACTTCTTTGCTACTTCCCATCTGTCATTTGTGGACAGAGCGGCGTATGACTTGCAATCGGGCAGTTTGTGTTCTTGTTTGCATTGAGGGCAGCGTTCTTCATATTGTTTCTTGCTTGTGGCGAAGGCACGTTCTATTTTTCTCGGCCTTCGCTCTCTCGGTTCGTTGTCCTCCGTGATAAATTCCGGCAAGGCATACGCGCTGCATTTATCCGCTTCTTCGTTTAAGAAGAGTGATATTTTCTTAAGCTCTGGGATATCCTCTTTCTTTCTGGCTGCATAGTCGTACCATTTGCTTCTCAATATGGGCGTGAGTTTGTCTGTGATAACTCGCGTCATCTCCGGACTATGCAGATAGTGTGCTTTCTTGAGTGCTTCCACGGTGCCCACTACGTTTGCTATGCGATTGGCGAATATGCATAGCTCCCTGGGATTGTCCGTGACTTTGTTAAGTAGCTTCAGCTTCTCTATTTCTAAGTGAATTAATGCTTCTGGTCGTCCGAATCTCCTTTCCAAAGCTTCTATTATTATTCTGGGGTCTGATTGGCTTATAAGTAGGCAGCTTGCGGCCTCTTTTGCTATCCCTTTTAAGCTTCGGCGTATTCTCGCTATGTTTTCGTTCATCGTGAAGTACTTTGAAGATTCTTCGTACGTTGTTTTGAAGCTGAGCCATTCTTTGCTGCTACCATTGAATGTGGGCAGCTCTTGCAAATATTTCGGCGGCTCCCTTGTGCTTCTCACTGCTTGTGATAAAGCAGCGGCCAAGGTAGCGACGTCGATTTGTTGCTGCGCTTGTACATAGTCTTCTTTCTGCGGCGCGGTATGTTGCGGAGCGTATTGCGGTGCATACTGTTGAAGTACGGGTGGTGCGATCTGCGGTGCTGGTTGCGACGTGAAGTACGACGTGGGTTGCGGTGCGGGCTGCGGCGCGGGTTGCGGCGCGGGCTGCGGCGCGGGTTGCGGCGCGGGCTGCGATGTAGGTTTTTCTTGTAACCATGTACTAATGCGCACTGATGCTAAGTCGTCTTCTATTTCTTCCTCTTCGTCCTCGGTTGATCCGACTTCTGCTTGTAGTCGCTGCACATGTATCTCCTGCAATTCCATTCTTGCTTGCAATCGGGCCTGCTCGAGCTTGAGTTCGGCTAACCGCTCTTTCGCCTCTAACTCCGCGAGGAGTCTCTTGCGTGAGACTACGGAGCGGCGTGACCTAGTCTCGCCCGGCTTTAGTGTGCGCTGCGACCTTTGATCACTTTCTTGCTGGGTTTCTTCCGTTGTAGTCGTTTCATCGGTCGCAGAGGTAGTGGTCGTCCCGCTGACCGTTGTGGTTTCGCTAGTGGTGTTTGATGAGCCACTAGCGGCCGAGTCGCCCCCGGAGGCCTCTTCCGTGGCCCCCTGGGTTATCTGTTCATCCTTGCGACGCTTCGATGATTCTCCACTGTTACTACGCGTATTCACCATTTTTCTTCACAATAATATTTTTTCGTTCTTGAGGTTTGCTTCTTAATTCGGCTCTTCGAAGGACCATTAATGTTACGGATCGCCGTAACGCCGTTCGAAAAATGAATAAAACGCGTTGTTCACTGTTTATATAGGAGGCAAGCGGCGGTGAGGAGGAACTTGTACTTTTTCTTCTGGTAGTGCCTTTTCGGTGGCTGGAGAGCGACTGCCGACCCTACCGGCCGGCCCGTCTTTTATATGATTTGGCCGCTGCTGGCCAGCGGACCCTTGCCTCACCCCCGCGCCTTTCTTTATTTCCATAAAACTCTTATTTATTTACAAACTTACTTAATTATACAATATTCTTACCTCTATTTCCTATACTATTATATTCACAATAATTTTCTTATATTCTAAACGGTTTTAAACTTAGTAATTCACAATTTTTAAGCTGAGAACCCTGCCCCGCACCTCAGCACTATAAATATAAAACGTCGTGTCGCCCTACGCGTAGCTTCATTTGCTCCGCGGCCGCGTCACGATAACATGCCCTGTTACAATTATTTTTTGCTCGAAAGGTAATTTATCTGAATGTTAATATGTATGAAAAGTAATATATAATAAAAGTGATATGCAACAAAGGTAAATTAACTATAAGAGTACAATTTTAAATACAATTTAACTATAAGAATACAATTTAACTATAAGAGTACAATTTAATTATAAAATCTATGCTAACTCTCGTTATTTATTCGATGCCTTTATTGGGAGAGTTATTGCATAGTTACAACATCATTCTTTTTTATTATTGAAGATAAGCTATACATGTTTAACAAATACAACAATCAAGACTACGGCTGTTTTTCTGTGTTGTTGTATGCACCCTCGCTAGTTGTCGAACCTCGCCGGACGCGACCCCCTTGGCTCCGCCCCCCGCCCCTGAGTTGCTCAACCCGTGCTGGTTGTACTACGCAGGTATCTCATCGTTTTGCGTCGTGCATAATAAATATATAATTATAAATTAAAATGAAAACATAAATATACATAATTATCAATAAAATAAAATAAATACAAAAACTATATAAATAAATAAGATCCAACCAGATGGGAGCCCTTGGCAGGGGAGTCCAAACGGCCGAGGGTTAGGGGGAAAGGGACAGAAACAGGCGGACGATGCGGGCGGTATCGAGGAGCACCGTCTTCTGCATTTGAGCCCGGAGCGGTCCGTCACGGAGTCCCAGTCGCCTCAGATGACACGAGAGGCTGACTGGGATTAGCCCATTCGCAGAGACGACTACAGGAATAATTTCGGTCAGCATACCACCCCACATGTCGGTCACCTCGTGAGCCAGGTCCAGATATTTTGTTCGTTTATCTGTTTCGGCTTTCACGAGGTTCTCGTCATATGGAATGGTAATGACGATCAAAAATATCCTTGACTGTGCCCGGTCCATCAGCACAATATCAGGCTTATTCGCAAGAATAGTCCTGTCTGTGATGATGGCCCGGTCCCAGTAGAGCCTGGCGCGGTCATTTTCGAGCACAGCTTCCGGCAAGTACTTGTAATACAGCAATTTTCGGTCCACGAGACCGTATTTCAGAGCGAGCTCCTGGTGTAGAATTCTGGCTACTAGGTTGTGCCTGTGCAAGTACTCAGAGTTAGAAAGCGCCGAACAACCGGAGACGACATGCCTAAGTGACTCCCCGGGATGGCGATAAGCTCGACAGACGTCGATAGTGCCATTCTTTAGGATGTATCTCCGATAGTTGTTGATCTTAATAACCTGATCCTGTATTGCACAGACAAAACCCTCGGTTGCCCCGAAGAGGTCACCGAAACGTAGCCAGTTGAGGGAGGCGGCTGTATCTACGTGAGGCTCATGTAGAGCCCTGTAGTTCCTCCCGTGGAGCTCCTTCTCCTTCCATACGGTCTCCCGGTCGGAAATGCTCTGTACTGCCGGATCTTGCCATTGTTCGTTGGCTAAGGATAGAGGGGTAAGTCTTTTATCACTAGAAACGACGTCATTATTGAATGGATCATCCGATCTTGCCAGGAAGTAATGACGGAGGCTGCACACTTCGCGATTATGCATAGTAAGCGCGCTCAGGAAGCCACGCCCATCATGCTTTCGCGGCAAGTACAGCCTCATTACCAACGATCTCGGATGATGCATCCTATGGGACGTCATTATAGTGCGGACTTTTCTATCCAGGGCGTTAAGTTCAGACTGACTCCACCTGAGTACGCCAAAGGTATACATGAGGACAGGCATGACCCAACCGATATATGCATTTGTCTTATTCACACCGGACAAAAGGCTATTAAGCACTTTGGTCAAGCGTGCATAAAACACGTCGCAAACTGACTGTTTCATACTAGCCTCATCGATACCGATGTTCTGTGACACACCCAGGTATCGGTACGTTTCAGCCTCGGAAAGGGTCCATAAGTTGACGGGCATAGATAAGTCTATACCCTCAGAGTTAGCAACCCTTCCCCTTTCAACATGGAGGACCGCACACTTATCCGTCGCCAGCTCCATTCTAATAGAATTGCTAAATTCACAAGTGATGTTTAGCAATTCCATAAGATGGGAGCGACTGGAGGCGAATAATTTGAGGTCATCCATATTGAAAAGGTGGGTCACTTTTGTACCTCCTTTCCGAAGCTGAAATCTCCTCCCGGAGACCTCCAGTAAAGTACTGAGAGGGTTCAAAGAGAGGCAGAACCAGATTGGACTCAGACAGTCGCCCTGGAATATACCCCTTCTTATCTTTATGCGGCTTTCCGCAGCCGTCATCCGCTCGCCTAGATGACAGAGGATCCTACTCCACTGCCCCACACACTGCTCGAGGAAGTCTCGAACTGTACAGTCAATCTTGTACAGCTCGAGGACCCTCTTTAGACATGTATGGGGCACCGTGTCAAATGCCTTTCTGTAATCTATCCAGGCGGCGGAGAAGTTCCGACGGTTGCGTTTCAACACTTTGCCAATGACCGCGTCAATGAGGAGTGGTTCCTTGGTTCCACGACCACCGCCCCGACGTCCATTTTGAGCACGCGACATCACCTGATTTGAGTCCAGGTGACGAGCGATTCTCGCGCTCAAAATGGATGTTAGTGTCTTGTATATGGTCGGTAGACACGTGATGGGGCGGTATTTGCTCGGGTCTGTGGCACCCTAATCTTTAGGAACCAAATGAGTGATCCCAGTAGTGAAGAGGCTTGGGAGCGACTTCTGGTTGAGAGCCTCTTGAAACTGTCGGGCGAGCACAGCGTGGCACACCACGAACCCCTTCAGCCAGTAATGATGCAGCCCGTCAAGCCCCGGACTTTTCCAGTTCGGGGCCCTACGGACCGCCTCAGCTACGTCGTCCGGCGTTATGATGACGGGGTCCATGGGCGTAATACCCGCACACTGACTCGCCACAACTTCCGTCCAAGGGCCCTCGTTGTGGTTTACGGGCTCTGACCACAGGCTGCGCCAGAATGCGACCGTGTCTGCCTGATTTGGTGCTGGGCCCGTTCCACTTACTATTGGTCGCTCCAATCATTTATAAAGCCTCTTCTGATCACTCTGGAAGAGACAATTCTGGTTGAACCGTGTCGACCTCTCGGTATATCGCCTTATTATTATTATTCTTATTATTATTACTCTCTACGCTACAGTGTTCAGCATAGATTTGAAAGTTACATAACTATCACCAATCTTTTGTCCTTTTCTCGACTCACCGCAGAATTCAAGGCATTCCTGACACTTACACCATCGACAACTGAACTTCACTACGAGTATCGTATCGACATTAAGTCTGAGTAAAAGGTTGATGTGGCAATGTTGTTCTGCGCTAGCGAAACGAACTGAAGCCTATATCCCTATGTAGAAATTTCGCGATAAAAAGTATTTTATATACGCTATAATATTTAAGTCTAGTTATGTCTTAATTTTTACATGAATTCACTAAATCCATAATCATTACATTTTGTAAACATAAGCAATAAAATTTAGTTTTATAATAGTTATAATAAGAGAGATAATAAGTGCGAACATCGTTTGTCAATCAATTTTTTTCATTAGAAAGGTACCCTTAATTTGGAAGCAATCACGCTCATGAATATATTGGAAGACCGGGTCACAAAAAAAAACGAAACAAACGGCTCGTAAACGTGAGACGTGATATTTATCTTTTTTGTTTTCTTTCTTGGACAGGTAAGAAGTAGATCATTTATTGAGTTACAATGTAATAGTAAGTCTATGGCGCGATTAAGAGTCCTCTTCAAAAAAAGTAACCTTCGAACAATAAAAACATTTACTTTACACAGAAAAATTTGCGATTATTCAATTATTATGAATATATTTAGTAATTCATTATAAAGTTGATTATCAATAGTTTTATATATTAATTCATAGAAACTAAATCAAATGTTGCTTCTGATTAATTTTGTAACCTGTTTATTTAAGCGCACTGTGACTTCATAGTAGTTAGTGCCTTTCTTGAAATATATAATGGTGAAGAACTATATGTTGTATAAAAAGGGTTTGCAGACAACGAAGGGAGGAGGAAAGGCTGAGGGAAAATTAATGCACACAATAATGTAATTTCCAATATTTTTATATATATTATAGATTTGGTCACCTAAGATTCGAGAAATCAAAACGGAAAGAATTCAACTCAATTATATTAGTCTGGGATGGACCTACTGCAGTGCTTTGGGAAGTGTACCCTTCTGCCAGGCTTCAGTTTTGGACCGTCCTCAACCGTTACGGCTCAAATAGTGTCTGACTTTGTTACAGCGGGCGGAGGCTGCTCTCTCGGGGTAGCAGCAACAAAAATACATGAAATCGGGGTTGTTCCGTTCGGGTTTGTGACAGTTTTTTAGTCTACTATAACGTTAGGGAATTAGTATGATAAAACAATGCGGTATTAGCTGCTACTCAATAATGTGTATCCATACATGATATGAATAAAATTAATACGTATTTCCACATTTGTTTATTGTAGAAAGCATATTGAGCATAATGCAAGCCTGCAAGATATAAAATTAATTTTATAAAAGTTTGAAATATCCAGACGACTTTTAAAAGATATTTATATAATAAATTACACTTTTAAATTAAAAAGGAAACTTGCCATTTGCGTCTCCTTAACAAATTAAAAAATGTAGTTATTAAGACCGTGTTAGGTTAGCACTTGTTGACGGTCAAAAAATCGTTGAGCAGGCACAACAAGAATTCAGTTCCAATCACTGAATAACCAAAAAACTACACTACAGGCAAAAACTACTAGTTAAATATTTGTGTGAGTTTGTCACACTGCGTGTGCGTGTCTTCATTATTCGTGAAAAGTGTAGCTTTCTATCTTACAAACAAACCTACTTACGAATAAAACTCTACATAATATTAGTGTAGATTTCCCTTCAGTATATTATTCATACGCTCAGCCTTTACTTCACTATTATATTTTTTATTCATTCTAACGTGTATTTTGTTCCCAAAAGTTCATTTCAGGTCAAGTCTATGTAGACTATACCATAAAAAATCTAAAAATTCAGGGATTTTACTAAAAATAAAAAACAATGAATCAAACTAAATAACTGACTATAAATAAAAATGTGGTCTAAAGTTTTTGACGGTTTCACAAGATGGCGTCATTCTAATCATAAAAATTTTTTTGGTGAGAATAAAATAATGCCACTGAAATAAAGGTAAGTTCGTGAATTTGAATAATCAAAAGTTGTTTAATATTTTATTTTAATTTATTTCCCCACTAGTACTAAACTAGGCCTACGCTTCATAAAATTTTGGACCGTCTACTTTTAAATAAAGTATTGTTGCGTCGTAATGCAAATTTTATATTACATTTTGAAGTAGCTTAAATCCAGACCGTGACCGCGACCGGGACTGTGTAGTAAAGTTACAGCCTATATACGTCCCACTGCTGGGCTCAGGCCTCCCCTCATTTCTGAGAGGGTTTAGGGCAAGGAAGTGGAAGCGAGCGTTAACCACTGAGCTACCACGGCTCTGACTGACTGTGTAGTTGCAGTGTAAAAATGTCCACTACCTTATACCATCCCGTGGGTGTCGAAAGAGCCGACAGAGAGAAACACATCAGAAGATGGGCAGCAGCTTCTTCCTAATAACGACTAAAAATTAAAAAAGTATTACTGCACAGCATCGCAGAGATCGCCTAGAGTTTGCTCGCAATCATTGAGAGTGGACTCTAGAACATTGGCGGACCGTACTCTTCTCTGATGAGACGATGGTCTGTCTCTTCTGCAATGACAGACGTAGAAGGGTCTACAGAAGACAGGGGGAGAGGTTACACAACCCTGCTTCGAAGAATCCGTCGAATACGGGGGTGGCTCGTGTATGTTTTGGGGCGGCATTTCTGTCGACGGGAAAATGGAACTTGTGTGCGTTCCCCGGACTCGGGGTGGCCGTGGGCAAGGGTCATTAAATGCTGGTCGGTACATTACTGAAATCCTTGAGGAACATGTGGTCCCTATGCTGGTTATGTCGGTGATGGATTCATATTAATGCATGATAATGCTCGTTGCCACACCGCGGCTATTGTACGGGATTATTTACAGGAGGTCGATATCCCTGTTATGCATTGGCAAGCACGAAGTCCAGACCTTAACCCAATAGAACATTTCTGGGATGACCTAAAACGGCGCGTGCGAGCTCGAGATCCAGCTCCAACCACTCTTCAAGAGCTCCAAGATGCGGTACTTGAAGAGTGGGAACAAATACCCTAAGAGGCTGTTGCGACCCTTGTAAGGGCCGTTATCAAGGCAAGGAGGGGTAACACTAGGTATTAAGAACTTTTTTGTATTTATTAAGTTTTTTTAAATTATTAATTTGCAAATTTGTACATACCCTGTCTTTTTCTTTAATTTCTCTTTCGTCTCGTTATAAAAGTAAAATTCAATTAAAATTCCTAAAAGCTAATGAAATCACCTTTCGAATGATACCCTCAAACCACAACATTGCCATTGGCCTGTTGTGTTAAAAAAGTATTTAAATTATTTTCTTCGGATGTGCGATTTTTTTGACGCCGAGTGTATATATTATTTTTAGTCATAATTTTTGTAATAATTGTATTTGCGAGAGTTTTCATCCTTTTGTATGTAAGCTTTCCCATAGTAACTCCAGAAGAACTTATAAGATTTGGACTTAACCAGGTCTCTTTCAAGGAAATATAAACGCGATACTTTGGCAGTCAAATTTTCAGAAATAAAGACAGGGGTGTCGTCATATGTTCGAAATCATAGATGTTTTGTACAAATTTTTGATTTATATTCAATAATGAATGACTTGCTCATTTTAGGGAAGTGGTTTTTTATAAAACTTGAAGTCTTTTCCACCACAATTGGTGTGTTTTTCACTCCTTCTCGCCCTATTTATTAAGAAGAATCTCTTATTAAGTTTATCGGTCTTTTTAACCCGAATAAAATCCTGTGGCTCGGGTTTACTCCTCCACCCCCTTCTTCTTTAGAACCAGGGCCATATCCTCAAAAATCTTAGAAACACTCAGCTCATTTTGGCATTGGTCGCGTAGAACTTTGTATTCAAACTCTTTAATTCAGCCAAGAATCGGGATTCCTTCTCCTTGTACAGGTCATCCATCATTCATCAAATTTTTCTTATTCCCAATTAGGAAAAGGGGTGTGTCATTACTATCTTCCTTATTACTTTATACCACCTGTCCGTCCACATTAGAGAAGGTCAGATCGTCGTTAATATCAAAAATCAAAAAGATAGCATCGGCATTTCTATAGTACGACTTTGTAATGGAGAAGAATCTCTCCTGTCTTGCTGTATCCCAAATGTTGAGCATAATATTCTTATCCTCCGGGACAATCCTCTTTGAGACTGTGTCTATTTCTATAGTACTCATGATAGAGTCATGGAATTCATCATTTTTGTACTTTCTAAGAAAGCAGGTCTTCCCTACATTACTCTCCATCAGGACGATAATTTTGGATCTAAAATCTATTTTTGTGGTGGACATTTTAAAGAGAGCGGTGTTGTAAAAATATATAAGGAACGTAATAAAGTTTAAACGCACTAAGTGGTAAACGCGCAAACTTACGTCTTAAACTTGTATCTCCTCAGTTTCAAAGTACTCCCCTTGTTGCCTCAGCCAGTATCGGAATCCTCAGCGTCGACATAGAAGGATGTGCAGTTTCATGGTCACCTGGAAGAGAAGGCCAAATTGGCCTCTAAAAAGCTTGGCGTGCTCAGCAGAGCAGGACAGTATTTTATGCCGGCACATCACCTACAACTTTACAAGACGCAGGTTCGGCCACACATGGAATACTGTTCCCATCTCTACGCTGGGGCATTCCAGAGCCAGTCCGTTCCATTTGACTTCATCCAGCGCAGAGTTGACGAATCGAGAAGTCGTCGAACGATCGAGTCCTCTCTGGTCGTCTCGATACACTGATGCTGCGAAGAGATGTTGCTCCAAGGAATTGTTCGGATTAATTCCAGCCGCCAAATTTTATGAACGCACACTGCGCCACAACTCAAGATACCATCCACACCATCTGGATGCTTGGCAGTACACTACTCTACGTTTTACTAGAAGTTTTCCACCCCGTACGACCCCTCTGTTTTGTACTGCCGTTTACCACCGGCAATTTTTTCTTAAGGACCTTCAAGAAAAGAGCTTACTCCTTTCTAAAAGGTCAGCAACGCACCTGCAATTCCCTTGGTATTGCAATTGTTCATGGGCGACTGTAGTCACTTTCTATCAGGTGAACCGCATGCTCGTTAGCCCCCTTTTCTATAAAAAAACTACAAACAAGGAAGGCTTTTTTTACATAGGGAAATGCTTACGCATACCCGCCTCGCGGGGGCAAGGACAGGTTATTTTGGACTTGCAGTGACTAAAACCTCATGGTGTTTCACCTTCGTTGCATATTGGCAGAGCCACAGGAACGATCTCGCACACATCCGCGGCCCCTCCAGCGCTGGCAGCCCCACGGCGACCGCTCCTCGGCAGCGGACTACTCCTCTTCCTTCTTCTTCTCAGGTAACGCGCACTAGAGTCCGATGCGTGAAGACCATGGGGCCAGAAAAAGCGAACACTCAGAAGCGCTAGCCTTTTGGACCGCAGTGGCGGATATGGCCTAATACCTCTATACCCTTCAAACCGGAAAATAGCAGTGTGCCTACACTGCCATTTTCTGGTTTGAAGGCTGCTATTTAGTGGCAGAAATTGGTAAAGGTTGTTACTTACCTAGACGGACTTCTACCAGGCGGTCCCATAATGAACTGGCCTGATATAGTTCAACGCGACATGTCGCTACATGTTGTGTTGCATTAAATAGTACGTTTATCGTGCACTTAATATAAGAAACATGCATCGACATGAAATGCTTAGTCTTAGTATAACAGGCATTTGAATAACGAGAGTCGCGTATTTTTTCAAAATGTCGAAAACTGAGTATCGAAGTGTCATAAAGTTTCTGTTTAAAGAAGGTTTATCCCCTGCCCAAATAAAAAAACGATTGGATGGCGTGTATAAGGAGTCTGCCCCCTCCTATAGCACAGTGAAAAATTGGGTGAAAGAGTTCCGTCTCGGGAGAGAAACCGTCGAAGACTTTGGCCACGACGGTCGACCTGTGGAAGTGCTCACTCCCGAAACGATTGCTCTTATCGAAGAGGAGGTTCTGAGTGACCGCCGTTTGAAGATTAGAGAAATTGCAGCAAGGCTTGGGTTCTCTAAGAGTACCGTTCATCGCGCGATCCATGAACATCTTCACATGAAAAAAGTGAGTGCAAGATGGGTACCGAAACTTCTTTCAGCGGTACAGAGACAGGAAAGAGTGCGCTGCGCTTCGGAGTTTTTGGATCTTTGTGGCGAAAATCCAAAGACTGTGATCGAGCGGCTAGTGACTGGTGATGAAACTATGATCTTGTATTATGATCCAGAAAGCAAGCGCGAGTCAATGGAATGGCGTTATAAGGGTGAAAAGCCCCCTAGAAAGGCAAAGGTGCAAAAATCGACTAAAAAACTGATGTGCGCAATATTTTGGGATTTTCAAGGCATTTTAAGAGTGGATTTTAAAGAACGTAATACAGTCGTGAACGGCGAATATTATGCTTCTTTAATATATAAATTACGAGACAAGATAAAGGAAAAACGAAGAGGCAAGCTGTCTAAAGGTGTCCTGTTGCTCCATGACAACGCCCCTGTTCATACCGCTGGTGTTTCGAAGGATGCAGTTCGTCAATGCGGGTTCACAGAAGTTCAACATCCACCTACAGTCTAGACATGGCCCTGTCCGACTATTATTTATTTCCAAATTTAAAGCGGGACTTAAGAGGAAGAAAATTTTCAAGCGATGAAGAGTTGCAGACGGCCGTCTTTAGTCATTTTGAGGATAAAAAATGTGATTATTTTTATAAAGGTTTAGAGATGTTGATTCACAGATGTCAGAAGTGTGTTAGTATTCGTGGTGATTATATTGAAAAATAAAATTGGTTTCGTTTCATTTCCTTCATTGGTTCATAGTTAGGCCAATTCATTATGGGACCGCCTACGTAAGTAGGAAAGAAATCCTGTAGAAAGAAGAATTTTTTCTTCGTTAGACTTTTACAGGCTGAAGGAAAATATTTTTTTTTAAATTTTTTATGCTTACATTTCACTAAGTAGGTGGTAAACAATAGCGTGCATTATGAAGTAATTAATCAGCTTTTGATAAAATGAATAGCGAAAAATGGCGAGCCAGATAAACAACCAAGACTTTGATTTATGAGCTTTGGTTATTTTGTTCTAATGATATTCGACTACGACAAACTTGAATTATGACTAGATATTGATATCTCGACTGCATTAATTACTTTACGAAATAATTAAATGACATCCTAAGGTGCTTTGTTAGAAAAAATTAAAATCTTAAGAGATAAAAAAGTTATAGAATAGTAAACTGTGATTCCGGGAGAAACATCGAAATTAACTCATCTCCTCGGTTCACTTAATTATCTTAATCTTATTTACAATATTGTTATAGACGTATGTAAAAAAATGTGAGCCATCGCGGGATGCCTGCTAGAATGTGAAACATTGAAATTATTTTGTATAGGTAAAACGCATAATACAATAGTTTACGACAGGAAATAAATATAGCATAATGAAGAATAAAACATTAGGAATTTTTTCAAGAAATATATGACTGTTTATTTTATATTAAAATTCAACTTTTTTTAATTGAGACAAGTCAAATCTTTTAATAAGTGACTACTGTAATATGTAGTTGTATTCGATGTTGCCTCTGACAGTATTAATAGCGTGGCGACGCATGCCGAGGTGACGCGTTGCGACAGTCTTATTTTCCCCATCAGACGTGGACATCTTCACTTGTAGGGAGGATTTGCCTTAATCTTCATGCTAGCAGGCGGATTGACGATAGCAGTATATTAGTATATTAATACCAGGAGTACGTGATTCGTTAACCATGAACCGTCATTTATCGGAGGCTATAAGAAATTTGAGTTTCAATTTTTGGCTTAATAGTGCGTATTTTAATGTAGAAAAAATACTTTTTCTAAATAACGCCAGGCTGCAGCTAGTTATGACTGTAACAGGTATAGGTCGGCTCGACCGGCACAAACCCACGCTCGTACATAATACCAGCGTAAAACAGCGTAATAATGCTGCTGTATATTGTATGATGGATGACGAGGGTTGGAGACATTTTTGTTATTGGTAACGATGCATTCTATCCTAGTCCTCAGGGATGGCAACACCATAATCCATAGCATCCTCATGCCATTAGGTGCAACCTAATCTAATTAGTTAGTTCAGTCCTGCGTTGGAATATTAGAAAGAGCTGGTATCAGCGTATTATAGCGTATGATATATATTATATATACGAGCGTTATATGCATTTCTGTGTATATAAAGTTAAATAAATATATAAAAAATATGATATATAAATAAAATGAAGGAAAATAAAATTTAGTTTTCGGGAAAAACGCTTAAAACTGCTTTCTTTGTCATTATATTGCATTACAATATAGCATTAACGATGCGCTTGTTAGTGATGCAAAGTAGCTCGAAAAGTCAATCATGTTACGAGTATATCCTTGACAAAAAACAATCTCTTTGGCATTCAAACAAATAAATAACATGTTATTTAATATAAGATGGTTCTATTCATTGCGTCTCAATAGCACAGTTGCTAAACGTTTGAGTGTTTTCTTTCGGGCTGTGAGTCGCGAGTTTGATTCTCACCAATATGTTTTATGGTCTTCTCATAGTTGTGTCAGTCCGGGTGTTCGTCCATGTACTATTTGGATTTGTGAAATACCTCCATGATAATGCCGTAGCTTATGCATGCATGCAGCTAAAATTACATAACAATAATCATAACAAAACAGAAAAATGTTAAAATAATCGCAGAAATAAAATAGTTTTTATTCTGAGGTATGACGTCAATTCTTGTATCAATACCGCGATTAATTTGCTTGATACATATTGCACTCGATGATTTTGGAACTACATTGATTTGTGGTTGAACGGTAAAAAAAATAGTGATCAAAGATTGGAATTTGAAGTGCTAACTCACCACGTAAATATGTTAACCAAATGCATTAAAAAATAGCTTTACGGCAAAGTAAAACAACGGGAAGCTTCGTCTTCTTATTGTCCATTCTGCAAGACTTGAAGATAAAGTATTCGACCAGACATCCTGCTTGTACCAACGTATAGTACCAAAACGTGGATACTAACGGTATTTTTACGTGTTGTGGTTGTAGCACATATGGCTCGACCGGGGAGGACCACGCTGTCACACAATACCAGCGTTAAATAGCAGCTTAATGCAGCTTGATGCTGTGTTTCGTATAGTGAGTTTAGAGATTCGGAGACCCTTTTCACTGGGCACTGGGCATTCCATCTTAGTCCTCAGGGATAACAACGCATACGCATTTTGATTCTTAATCGAGAATAGTGACTGTGTGCTCGTTTCCACACTTATTCTATAAAAAATATCACTACTTCACAACCTCAAAGTCAAAGTTTCTCTAGTAGATTAGATCTATATACTGACTTACGGATTGAATAAAATACATACACATATATACAAAAATAAACACATGATTTAGCATATTGATAAACAAGGAGTAAAGTATAGAGCTATAGATGCTGCAATGGATGACGACGGATTGCAGACTTGAACAAAAAAGTATTCGGTCCTCCTTATTTCGGAAGGAAGAGCGTGTCAAGGAAGAACAGATTGGAAAAAAAAAGAAAAATTGGACAAATGCAACGTTATTAGAGGGGTACTGAAGCAGAAGTTCATAACATCATAAACACTCAAGCCTGTCACCCAGAGGGGTAGGCAGATACTACAGACTTCAGCGCGATCCTAACATACCTCTCTCGCCTACTCCATGTCCATATACCTACCTATACATGTTCGTCGGTTAAGGGTACTCTTAATTTGACTCATTTTCAATATATCGCCAATTTGATCGACAAACTTTCGCTTAGGATGTCCCTTTCAGACTCTTTCGTTCTCCTCTGCAACATTTTACTTTTTCAATCTTTCCTCATTTATAATTTCTACATTAATAATAATAATAATAATGACGTCCAATAGGACGCATCATGCGACATCGTCGGTAATGAGGCTGTACTTGCCGGGAAAGCATGGTGGGCGTGGCTTCCTGAGCGCGCTCACTATGCATAATCGCGAAGTGTGCAGCCTCCGTGATTACTCCCTGGCGATATCGGATGATCCATTCTATAATGACGTCATTTCTAGTGATAAAGGGCTTACCCTTCTATCCTCAGCCAACGAGCAATGGCAGGACCCGGCAGTACAAAGCATTTCCGACCGGGAAACCGTATGGAAGGAGAAGGAGCTCCACGGGAGGTACTACAGGGCTCTACATGAGCCTCACGTAGATACAGCCGCCTCCCTCAACTGGCTACGTTTTGGTGACCTCTTCGGGGAAACCGAGGATTTTGTCTGTGCAATAAAGGATCAGGTTATTAAGACCAACAACTATCGGAGATACATCCTAAAGGATGGCACTGTCGACGTCTGTCGAGCTTGTCGCCACCCCGGGGAGTCACTTAGGCATGTCATCTCCGGTTGTTCGGCGCTTTCTAACTCTGAGTACTTGCACAGGCACAACCTAGTAGCCAGAATTCTACACCAGGAGCTCGCTCTGAAATGCGGCCTCGTGGACCGGAAATTGCCGGAAAATGACCGCGCTAGGCTCTACTGGGACCGGGCCATCATCACAGACAGGACTATTCTTGCGAATAAGCCTGATATTGTGCTGATGGACCGGGCACAGTCAAGGATATTTTTGATCGACATTACCATTCCGTATGACGAGAACCTCGTGAAAGCCGAAACAGATAAACGAACAAAATATCTGGACCTGCCTCACGAGGTAACCGACATGTGGGGTGGTCTGCCAGCCGAAATTATTCCTGTAGTCGTCTCTGCGAATGGGCTAATCCCAGTCAGCCTCTCGGGTCATCTGAGGCGACTGGGACTCCGTGTCGGACCGCTCCGAGCTCAAATGTAGAAGGCAGTGCTCCTCGATACCGCCCGCATCGTCCGCCGGTTTCTTTCTCTTTCCTCCTAACCCTCGGCCGTTTGGTCTCGCCTGCCGAGGGCTTCCATCTGGTTGGGTTTTTATTTATTTATGTATTTTTGTATTTATTTTATTTTAATTATATTTAAGTATATTTATCTTTTCATTTCAATTTATAATTATATACTTATAGAACCCAACCAGATGAGAAAAATATGTAGATACATACATACATAAACACTCACGTCTGTCACCCAGAGGGGTAGGCGGAAGACTACGGACTTCCATTTGGCACGATCCTGACATACCTCTTTCGCCTCTTTTACATTTCATGTAAAAGAGGCGAAATGTATGGTAGTGAAAGCTGGGTGTGGCAGAAGAAGCACGAAAGTAGAATATATGCTGTAGAAATGCGGTCTTTAAGGAATATGCTAGGGTTGAATCTGAATGACAGGGTGAGAAATTGCGTGATAAGAGATAAATGTGGTATGCAAGATGATGTTGTGACCAGGATTAAGAAAGGAATGCTTCGGTGGTTTGGTCAAGTGGAAAGAATGAATGAGGAAATAGTGACAAAGCAAATTTATGGCATATGTGAACGGCCGAGTCGGGAAGGGACGCCCTAGGAAAAAGTTTATCGACCAAATTGGCGAAATTTTGAAAATGGGCCACGTTAGAAGTACCCTTAACCGACGAGCATGTATGCGTAGATATATGGATGTAGATACCCCACTGAATAATTGTAAAAAGTATAATAATAAAGTCCTCCAGACCGAATTTCGGTCACGGCGGCCTGCCTCAACGGAGACTAGCCATCGGCGCAGGACAGGATTATACTGCCCAAGTGTACGCGCAAGCACAGGTGCACTCTCTATTCCCTCACTCTCATAATTCGATGGGACGGTAAACCGATACGACCGGAGAGAGATCAGGCGCAGGACCAACGGCTTTACGTGCTTTCCGAGGCACGGGGGTGATACACCGCCAACTTCCTGACTTCGGGCAGCTACTGAGAATTTGTTGACGGAAAAACTCAATAATTTATTTTATGGCCCGACCCGGGATTCGAGCCCAGGACCTCATGATCACCACTGGACCAACGAGGCATTTCTACATGAACACTAAACTGAAGCAGAAGGTTATTTATAAAACGGCTTATTGATCTAGTGGTCGTAAAAGTGGTGGCCGACAATCATAATCAGGTATTGGGTTTTTCTGTCGAGAAATTCTCAGCAGTAGCACGGAAAGTAGGCGGTGTTTCACCCTCGTGCCTCAGAAAGCATGTTAAGTCATTGGTCCAGCGTCTGATCTCTCTTCGGTCGTGTAGGATTACTGTCCCATCTGAATTTGGGAGTGAGGTAGTTGTCACCTACTGGAGGCCATGACGCTTTTTAGCGTTCTCATTGTTTAACTTGCTGGAAGCAAGGCATGTTATTTTATTTCAGTACTTAAACCCTTTCAGAAATGAGGGGAGGCCTATGCCCAGCTGTGGGACGTATATAGGCTGTAACTTGACTTGAACTTGAACTTAACTAGGTTAAGTTGTAGGAAATTTTCTATTTAATCGGTCATGGTACCCATTATGATATATTAACAATTTCAAATACGGCGACGACATTTGATTACCATTAGAAGTAATCATTTATTGGAATATTTTATTAAGTTGCCTATTTGTTTTCTGGAAATGTTCAAGTTTAAAGTTACAAATAAAAATACTTTTCGATATTATTGGTATTGATCTATATTAAAGTAGAATAGGCATAAAGTTAAGTAGTGTAATGTTTGAAATTTGTAATTGCAATAAAACATTAGAAAACTACATACTTGTCTATATAAAACGAAGACTACGTAACCGATATTTAGATTTGACTGAACGCTATATTTGTCCGCAAAATATCGGTGTTACCCTTATTGCACTAAAGAAGTTTCATTTATACATATTGTATACTTTTTAACCAAGTTCATAAAGAGGTTTTCTAATCGACGTAAATGTTTTCTTATGTATGTTCACCAATTTCTGGGATAGTAATATAAATCATTCCTTATCTATTCCTAATTATTAGTTCGGTTTTACGTCAGGTCGAAAAGTAAGGTATGAAGTCTTGTATGTAATTATTTAAATGATGTGCTAGTTAGGGTTCCGTAGTCAACTAGGAACCCTTATAGTTTCGCCATGTCTGTCTGTCCGTCTGTCCGTCCTCGCTTAATCTCTGTGACCGTTAGCACTAGAAAGCTGGAATTTGGTACCAATATGTGTATCAATCACGCCGACAAAGTGGTAAAATAAAAATTTGAAAAAAATGTTTTATTAGGGTAGCCTCCCTATATGTAAAGTGGGAAGTGTTTTTTTTTATTTCAACCCTAACGTGTGATATATTGTTGGATAGGTATTTAAAAATGAATAGGGGTTTACTTAAATCATTTTTTGATAATGTCAATAATCTCCGAAAGTAAAAACCAATGTGTCCCCCCCTTTAACTTTTGAACCATAAGTTTAGAAAATATGAAAAAAATCTGAAAAGTAGAACTTCATAAGGACTTTCTAGGAAAATCATTTTGAACTTGGATGGAAACAACAGTACCCACTACTGGGAGCAGTTGCAGGAGCGCGACGCGCTGCTGGAGCGCGAACATAATGGATACCCACCTTAAAACTCATAAGTGGGAACAATTGTTGTGACGGACGGGAAACTACGGAACCCTACACTGAGCGTGGCCCGACAAATTCTTGGCCGGTTTTATTTTTATGTTGAACTTGTGATATTCCTTCAATTTACTAAAAAGGGTTAAAAATTAAACTTTTATTTTGTGTAAATAGCATACGTCTATGAATTAAAAAGAACTGTATAACTATATCCTTCTTCTTAAAAAAGCTTCTTAAGTCGGAGGCATTAATTCTTTTATTATACACTATGTCTTAGCATTGACTGAAGCTTTTATGTGGAAATTATTTTATTATTTTTAATTCTTTGAAGTAGGTTTTGAGACAGGGTTTACTTGTATCAAAAGTGTAATTATTGAATTTACTGCAAACAGCTGTGTTACGAAATATAAGATACACAAAATATTTGAATACTGATATATTTCATATGGGTATTAGTAAAAGTATATACGAGAACTTATTGCATGTCAGATTGTCGTTCAGAAATAGGTAGCATAGTATACTAGCAGAGGCGAATTAACCTGGATAGAACTGAAATAGTTTTTTGTACCAAAAACTCGTTTGAAAGCGGATATTGCATCCGAAAGCGTTCCAGTTAGATTGATACAACTTTAACTATTTGTTTTGTGCGTACTAAATGGTGGAAGTTTGGTTGAAATTCAAGTACTGAAAGATAATTTATGTTGTTATATGGTTACACTAAAATAACAATACACAAATGCAATTTGAATAAGTACTGTTTTGAAAAAAGAAGCAATAAGTCACCGTAGCTGTGGTACAAATAACTCAAAAGTAATATCCAAATATCTTACCTGCTCCAAAACCCCTTTAGAAATGAAAGAACACTAAACTTATAAACAGCAGTGGAATATACGAGTTTTTAGGTTGTTCTATAATCTTATTTTACTTGTACTTAACGACCAAATAGCTAAGTTGGTAGTGGCCCGATCTATAAATCCAATTGTAAGGCACGCACACACGCACACAATATAAACATATATTCTTATAATTTCTGCAGGTTAATGGAATTCTTAATATTTCATCTAAAGAGATACGAATGTAATTTATTTTATGCTTCTGTTTCATAGGTTTCGATTGAAGTTCGCTGACACGTATCACAAAAATGTAAAAAACTTCCATTTCTTTTGATCATCATATATTTTATGTACATACCAATCTGATTCACTATATCAAAACTAATAAAAGTAATAAAATATATTTTTTAGGAAAACATATAAATAAAATAGGTAATGAATCCTCAAATCAAGATCATCAAAACGATATCTATAAAATATTAAAGAAATATTCAAGTGATTTCTTTTTTTATCAATGGATTATTAATATAGAGAAGCCACTGGTACGTAAATTCTGTTATGTATATAAGCAATTGCTTACATACGCAAATCAGTCGTTGAATATGCAACATCTAGTTTAGGAGCTCAGTAAGCATGTGCTTAGACTATTAATTTCCTTACATCAATGTGTAAAATTGCTTTACTTTATCCCGTGTAATCTCTAATTATTATGAAATTGTTTGTAGCGATGGGAACGATATTGCTCCCCATTTTCAGAGATTATCTGAATTCATTTATGAATCTCGTTAACGTTAAGGCTAGTTTAAGCTAAAGTCAAGCTTTTTATAATAAATTTTACAAATTGCTTCGAATTTTATCGGGCTTAAAATATGACTCAACCAAAATTCTAGTCGAGACGAATTTGTCATTAGAATAAGGGTGTGTTGCACTTTGGCTTGATAAAAAATAATTTGAGTCTACGTCTTTATTTGATATTTTTTATTTTATTGAAAATGGAAAACAACAAGCGTTCTTTATTACGCGCAAGCTGGGGATGCGCTAAGTGCATACTGCTGACGGTATAAGAGGGAGAGATATTGCAAATCTAGGAATTATAGTTTTGATACTGTTGTTATTGATTATTCATAATGAATTAATGATTACAATGATTTTAAAGATTTCAGATTAATTACCATAGCAACTTATCTAAGCTCTCTCTTTACGCTCTCGTAGTCAAAGTGGATTTTGGTAACCAGCCCCGGAGCTATTAACGTTGAACCAAAATTATGATATATGAGAAACCACAAATTTAATGTTTATTTAAACTAAAGTAAGTAATTACTGATCAAAAATAATCACAAACTTAAGCTGTTTTACGTGCTCAAAATAAAGCGGGAAATAGTATGGATACGTGGAGACCGCTTTTTCAATTAAACAAACAAAAACTAGCAAACAAACAACAAAATATTGTTAAACTTTCTACAAAACAACAAACTTCCTTATTTTATTACTATATATTATTTTATTACAATATATTTTGATTTTTAATTTAACTTTAGCAACGTAGTGTCGTTATGTGGAAAGCAACGAAGGCAGTATTTAATTGTTAATATTTTTATATTATGCAATTTTGAAAGGTGCCAGCACCCTATAATTGGATTGGTGCTAGCATCAAGAATCTGTCGAATTTCACTGGTAGAAAACTGAGGGGCATAACGTCTGAAAACGGTACAAAAGTATGTCATTAATATAAATCGAACTTTTACTTGAGGAATCATGCTAGGTAAGTGGAATACTTTCCTGTCTTAGAGTCCGTTTGGATAGAAACCACCTTCTCACCCACTGGCGCCGCCAGTTGCTGTTACTGCTGTTCCTTAGACAGCCGGTATAATTATAATTTTCATTTCATCTCAGTCCTCAGACTGCCTCACTGGTCTAGTGATTTTAAAACGCGACTGCTAATCACGAAGTACCGGGTTCAAAATTCAGGTCGGGCGAAAAAGATCACTCATAACGTTTTTCCGTCACGAAATCTCAGTTTCTCATTCTTAAGAAATCAGAGAATCAGAAATCTCATTCTTAAGAAACTATGAGAGTAAGGGGAGAGTGCACCTAGGCTTGTACGTACACTTGGGCACTATAATCCTGTCCTGCACCGATGGATAGTTTGTGTTGAGGGTAGCCGCCGTGACCGTAATGCAGTCCTAAGACGTGACAACGCCTCTGCAGCCTTCCTGGGCAGGTGTTCCCTGCCTTTAAAAATAATTGTAAGGAACCGTAATGAAGAGACCAAAATTTGGCTCAACTCTTGATTGATTTTAAATCTTTGTCTCAGGACAGTTCCATGTTAAGCTTAATTTATATCAAATTATCAAGCAATTCTGTAACAATATATTTAATACGAACAGTTTAATTAAACTTGATTCTATAAACAATACTAATATTGGCCACCAACTGAAGCTCAAACTCCATACACGCATGTGGTAATGTGTATTATTATAGTGTAGTTAGAGTGCAGTTTCACGAAGGAAGCTAGTTGTTTGCGCCTGTCGGGGGAGTAAGGAAGGAGTTAGGGTGTTAGTGTGAAGGAAAATCCATTTAGCTGTTAAACATTGTATTAATCTCCCGACACGGAAATTCACTGTCTCAAATTTTAGCCAGGATTTTAGTTAGTGATGAAATAAATTATTTTTGCCTCATTTAATAATATATAATATAAAATATTTTTTAATGGTTTAATTTTATGGTTGTATATCTTTAAAGGTTTTAGGTATAATTTAATTTACCCAAAACATTTAAAGATATACAACATATCTTTAAAGGTTTTGGGTTCCAACTTTCAAATTTCATTTTAAACTACGCAAGCAAAACGAGTTAGTTCCCGCCAGTAAAACGAAAATATGTATATCACATTTTAAGTGCCTATTTACTACCTACGTTTGACGGTAAATATATACATCGTAAGGTAGCCGACGGTAATATAAACATCCTAAGTTAATCTTTATGTCTGAAAAATATTACGAGGATTTTACTCGCATTGGAGCAATGCGGTAGGTTTTTTGTTTTATTCTTGTTCAATAATCCTTAAGAAAATGAAACATATAGCTAAATAAGTTTAATAGCAAAACATTTTTACGAAAAGATAATTTGAATTTTTTTTTATATATTGCGGCGAAGTCGAAAAAAAATTGGTAAATTTACATAAATTTAATTTAGTTAATTTTATGTAACTATTTATTGCCTGTCTAAAACGTGAAACTTAGAAACTGCAAAGTGCAGACAGCCTTACACGAATGCCGTTGTAAAATGACGTTGTAGTATAGTAGTGTGTATTGTCATTTTTCGGACTTTTCCATCCAACAGTCGCGTCACGCGCAGCTACTGCTGATTTATGTAGCTTCACTTCTCTGTGCGGTGTCGGCTCCTGGTTAGTTCTGTATTCTGAGGGTGACACACGAATGAATCAGTTTGACCAGCAAAAGATCACCAATCATACTTCTATGAAAACTACCAGACTAAGCAGGAAGTAATGTAATTACACCTTCACCGCGTCACAAAGATACATACGGATCGAACAACAACTGCCAAAATTGCTCTACATGATTCATGCGCTCCGTATGGTTAACCTTTGAGTTTGCCGATGTGATATCTTCCCTTTTGTCATCGGAAGCCAATATACGAATACAAGTACTATGTTTCGCCTACAGATAATTAATTTATACATTTCTGCTGATTATATCTGCTGATGATATTCTCTATCTAAGTGCGAATAATGTTTGTAAATCTCTCACTTTTTTGCCACTCTCCGTTTCAAATGTTTCCCCACGATTTTACATCGTGAAAAACTAAAATTAGGATAATAAATTTCAACTAATTAATACATATGAAAATTAAGATAATTTAATTAAAGTGTTAATTTCACTTTAATTAAATTATCTTCATCTTCATATCTACTAATTAGTTAGTATTTATTATCCTAATTTTAGGTTTTCACAGTTTAGTTTTTTTTAATATAGGTAATTGAAATAATTTTTAAAGTTTTACAATTTCAATAGTATCCGCGGAGCACTGAGTACGTTTGTCGGTAAAGTCATTTATATTTAAATTTATTCCATAAATATTAAATGTACTATATAAGCATATGCGTGTCCCGAGATTTCCTTGAAATCAAGAATTTCGAATATTAGCAAAATGGAACATCTGCCACTGTGAATATGTTGGCTTGATTCTCGTATTATTCTTGTTCGAAGAAATACCCGCATGGTATGTTAGACCCTCGTCAGGTTATACAGAGATGTTATTCAATCTAGGCCGCTCCATCAATCTGTGAGTTCTCACGCATATATTTCTGTTGATTTGACAAATGAGAAGGGTGTGGCGTCTAGGCGATGTAAATGGACATGAAGACGATAGACTGATATTAAGCGTCATCTGTATATTTTTATGCCAATACTAATGACAGTAAAGAAAAGCGTCGTTGTCTTTGTTTTGTGTACATATTACTTTGTCCTTCGAGTGTGAAGTTAAGTTTGTAATGTCCGCGTCGATTTTTCAACATATTATGAATATGATTTAGGGTTTAACGTTTGTTATATATACTATATAAAAAATACAATTGACCCTACAGGCCATCTCTGGAACTTCCCACTAATCTCAAATGTAAAGTGCTCTAAATTCCAACTATTATGACGTGATTGTCATAATTTTGAAAAAACACATTTTTTGTATTTTTTTTTCAAAATTGTATATTTCACGAACAAATCAACCGATTTCGACATACTTTACGGCATTTGACGCAGTTTTTTAAGTACTTATAGTAAATTTATTACATCAATAACGAACCGAGAAGAAATTTCGAAGTTATTTGAAAAAATACTTTTTTCAACATTTTTCGTTAACGATTTCTCTGCAACAAATCAACTGATTTTGATGCGTTTTGCAGCAATCAACGGCGTATTTCGAGTTTAAGAGCTGATTAGATTTTAGAATTAGTCGTTACATCTGTTTAAAAGTTATTTTAAAGTTTTATTTTTGAGATTCCTCAAAATCTACTGGTCCAAATCGGTTCAAATTGTATAGAAAATCTAAGTTTGGTGAAACCCTTTCGAGTCGAGTTCGTTCAAATCAGTTAAGCCATTCAAAAATTAAAAGAGGGTTACAAACATCCGTACACACACAGTATGAACGGCATTCTAGGATCTCAAAACGTGGAGATCTGATGAGAACTCGATTTTTGAAAACCTAGGTGAAACCAATAACTTCCCGTTTTTTATTGAAAATCATTGATTTTCAAAGCGGGAAGTTAAAAAAATTACAGGTCCTTTTGCATGATACAATTACAACTTTCAACATTCAAGCTAGGATGTTGTGTTTCTAGATGGTAGGACTCGTTTTTTGCCTAGGAGTCCATTTGGGTGGGTTACCTATTCCTACTGCCGAATAGCAGTGATTGCAGTGTTCCGGTCTAAAGGGTGTAGAGAGACCATATAATGGCAGACTTTGAGACATTCCATCTTAGTCTGGAAGCATCCTGATCATTCAAAGCGTCTCGTAGCCTTATTTGCATGAAGTTGGTTGCTGGTGTCCTTGGATAACAGTAGCCACTAACTGGATTACTAACTTAAGGTTTAAAGGTGTTTTATATACTGTCAGTTCGTTTGACAGTTCAGTTTTATAAAATATAAGGTGTTTTAGATTATTTATTCATGCTTTGGGGTCCATAATGAATTTCAGCCTCCGAAGTCGTCCTGTGATATTATAGGAAGTGATTTCAAAAAATGTATAAATCTAGGGGTCTCCAATAGATAGCGGTTTAATAAATTCGTATTTATACCAGATGTGAAACAATAGTGGACTGGTGACGGGTACTGGCATTGGAATTATGATTGACATTTCACCTGCCAATTTTGGAGAAAACGACAAATTAGTCCAGTATTCTTATTAATAGGTTAGACCCATGTTGAACAGTGGAACTATTTAAGGACTGATTTTGTTTTAATTAAATTTTGACAATAATCACCCCCTCACTTTGCATAAATTTTCATATAATGCATAAGTAGTAATAAATTTAACGTACTGTACTCATATACGAGTTGTCATGAAGCAGGTGCGAGCGAAGCAAACGTTATCTATTATATGCGAGAGTGAGTAATGCACTGTGAGTAAAGCCCTTGGTTATTCAACTCGGATAGCTGCATTAGCATTAAATATTAATCAGTTGGTGAAAAAGTTATTTATATTTTACAATTAATAACGTGGGAAATGAGATAATTATAACAAATTATTTTCACCTCCACTACCACGCATTATTTGGGTTTAATTAAATTTACTACGCGAGGCATGTGGTGAGGGCACAATCATCTCATTGGCTCACATATCAATAATACTAAATATTTTAGCACTTTAAATGGGTCTCATCCAACAATCAACAGAGTGCACCAGGAGAAAATTAACTCGGCATTTTCTGAAAACTAGGCAAAATTTCCCTTACATGCCTAATAATATTAATTTGTTTTTTTTTTCTCTGGCGAACTTGTCAATGTCATCAACATTTTTACTTCTTTTTAAGGTTCCATAGTTAAACAACAAGGAACCCTAGTTTAGCCATGTCCGTCCGCGGTTTTACTCAGAAACCCTAAGTGCTACAATAATTAATAAACCATAAGAGCTACAATATTTATTTATAACGATATTAATCATGCCTACATGGTTGTGAAATAAATTATTGAAAAACATTTTAATTCTGTGTACCATCGTATAGGGTGTCGCTGGACAGGCCTTCCAAAAATATGGGGGGTGTGGAACAAATGTTTTTTTCAACTCAAGGGTCCGTTTGTGAAATATTGAGCTTTAAAACGGTATTTTTTATTTAAGTAACGTGTCCTCCCTCTACCAGCTAAACCCCTGTTTTTGTTATGTGAAAAGTATGCACGAAAGTATTATATACTTAAGTTAAAAGGAAAATGGGTAGTAATCGACCATCTCCTAAAATGTACTTGGATTGTTAAAAATTTAGTTACTAGTCCATAGAAAATGACCTCATATTAGCTGCATTATAACTTTTGTACGATACTCGTAATGTTATTGTAAACTGTAAAAAATAAATTTTTTTTAAGAAAACGATTAATACCTTACTGCTAGCTTTACGTTTTACTTTGCGGGGTAGGCAGAGAGGATCAATCGCCAAGAGACCGATCCTGTCATAACACTTTCGTTTATTTTTTGGTGAGTAGTTATTATACTTTGCAGGGCTACAGTTTCATTCGGGGTTCTCTTAGTTAACGCGGGGAGCCCTTAGGGTAGTTTAGGGCTGTGGTTTATGGGAAGGTTCATTACGGTCATGTATATCTTAAAGTTGCATTGCCGGGAACTAATAGATGGATAAGAAACTATGACGATTTGTGTACGCATTTGGCGTTTAATGTAGATTGTATTATTTTAAACTTGAAAAGGTTTTAAATATTTTTTTGAATACTAATCCCTATAAGTCTCCTAGAAACTAAGTACTTCAGTTGCCATCGCCCTGTTGGGGCCCATTTCAGTCGGTATGGCGATCGAACCGCAAATTTACATAATATGATCATAGTATCAAGAAGGCCCCTTCTAAGTTCACATATTGTGACGAGTAACTACGGGACCACACAAACAACACGAGCAACATTGTGCATGGCCCGACACTCACTTGGCTTGTTTTTGCTTTTGAAAAATTTGTAATATACATATTTTTGGATGAAATATTAAGAAAATCCAATAGATACGATTGTTGTTAAAATCGGAAATATTTTGTTAAATACGACAATAAAATTATATCGAAGTGATACTTTTTGAACCTGACTTAAAAACTTAAATTATTGTATGAATGTAACAAATATTGAATTATAAGTCTTATGCTAACGAGAGTTGTAATAAGATAATTGAATAATAATTTATCGCTTTTCCGTTACTACATAGACTTAGAATATATATTCTAGTCTATGAGTTACGCGCTTCGTTTTTTTAATATCTATTAATTACGAGTATATAATATACAAGTACAGGATTCTAGTAACTGCCGCTTTGAAAATTATAACACGCCAATTTATTGTAATAGATACCTTGACTTTGAGTACTACTATTAGATGAGTTACATTGGTCAAGCATTCTGCATATATAGTTTACGGCTTTTTTCAATTTACTGGTGGACACGCAAAAGTGTCAACGCATTTACGCTGGTCTGTCAAGTTGGTGATCGGAAATACGACACCCGATCTACGAAAATCGAGCTGGCATTTTTCTCGGATATTCCATCAATGTGCTTTAGACTTGGGCATGTTATGATCGCTTAAAAGTTTCTTCTTTCAGATGTTGTGTTGTAACATGTGTTGTTGTAGGTCTTACTTGTTGCTACTGCTTTAGAAAGTCTTACGTGCGTACGCGTTATACTCCAAAGCTTAAACCCCGTGTTAAAAAAAGAATGTCGCGTGGAGGTTGCACAGCATGAGTTATTATTTCGATCGGTGCATTTTCTGTGCAATGGAAAAATATACGTTTTACAAAAACTTTTTTGCTTCTTAAAAGGAAGATTTAAAAGATTTAATTTTTTGTAGTAAATTTTTTATAATTACATCTTCGCCTGTTTTCTTAATCGGCAATCGATCTTTCACTTTTTTTTAAGGAGGATTTGTTCAAACCTTTACGATTGGCAGACGGTCGACCCTCGCAGTACCAAACGTCTCGCAACTCTGACGATACTACCCATCGCCGGTGTGTGAATTTTATGTCTGACATCATCAAGATGGTTATGACACTATCTATCAAAAGCTATAAGATTTTCTGATAGCTATCATAGTCGACTCTTAAGAAATCCACGGAGCGGAATGGGGCGACGGGTTTCTCTTACGCTGTTACAGGACATTTACAATTATTAGTTTATTATACATTTTCACTTGATATTTTTAATTTTGAAATTAATGTACCTATGAACAGGTAACAAAAGATTTCCCTCAAACACATATACTAAAAGAATTTAAAAAAATCACCCTACAAATTAAAAAATAAACAAACGGTTTCCCTTTTACTTTTTATGCTTAGACAGAGCAGTTATGGGCACGACTAGTTACGCGTAAATATTTTTCTAGGTAGACGCCGGCCAAACACGCGTAAAAACTTCAAACAGTTGCACCCTGGGTTCGTAACCACCCTCGGTCGTAAATTACGCAACTCGCCCTCATTATTGAGGCCGCCCATCCGTGGATGATACGGGGGTGAAGGGCCTAATACGGCCTAACTGTTACGCATGTAGATATGAACTTTGTGCTTCAGTTGCAATGTGCAAGCAATGTCGCCTCGAGCCTCTAGACAGCGCCTTTGTTTAGTTTCGTTTATTAATGGTGCAATATGTAAAAGTTAATCTGTGAAGCGAAAGTGTTGAAAAATTTGAAAGGAAATCATTTTCTGATACAGATTTCATCATTTTAAAATACTCAACTAACGTACTATTCGAAGAATATTTCTATAAAATCAAAATAAAATATTAAATATGCATTGACTACTCATGTCAGGGTATTAGTATTTATTTTTATACTGGTGCAGTATTCCAAACATTCAACTCCAATCAACCGGAAGAAATCAATTTCAAATTTCTGTCAAAATAAATATACCTATGAAAATTATATGGCAATACCTAGGGGAAATATAGGTCAATGACGTTATACTTTTATAGTTAAATATTCATTTTATATATATATATATATATATATATATATATATATATATATATAAATATATTTAAATATCAAAAATCCTAATAACAAAAAAGGAAAGTCAACCAAGTAATAAGACACTACTAAAATAGTAAATATAAATTTTATAATGTAGTAATATTAATAATGATAGAGTCAACTACCCAACACACTTCTCATATGTTTTCGCATAATCCATTACTTCGTTAACATAACGTTTGTCCTCACACTGCACTGTCTCAAAATTACAGTAGTTCGACTGGAAAATAGTCTATTTATACGTGGTATATGTGGTAGAGCTGGGGAATAACCATGCTTGTACGACGTAAAGTGGTACAGAAACAGCGTGATGTCGCTACGTTTTGTATGGTGAGTAACGAGAATTGGTTGTTTTTACTGGTAACGAGGTATTCGCTCTTAATTCTAACATTTTAATTCTAATCCACGGTATGAAATGAGATGATAGATTTCAAATAAACTAATAAATAGAATAACTGGATTGACTAATTAAAAAATAGCAAATGCAAATATAAGTTAATCAACATCTGTGCGAAGTCTATACATGTGTAAATGTTAGCCGCCGTTTTTAGTGTTGCTGCGTAAATTACTTGCATTCGTCGGACTATATTTTTTACCAAAACATCAATAAAACTTTTTGGAAATAGTTTTTTTCTTATAATAAAGAATACAAAAATTTTGTTAATAGTACTATTGCTCTCTTTGATTATTATTAAATACCTCAACTCCTCAACTAGGCTTAAAATTCTTTTGCTACATGACAATTTGAGTGGCTGACTCAGACCCAAGCTGGTGCTGAATATCTTTGTTTTAACATTTCAGTTTACTATATCGAGTTTACGTCTGGTGAAACTTTACGTCTCCCCAATACTCCAATTTCAACCTCCCTAGGATACCCCAAACTATAGCCACAGTTTGGAGCCGACATTTATCTTGCATTAAAGGAAAGTTATCGTCAATCTATTGAGCAAAAGGTATTACAACCTTTCATAAAGTGTATGCTACATATTTGTTGCAGTCCGAGATCTATATATATCGTGTTTATTTTTGACTCTCCATCATAGAGCTCTCTACCAAATGTATAATATTGTGTGCGTTTTTCTTCAGATCATCTCCATATTTATATCGTCATTTGGCTTATAACAAAATATACATATACAAAACATAAACATAACATAAACAAAAAGATGTAGCAAAGTTGACCCTAGCAAGTGTGGTACTCATGCCATATGCCAGCCTCATTACGTCGTCTTAATATGGTTTTCTTGTCAACTGAAACATACAAAGTACGGTCTCTTAGCATACTGCTTAAAACCTACCTGTACCGCTTAACACTGTACAAAATAAGATCCAGGAACTCGCAACATTTAGGTCATATGGTTTAAATATTTTTTTTTATCAGGCCATAAAAGATCTGTATCAAGTCATCGTATCCCACCATTTCTTTTATTGTAGATAGGATTTTTCGTAACCCACAAGTTTGATAGGTAAATTAGCAAGCGCAGTATCTACCACACTTTATAAGAATAGGTGACAAACGAGCACCTCTTCATGGCGGTAAGTAGATGCTGCAGCCTAGACACCTACATCCCTCATTGATTAAGAATCAAAATTCAGACACGTTGTCACACCTGCGGAATAAGATAGGATACCAGTACAATGGGTATGGAGGCTCTCTATGATTTTTAATTTTTTTATTGATTTAGAATCCAAATGAGCCGTGGTATCTCAGATGGTTAGCACTCGCTGTAAATTCCACAGTACGCGAGCAAACCGGGTTCGATTCCCACCGGTACCAATGAAATTGTTAATTGCAATTTTAAGTGCTGATTTACCACGTGCTCGTGGTGAAGGAAAACATCGTGAGGAAACCTGCATGTTATAAGTAAGAATATAATAGAAATAAGAAGAAAACATATTTCGAAGACATGTGAAGTTCGCTAACATTGGGGCAGTGCGGCGGACAATTCCTCGCCCTAAAACCCTCTCAGAAATGAGCGAAGGTCTGTGCCCAGCAGTGGTACGTATATGGGATGTGACTTTAAGAATCCAAATAAACATTGTTGCTTTTTCAAATTAAGGTCAAATATACAATCATAAGAAGAATATCAGCACTAGACTGTTAAATCAACTGGCGTAAAGGACGAGGCATGTTTTATAGTCATCTCTTACGACACCCAATGGAAAAGTGTGGTGGCGGATGTATTGAAAGTCACAACTTTATTTATATGTTCACTGGAATCCAGAATTTTCACTTTTATACCATGTAAATTTTACACGATGAAACTGCAATATATTGTTTTAATAAAAGATCTAATCAAATAGTAATTTGAAAAAATCAACAAACTTCAGCAAGGTTATTACAAGAAATCATGAAGTTATGACATCGTAGAAAAAGAAAAACAAATGAATGCAAGGGATAAATTAAGTTCTATCGTTTATTGTATTTGTATATTTGATGTAGCTGACCTAAATATATGAAAATAAAAGCAGGTGACTGCCTTTTTGTACTTGTACCAATATGCTGTACAGTTAATTATTATTTATTATTTATAGTCCTAAACTGCTAGCCACTAGCTGTGCAGTATGCAACTTACGATTTTTAGAATTTGACATATATATTTATGCCAATTACATGAAATTTATATGTAAACGTTAAGTGTTGTTTTAGTATACCGCATATAAAAATCCGTGTAGTGCATCTCCACCAGCGGTCACTACCACAACCCGTTTTTGATGTGTGATTGTTAAAAATGTTCGAAATTTTGGTATTCTAAATTATTTTACTTCACATTTCTTATTCTAAACTTTGGTATTCAATTTTTTTTAATACGCGGTAGAGCCATGCTGCAGTTATATTAATTGTATAGTTGTAGCACGAATGGGTCAGCTCGACCGGGGAAGGACCACCCTCTCACAGAATATCAGCGTAAAATAGAAGCTTAATGCTGCTGTTTCTCGTATGGTGAGTGTAGAAAACCGGAGACCCTTTTTACTGGAAACGAGGCATTCCATATTAGTCCTCACGGGTGACAACCCATCTGAATTTGTCACCCTATCCTATAAAAAAAAACATTATGTTAATAGATGAGGTGAAAGGATGCACCTGAGTTTAGCATATGTAAACAAACAGGGTAAATTTTTTATCACTATTATTTTATATATGTTTGCTGTCGTTATCATTATCTTCATTACTGATTATCATACAACCTCCACAGATTACATGCGTTCTCAATAGACTGCCACAAGCATGGTACTTGGATTCATCGTCTTCCTGCCAGCCATTAGGTTGTTACTCCATGTGCGTTACTCCAAACCTTATCACGTCCAGGTTGTTGCTGGAGAACCTTTCTATACATATAATATAACATTGGTTATCAGTTTTATGAGATGTGTTCTTATTACGTAAAGCTTTAGATATAAATTTAAATTAGCGTTTTTATATAAGTGGGGGGGGGGGGGCAAACGTGCATGCGGCTCACCTGATGGTAAGAGATTACCGCCGCCCATGAACAACTGCAACACCAGGGAAATTGTTGCTTAATAATATATTTTATTCTAACTTTACTCTATCAATATATTTGCAACAATAGTATGATTTCGTATAAAACGCTATGAGGATTATCAAATCATATTTAAAATGCTGGTTTAGTGTTTCGTGCAGCCGTTAGGTGGGTTTTATTTACTCGCCCAACGAAAATACGCGACGTGCCGGCCGCGTGCCTTGGGGCTTTTCCTAATGTGTTATTATGTGAAATAAAACGCGCCCGCCTATACTAACTGCTCCATTCGCTATACTGTTACCGCTTGAATTACCTTATCGATGTCTGCGTGAGCACGGACTTTTGCCTAATTAAAATATATGAGAGCCACTTAAAAAAATGTTTATTTTCTTTATAGGCTTGCTGTTTCGTTACACGCGGTAATTTAAACAAAATAGAAATTGAAATGGGATTATTGTTGCTTGAATATGCGAACTTATGACTTTAAATGCTTCTGTGAGAGCTACACTACATAAAGTATAACAAATGAAATTGGTGGTTACAAAAGCAAGGAGTAAAACTAGAATTAAAAAAATTACGTAATAAGTTCAATCATGGTTTTTACTTGAGAATACCCAGGAATTGTGTTGTTATTTTTTAGGGGAAATCGTTACAAAGTTTTTGTCCTGGGAACATTTTGTATGTTCCTTATGTTCTATAATCTACATTAAAATCTAAGGAAGCTTTGTTCCATCAAATGATTTTGTACTTCTGCAGGTATCTGTCATAGTATTATTTAATTAAGTACTTATTTATTGATATATTTTAATTGTTGGCTTGAAGTCGGTATTTAGGTAGCAAATGAGTTTTACAAGTGCATGAATGCGTATGTACTGGGGTTGTATTATATCGCTATCACTTAAATTATAATGGTACTATGTTAGTTTCTCGGTGGTAGCATAAGGAAATCTATTATATAGGAAAGACTGGCAAGACCGTAAACCAGATGTAAAATATTCAGAAGCCAGAATGGAAACGGAGAGATTAGTTAATGTATGGGCACGTGATCGCCAATATACTTGCCAAGCATGAAGATAAAGGCGAATCCTAACTACAATCATGGAGACGCACTCGAGCCATTTTTTTATAAAAGAATATTAACAATGCTATAAACATTACTAATATTCCCCTTAACCACTCGTGGTAAGCTTAAATTGCTTGTGTTACGAGTGGTTCACGCCAGTAGTCGAATGGCGGATTCGAACCCACGAACTTTTTGAGTTCGCGATCCGCGCCCTGCCATTAGGCTACTGTCACTTTTTGTATTTCTGTATTTGTAGTACTTTGTCTATTTTATGTAACTATACGAACACTCACACTATTAAATATTTTGCTAGCGTGTTCAAGTTTTTATCCACTGTTTTTAACGTAACGGAATATGTAGTAAGTAGCAATTTCGTTGCTGTGATTTTAACATGCATAATTTGGTTATACTGTTTATTCACCCTAAAACAGCTACTGTAAGGTAAAATAAGTTAAATATATTTAATTATTTGTGTTGTATGGTAGCATAGATCTCAGAGTAGATTTCGATCTTCCAATGGTTTGGTTCACAAATAGCTGGGCTCTTATTTCTTAATTTAAAAAAAAATTATATCAATGGCCAGTTTACACATCTGCAGTCGAATAATTCTTTTTATTTCCCTTGCGTTTTATGAAGAACATTTTTATAGATATACTTTGTTAAGGAGACCAATAATAATGGGTCTTTATCTATGAAATTGACGTTTTGCAGTACTGGTCATTTCAAATCAAAATAATTTTAGTTTAGCTCAAAATTCTAATTTCAAATTAATTTTTTTACAAAGAAATGGAATTCTTTTATCATAATTAGTCATTTGTCTATTGATTAGCGTAATGTTCTCATCGTATTTGAATCTTTTTCGTCATCATTGATACGTTAAAAATTCGAGTTGTTTTGGTATGTGAGTACCGTCGTGGCAGTAACGTGGTACAAGTGGCACGCAACACCAACTACGTTTACGGAGCAAATACTACAAACGAACGCATCGCCAGTTATGGGTTTGGCCGCTTCCGTTCTGGAAATTTTAACCGGAAAAATGAACCCGTGGTCATCCGAAAACTTTGGTCGATAATGACAAATTAAAGGCGATTGTGGAAGCTGACGACACCCAATCTACGGCTGAATTAGCAGCAGCTTTTGACGTTCGTATCAAAACAATATTGGACCATTTGCGCCAAATTGGCAAGGTAAAAAAGCTCGACAAATGGGTGTCCCACGGACTCAATGATCGCCGGCGCGAAGTACGAGTCGAGATGTGTCTTGCACTACCCAACAGGCACATAAACGAAGGAATTTTGAACACTAAAATCTCTGAAAAAAATCTGAATTTTTAAATTATTTATAAGCGGGAAGTTATTGTAATGGATCCGATTCTGCACATTGGAAATTTTAACATATCTCCACGTTTCAAGGTCTTTAGAGTCGAATAGTATGGTTTTTAAGAGGGTGTCCGTGTGTGCACATGTACGTATGTATGTATGTATGTATGTATATATGTTAGGATTCAATTTTCGCCTTGTGTATCTCGAGAACAAAGAGTTATGTTGACATAAGACCAGTTTCATTTAACGCATTATTATGCAACTTAGACCTCATTAAATTTTGAGCAAAATCGGTCAAGCCGTTTTTGTAAAATTGTATAAAATATTAAAACATACGATATTTTTTATTCTTTCCACGTATATTATCTAGTAGTTATATTTAGTCGTATGGACCTTTTGGATCGCACCTAGACCGCTTTTATTTTTTTGTTTTGAGTTTATGTGTTCAACAACGTAAAAGTATAAGACTTTCTTTGCAAAAAATAATAAACATTTATGTTGTAATATTTTCGGGTAAAATATATACAGCTAATCGAAAGTAAAACATGTAGTATCTATTAAGATTATGTTAAGAGCTTACACGATAAGAAATCTCCTCAAATAAGTTAATTAGGATCTGTTGCATGTATGTATCATTGACTACACATGAATAGAAACTATTCATATCTTTTACCTACGAAGTTAATAAATGTCATTTTCGCAGAATATACGAGTATATCGGATGTGGTTATAACTCGGAATATATATATATATATATATATATATATATATATATATATATATATATATATATATATATATATATATATATATATATATATATATATATATATTATGATATCAATTAATTAATTAGTCTTTTAATAATCATAAACGTAAATACATACAATTAAGTAATTTGTCTTTTAATAATCATAAAAATATAAAATAATGTACAATGATAAATATACTTTAAATTAAATCTAACCCATAAATTTATAAACATTATTTCTAATACTAAAAACCTTAAAAATATATATTATAATAACTAAATTAAATTATTAAAAAAGAGGTCCTTTAGGCAAGGTTCCGAAGATACTGGCAGCGTTTCCCCGTTGAATAGCTAGACTAATTCTTTGTCCGAGGTAACTGCCAGCTCTTCGGTCTCCTGTGACGTCGATTAACCTTTTTGCTATTTCCTTAAAAAGGCTTATAGCGCTAGGACCCCACGGACCAAGGGTCTCGACACCGAAAGGGACAAAAATATATTCGGAGCCTAGACCCCTGTATTTGCAAACTTTAGCCTTTTCTGCCGCTTCACAAGCCGCACCAGCTCTGTTGTTGGTTCCACGTAGACGGGAAGGGGCCAGCGTGTCTGAACAGGTTGCATCCCATACCAGCACCCGGCCCATCCTCCATGGAATCAAACTCATACCGTCCGGTCTCTTGCCATCGTCTCTTGCAATACCAGACGGCTCAAGTAGACTTGGCACGTTGACGGTGGCAAGAGACCGGCGTATAATATCGTTAAGTGCTGCATGTCTCGAGAAGCGACCTGCACTTTTTTGGCATGATAGCCCGTGATATCCTAGCTTGTCGACGTCACTGCCACACGGACATTTATGAGGAGCGCAGACCGGAACCCCAAGCCGTAGACAGGTTGCGATTCGGAGCGTGTCAGGCTCAAGAAATGTTCCTGTATTTGACGAAGGATACGCGTGAAGCCAGTAGCCGGCCTCATGCGTACCCACGGCCAAAAGCCTAGCACGCGCCGAACCTGTACTAAAGCTCAAAAGATTGTCATAAGTCAATTTGCAGTTTATGTCGTCCCAGCTCCTCTGTGAATTTAGAGGAAATTGAAAATTTTGACCAGGGCATGTAATTAAGAAAGCGTTTCTAGCTTCTTCCAGGCCAGCAATCTCAAAGTTTGAAGGGGATGCCCTTAAAATTTTACTTATGAGATTTGCTGAACTGTGGACAGAAGATAGGAAGGCTGGTAAAGAGACACTGGAAATTTTGCGAATTCCTAAACCACCATAACGGATGGGTAGGGATGCTTGGGTCCAAGATTGTTCGTTCATGTGTATATTAAGAATCGATTCTAAACTTATTTTGATTAAGTTGTCCACTTGTGTCAAAAGGTCTGGGTGATTCCAAAAGGAGCAGCAACGGAGCACATACGTAAATTTCGGGACAAAAAGGCAAGATTTTAAAATGCAAAGTGCATAATGTGGACTAATTTCAAGGAGACGGTCAGCAGAATTTTGAAATTTAGCAATTGAATTATTAATATATTCAGAAATAGATTCGTTAAAAATTGGAGAACCTAAAAGGTAAAGGGAATTACTGTTAACTATTTTAATATTTGGTGCCAAAGTATTAAATTTGTGTTTTACGTCATTTAAATTTAAGTTGCAGTTATTTATAAAAAGTTCGCATTTGCTAAAGTTAAGCTCCAAACCAATGGCTTCAAATTTATTTTTGATTGAAAAAAGGTCAGAAAATACAGTTTCCATATCACCTCCTAAGGTTCCGTCATCCAGATACCAAATATTGAATTTAGAATTTAAACTTTTGATTATGGGATTTATAGCCAAACTAAAAATTGCTGGTCCAAGGGGATCACCTTGTTGACAACCTACTTCCGAGGATAATTCATTAGATCGATATAACAATTTTGTTGGGTCAGCGTAACTGAGAAGAAGATAATTGTATATTTCGGGTATATGTTGATTTATTTCAGTCAGTAGGGTCCCCCTATTTACCGAATTGAAAGCATTTTTGACATCAATTTTGAGCAACACGTCAGGATGTCCATATGTTAGGAAAGAACGTAGGGCATGGACGGCTGCCTCACACCCTCCTTTTACACCGAAGCCTAACTGTACGGGTTCAAATTCCGAATTTAATTTCTGTAAAATATGTCGAACAGCAATTTTGGAGGCCAGGCGTCGTAGTGTTGATCCAACAGCAATTGGTCTCACCCCTCCGTCCTTTTTGGTGAGAGCAATGAGGTTCGCGCCGAAAAGAATTGGAACAATTTCTGGATTGACATTACCGGAATACATAAAGTTAATTAATTTAGTGATTGAATTTACAAGTTGCTCACCCGCATCACCCACAGAATGCGATGTTAAGTCTTTCAAATGTTGCGGTGAGATTCCATCCAAACCTGCAGCCGAACCTGGTTTAAAAGATAAAATGGCATCCGTTACATCTTTGTTTTGAATTTGAAGGCATGCTTGCCCTACTGTTGGTCGGTCGAAAAAATATGGGTTTACTGGAGCTAGAGGATGTTTTGATCGTAAGGCCTGAAGGGTGTCAGGGGTATCTGGTGAAAGTACCTCGTTTGAGAACAAAAGGCGAGCGGCACCTTTGAGATCTCCGTCACAGATTTTGTTTTCGATTAGTTTGTTGCGATTACGAGGGGCATCATGTTTGATTAGAGGTGCGGGAGAAGGTGAGGAGCTGACAGTACAGTTATTTTTAATCTTTTGTGTCAAGGATAAATTTGGTTTATCAGTTTTTGTTATATGTAGTGTGCTGTATGAAAATAAAAATAGGTTCTGCCAGTCTTGAGTACAATTGCTTATGTAACATTTCTGGATTAATTGTGACAAATGTGTAGCAACGGTTATTCGAGCTCCTCGAGGGATTCTTTTAACTGTCTGTGTACTATTTTTCAAATGGCTAAGATATGTGTGAAAAGGAGTTGGAAAGTTGGCTGCAAAAGTAGGCGTATTTGGAATAAAAGGGTGTATGTCTAAAGGTGAACTGTTTTGGCTAATACATTTCCTGTGTGTTTTTGTAGTGTGTATGTTGAGGCCTTTTAAAGATTTGAATGACTTGTTGCACTGTGTACATATAAGTGTTGCGTTTGCCGTGTCATCACTAGATTGGGTTACGGACTGCATTCACAACAGTTAAATACAATAACAAAAAAGAATAACTTAAAACAAATTAAAAAAACACAATAAAGTAACTTAACAATTACACTGAAGATATAAAAAAGTCAAAGTCAAAATATGAAGGCTGCTTGTCTTGGTAACAAGACGCATGCGTCGTTACGTAGGTGCGTCACAGGACGGTTCTGCAATTGGAAGCTGCAGTGTAAGAGATCCACGAACGTATGGCGTCGCTAGAACAAACGATGGCGGCCTTAGCAACCGTGTCTTGAAGTTATCATACGCGGACTAGAACTTTTCAAATACTGAACAGGTACTGTAGTGGGAACAAAAACAAAATCCCCATGCGCAAATATGAAAAATATCCCGACAAACTCTTATGTGGCTTTGCGGTACGATAGCTCTTCATCAGTCAATCAAATATATAGTATTTCAGAAATCCTTTGTTGCGAATTGTTTTGTTACATTTGGCATATTATGTCACAATCATGAAAAATTTTTATGTCTCGTAGTTAATTTCAGATATTATATAAACCACTGTTATACTATTTAAATCTATGACAACAATAAAAATTTCCTTTGTGCACTAAAATTTTACAATTAAAATGTATAGTTATTTTTATTAAAATATTTAGACAAAATAAACAAAGTTGACACCTGTCTATTTTCTTTCTAAAATTATATATATTATTATTATTATTGCTTATTATACGATTCTATTCCGTTCACTTGTTACGCCCTATTTTTTCCAGACGGTAAAAAAATTACCAGCCATCTAACCACCAAATATACTAGTATACATCATAAAAGAAACCATTACATAAAAATTATTTCAAAAAGGTCTTGAGTACTAAATGTCTATAGTGATATAAAGTCAAAGTCGAGTCGAAAGAGCGTCGAGTTCTAAAGTTCTTTAGAACTGATACTATAGATATTATTAATGATCTTATCGACACTTATCCTAATATATGCCGAACGTCTGTCCGAACAAGAATATAATAGTTCTCCAACACTTTAAAAACTCAAAGCGAAGGGCGAGAATATAAATACAACGGAACTTCTGAAAACGGTGGAAAACCGTTATTTAAATTTCTTCAGATTATTTTCAATATCGAACAACATGGTGGCATTCCTCCAAAAGTGCGGTGATATTGAATATCAAGAAAATCAACAATTTAATCAGACGTCGTACACAGAGTAACAGACATAGCCCAATGGATCAGTAAGTTGAAGTGGCAGTGGACCGGCCGTATAGCTCAAAGAACTGACGACTGATCGAGAAGAAAGGTTGTCGAGTAACTGCCTCGTACCGGTAAGCGAAGTGTACGACGGCCTTTCACCAATGATTTCAAACGGAAGGATAGGCCCTTATCTTAATATTTTACTCATAATTTTTTCAAACAACTGAGAAAACTATATTAATACCGCAATAGTAAAAATAATGAAATAGCACGTTATTGATAAGTTAGATCGTTGAACAACACAACTTTCCATGACCGGTTAAAATATAAAAGTTAAAATTATACACGATGAAATATGTTTTATATAACACTGATGTATGTTTTAAAGATTTCATTTATTTTATGTGCTGCACTAAACGCCTATAAAAATATATTTATCAGAGGAGTAGATTACATTTCTTTTGAAAGAGAAATTCACTACAGTTATGACTTCGACAACGGTAACAACCTACGGTAAGTTTTAATTGTTCTAAAAAGATAATGTTCAGTTGTTCCCTTGAGACTGATAATAGCTACCTACAGAACTAAATTGGGCTCCTTCGCTACGGCTAGGTAACAAAGGAGTAGGGAGGTTTAAAATTGCTCAATGATCTATGAAGAAGGTTATATTTGTAGTATCACTAATGTAAAAAAAATTCAAACGAAAATATTTGCAATTGTCCAAAGAGACAACAGAAATGTAACAAGCAGAACCCAAAAAAAATTACCAAAAGTAGCAATAGTTGGACTATGCATGTCTCTTAGAAACGCCAATCAATGGGAGAAAATGTTATTATACGGCAACCATAACAAAATATTAACGGCCAACGTGGTAGAGCCATGCTGCAGTTATATTGGTAGTATAGTTCTCACGTTTCTACACCGAATCTCCGACCTCTCCGACGAATCTCCGACCACGCTCTCACAGAATACCAGCGTGAAATAGTAGTTCGATAACTTAATACAGGTTGAATTAAAATAATTAAATCCGTACATTTGCTTTTATTTAACTACTAGTATTCATAAAAACACGAATACAAATAAACACGCTCAATACAATAAACGTTCGTGTGAGATTACAGTGATTTACTTTCTCTTGGGCTAGCGTGACTCACATCTTAGACCGTAGCGTTAATTTAAATCAGATACGTTGAGGTCAAAACGATTGCCTAGTAAAGTTCTAATATTAGATTAATTAAATAAATGATCTTGAACACAATGTAAAAATAGTTTTTTTTAAACTTTTTTAAGCCAGCATTTAGCTACAATCCCACCTGATGGAAAGTGGTGATGTAGCTTAAGATGGTAAAGCGCACTGACTTAACGAAAACCTATTCACTCATGCCTTGAAGACACCCACATTGTAATCGGATGGAAATACGCTGGCAACTTATCCACTCCTATTCTATCAGCATGACGAACGACGTAGCAAACTGTTTGGTTCGAATGCGTGGTAAGTCAACAACGTGGGTGGAGACTGGCCGAACGTCTGGTTGTCCGATGGTGGAAGGGAGAGGGAGGTATTAAATTATGTAATTCCTGCACACACTCTCCGAAGTGCATCCTGTAGAAGACCGAAAGGCTGGCTACTTTGCGCCGGTGTTCGAGGCTCGTAAGATTGGCTTTAACCAAATTCGGGTCACCAATAAGCCTTTTAGCACGCCTTTAAAATACAAAATTTCTGTCCTTCCACCAAGCATAAATGTATATGTTACAGTCAAAATTCATAAGCGGTCAAAACCAATTTTGACTGCGGAAATCAGGCCAAAATGGTTTAACCGATGCCCTTAGTCAAAAACAGTTTTGACTGATTTTTGTAGCCAAAAGTGGTTTTTACCAGTTATATGATTTGACCAACGTTCTAGTTCAATTCTTTCAATATATAGTTAACAATTATCTATATCATTATAATGTACGCGGCTTTAGGGTACCTTAAGGCCACCCCAGCCGTAAGTATGAGTACATAAAAAATATACCAGTAAACAGTAGTTTTTACCAACGTCCTTAGTCAAAACTACTTTTACCTAATTTTAATTTTGTTTGCTTAAATTGGGGAGAAGATGTCAATAGGCCACAGTAGCAACTTATCATGAAATGGAGAAGCCTTTCGTGTGACGTTAATAACATATAAAAATCACTGGTATTTTTATAACAGTAATAATATTTAAATTAAGGAATTCATAATACGGATTTATTTGGTTATGGCAGTAATATAAATCGAGACTAGACATTTGCGAAGACCGGGATGCACTTTCTGTTTCCTCACTCTCATAGTCCGATTTGACAGCAATATGAGATGATCGATGAGACCAGAAGTAGGACCAATGGCTTTAGAGGCACGGTGGTGTAACCGCCGCCTTCCAGACTCCGGGTTGTTATTTCTTGACAGAAAAAACCGTTATCTAATTTATTTTGTTGTATTTTACGAACCAGTGGTAAATGAAAAAAGTGACTTTCAATAAGTATTATCTACATTGAATAACAAAGTTTCTGTTTCTGTTCTGTTTCTGATTCCCGACCCGGGAATTGGACTAGGGGTCACATGATCAGAATTCGCGGCCGCGGTGCTTTGTGCCGGTGTTTAACTATTTTGCTGAAAAAAAAGGTTTGCCACGACAAATTTACAAAAAGATGGCGTTACGTTACATATATTAGTAACTTTTAATCACGTTATTGCTGTTTACTTCTTTTTAAATTTACAACAAATTACAATTATAACGATCGTGTTGTTTCGGATTTGTGTACCAATTCAGGCTACTCGCCCTAATAATATAATATTATGCAGATCGATCCAGCGACTGATCCGTGTTGTCGCTGTTACCGAGATAGTGCTATAATATATCTGTGTGTAAAATTGTTAGTTTATTGTTTTAATTTTTATGTGTGAGGGTCGTCAATTTTGGAAAATATTTCCCCATGAGGCAATCTGTGGGAGAGGACTATGTTCAACAGTGGAATTTAATAGGCTGTGACGGTAACACCTTTAAGCTTACTAAGGACTATAATAAGTTCAAAGTAGCAACTAGAATGTCTTCTAATGTCTACATGAAAATCTTCAAATACTATTTTTTTCATCCCATACTTACCACTCAGGGACGGATATTTTTAAATTTTTATAGTACCCCGAAAAGCAAAAATCTATTAAAAGTTATTTTAATCAGTAAAATATGGTGCAGAAATTCTAGTGTTGTGTTAATTTTATCGATTTATCTTAACGTAGGTGATTCATTTTCTGCGGGGCTTATTCATCAGCATAAATAATATTGACATAGGTAGTCAGTTAATAGCCGCAGTTTGCTAAAATATTCATTATTCAATTACTAAAATCAAACAATAGAGTCAAAGGATTGTCAAAATGTTAAAATAGGGTCCGCTATCCAAGATTGTTATTCAAATAGATATTATATTGAGAACTGAATCTGAATCTTTTAGTAGAAAATAATTTGAAATGCTTGTCTTTTCAGATTTTGTAGTTTACGTAAATTATTGCTTATTTTAATGTTGTGATTATTACCTAATAATATCAGTAGGTACATAAAATCTAAGAAATTAATTAAATATTACACTAGTGACTATAATATTCAAGTTTTATTACTTCATAGGAATATGCTCAGTGTACTTCTTTCGTTCTTTATATTTAACCTTTAAGTAATTTTAACAATATTAGAAAAATGTAGAATTGAAAAAAAAAACTTATTCACAACTAATAGTAGTAAGATTAAGTTTTTCACTAAACACGGAAAGGAGATATACGAGTAAACCACATTACTGTAATGTTAACTTATTATCTTAATGTCAACCTTAAACTGTGCATCTGAGCCGTGTATTTCAGATTGTTAGCGTTCGCTGTAAATTTCACAGTACGTGAGCACCCCAGGTTCAATCCCCGCCGTCACCATTGAAATTGTTAGCTGCAATTTTAAGTGCTGTTTTATCACATGCTCTGCGGTGAAGGAAAACGTCGTGAGGAAACCTGCATATCTGAGAAATAAGAAAAAAATATTCGAGACATGTGAAGTTCGCCAACCCGCATTAACCTCTCAAACGCCAAGCGTCTAAAATTGACCGCTTCGATATTCGGTCAAAACTCAAGAGTCAAAAGTCAAATTTGACCGCACCCACCCACAACACTTTAGCCCATAAATACTTATGTTACTATATGTTTAGAGACTACTATTCTATGAAGAAGTTTGGCATTATAGAATCAATATAGAAAGAAGTCTATGGATATTAATTTATATTCCACGTTCATTACGTACGCATTTTCATTTGGATGTTGTTGTGTTGATTTTTGGATTTTGCTAGTATTTTGTTAATGTTTTACTAAGTGTTTTATTATAAACTTGTTAAAAAGTTTTTGTGTGAATATAATTTATCTTTTTACGTACATAACTTCGAGTAATATATAGAAATAATTGTGATTTTCACTCTGCCGACATCCGCTTGGTATGTTTTTTTTGTTATTAAATTACAATAAAATCTTTTTGTAATGAAGTAAAACCTAACTTTTGTTTAGACCACAAGATAGAGAATTTTATATAGCTTTTATAACACCAAACTTATTCATAGAAAAGTAGTCTCTAAATATAATTTTTAATGGTTTTAAGTGCTGTGGGTGGGTGCGGTCGCATGCGACCGCTCGGGATTTGCTGGGCGCATGCGACTGCATGGGAGTTTTATGGGGATTGAAGGGTTAAGGCATAGCGACGAAAAATTCGCACATAATATATAGAATACGAAACAAAATCCCAAAAGATGGATGGATAACAGCATTATTATTAAGATAATTTCGCCTCTGTGCTGAATAACCAACGTATGGTAATATCTTTAGGGAATTTCATGATTCCATCCATTTTGGATTTATGTCCAGCAATAGATTCGAACGACTGATAAGGTAAATACGAAAAGGAGGGGATAAATTATTTAAAAGCACTTACGTATGCAGGGGAGCCGTGGTCGCTAAGGGCCAGTTGTGGTAGCTCATGGGTGAAACTCTCGTCGTAAATTTCTTAGTTTAAATTCGACGCTGGCACCAATAAAATTGTTAATTGCAATTTTAAGTATTGATTTACTACTAAATCGGCGAAGGAAAACATAGCAAAGCTTTATGTCTGAAATAAAAAATATAACAAGGGCATTTGAAATTCTCAAAAGAGCAATGAAGCAACGAGATGGTCGAACTGCTCCATAAACTTTTGAAAAATGTAAGGCGACGTTGCTGTGTGGGACGAGTTATACAATCTTATTGTATACAGGTGTAATGTAGAAAAATTTATTTGTTTCCTCATTAAAAATATGTTGAAAAAATGTTTAGAATAATTTTAACACAAAAAAAATTGTTATAGCCAAAAATTACTATGTAACAAACATTAGTGACGTGTTAAATACATAAAAATAACCATATCATCTTCGTGGAACCTAGTTTATTGGTGAATTTAACATGTCAAAGAACCCTGAATTGAAGCATTGATTTGTCAATTACTCTCATGTCACGATCGTACTTTGACGTGATTTAGGATATTCCTTATGCATACACGGTTCGAATGTCAGCAGAATCGTTACAAATAAGGAATGTGTTCGACAGTGTTGTCACGTTCAGATGGCGTGTTCGGGTGCAATTTGCTACGTTGCGCCGCCTACTGTAATAACGACTTCCGTACCCTGTCGCGGGCGCCTCCTCAAATTGGTCGCTTATCACCAATCTACGGTGTAGAGTAGAATATCAGCTGGGCTGGTCGCAATTTGTCAACGGCGCGCTGTGAACAGATGTTTCCTCATTTACAAATTGTTAAATGGAATATAAAGTGATATATTATATTCAACAATCTGACACAAGCAAATTTAACGTTTGATACTACTTATTTTACGAATAAAATCATATTAACTCTCTTTTACATCTCTAACTAATTTTAAGTCTTAAATTAGAATAAAAAGAGCCATTCTGAAATTATATTAGTAGTATAGTTGTAGCGTGAATGAGTCGGCTCGACCGGGGAAAGACCACGCTATCACAATACCAGCGTCAAATAGTAACTTAATGCTGCTGTTTCGTATGGTGAGTGTAGAGAACCGGAGACCCTTTTTACTGGAAACGAGGCATTCCACCTAAGTACTCACGGATGACAACGCATCTGCATTTTGATTCGTAATCGAGGATAGATGTAGATGTCTATGGGCCACAGCAACCACTTATCATCAGGTGAACTGTGTGCACGTTTGTCATCCTATCCTATAAAAAAAACCTGCGTTATAGCATAGGTCTTTTATACAAGTGGGAGTAACTAATGTGTGCACAGTAAAGAACAGGACATTTTTATTCAATATCAGCGATCCGCCCCGGCTTCGCACGGGTGATTTCTGAATCTCGACAACAGCACCACCTACTGGGTCTAAATATGAATCTAAACCATCTAAGGACACATTCAAACATACCAAAATTTCATCAAAATCAGTCGAGCCATTAGTGATTTTTAGCGAGACTGACGGATAGCAATTTATTTTTATATATAGAGATACATTACAAAAAGAACTTTAAGTTTTCTGTGATAGGTGGTACCGCTCTAGTACGAAAAATGTCTACGTCATGGAGAGAAAACCAACGGGGCTTGTGTTAAAAGTTTGCAATTTTATGTATTATGGTATTATATCATAAAATTTATTAACTTCCCAGTGGGAAGTTATTGTAATGGGTTCGATTTTGCAAATTTGAAATTTTAACATATCTCCACGTTTCAAGGTCTTTAGAGTCGAATAGTATGGTTTTTAGGAGGATGTTCGTGTGTATGTATGTATGTATATGTATGTTCGGATTCAATTTTCGCTTCCTGTATCTCGAGAACAAAGAGTGATATTGACGTGAGACCAGTTTCATTTTATGCATAATTATATAACTTAGACCTCGTTAAATTTTGAGCAAAATCGATCAAGTCGTTTTTTGTACCGAATGAAAATATGTATAAAATGTTAAAACATATGATATTTTTTTATACTTTCCACCTTTCGGGTCGCACCTATACCGCTTTTTATAATTATAATTTATTAATAATAAAAAACTCGGTAGCATCGTGTCCATTTATTCCTTAATATATATAATTAATTTTTATACAATCTTTGTTTAAATTGTTTTTAAGCACGACGATTGACAAATTTGGTATATTTTCTGAATTTTGTTATAAAGCATATTATGTCATGAACGAATTCCTATCTGTGGAGTCGATTGGCTGGTATTAGCTTGAGTTTTTTCCTATTACTTACTAATATATTCTTTTTTAAATAATGATGATGAACATGTAAGGATATATTAATGTTTTAATGGGTTTTTCAACAAGAACTTTGTTTTTCAATTGGGGCAACACCAACAACGTGACAGTTTTGACATTTATTTTTTTAACCTATTCGTAGTAGATGCTTTGGCAATTGCTACAATGAATTCAATTTCGCTCGAAAATCGCATTAAAATAATTAAAATCCACTATGAAAATGGTGGTTCTGTTAAAGTTACGTTTCGGAAAATTCGTGATATTTTCGGACAACATAATCGTCCTTCTGAGACCGCTATTAAGAATTTGGTCGCTAAATTTGAATAGACAGGCTCGGTACAAAATGTGCCAACACCAACGCGTGTTCGACCGAGTCGTTCAACCGAAAACATCGCAGCCGTGAGCCACAGTGCTGAAGAAGATCCAAATTTGTTAATTCCTCGACGTTCTCAAAAATTGGGGTTATCCAAAACCACCACATGGCGAATTTTGCGTAAAGATTTGGCTTTGAAGCCTTACAAGGTTCAACTGGTGCAGGAATTGAAGCTGACCGACCATTTACATCGCCGTAGATTCGCTCAATTCATTCAGAAACAGCCGCTGGTTTTTCTGAAAAAATCATTTTTTCAGACGAAGCCCATTTTCACTTGTCAGGGTACGTCAACAAGCAAAATTGCCGCATTTGGGCTTCTGAAAATCCTAAAGCGATTATTGAGAAGCCTTTGCATGCTCGATGTGTCACTGTATGGTGTGCTATGTGGTCTGGAGGCGTGATTGGGCCGTTTTTTTCGAAGATGAGGCTGGAAATGCGGTAACGGTCAATGGATCACGCTATCACGAGATGTTAACATCTCAATTTTGGCCTATTATTGATGACATCGATATCACAAACATGTGGTTTCAACAGGACGGTGCCACATGTCACACAGCCAACGAAACGATCAATTTATTGCAAAACAAATTTCCCGATCGCATAATTTCACGAAATTCAGCTGTTAAATGGCCAGCCAGATCGAGTGATTTAACACCACTGGATTATTTATTATTGTGGGGCTATGTTAAGGACAGAGTCTATACGGAGCCAATCGAATCAATCGCGGCCTTAAAACTCAAAATCCGTGACGTGATTATCGAAATAGACACGCCATTTTGCCAAAAAGTGATTAAAAACTTTGATGAAAGAATCGACATCTGTCAGCGTGGTCGTGGTAGACATTTGCCAGATATCATTTTTCATTCATAATTGCCAAACTTTTCTCTTCGTAATACAATAAAAATTTTAATCATCTTCATCTAAACTCGTTGTTTTATTTTGTTTTAGAAAACAAAGTTCTTGTTGAAAAACCCGTTATTATTTAGATTTAAGAAAATATTTAAAGATCATCAATATTTAGATTTCTAGGGAAAACCTACATATAAATTTAGACGTGGTAGAGCCATGCTGCAGCTTTATTAGTAGTAAGTTGTAGCACGAACGCGTCGGCTCGACCGAGGAACGACCACGCTCTCACAGAATAACAGCGTAAAATAGTAGCTTAACGCTGCTGATTTTCGTATGGTTAGTGTAGAGAACTGGATACCCATTTTACTGAACAAAGAACGAAACGAACGAACGAAACGAGAAATTCCATCTTAGTCCTCACGGGTGACAGTGCATCTGCATTTTAATTTGTAATAGATGTAGATGTCTATGGGCCACGGCAACCACTTACAAGCAGGTGGACTGTGTGCTAGTTATTCACCTTTATCTTATAAAAAAAATTGGATAACATAACCCATATCACTCCTGGCATTGCTCTTTATCTGTTTCTGAAGTCTCATTAAAATCGGTGAGGCCACTTCAAGGATCCAGACAGGGAGACTGACAATTTTTAAAATAATGGTCATTCATGTCTTAATGTCACACAAACCCCCTCCCCACTGCAGCTCAATAAAAAGCTGTTATGTCGATATTACGGACAGACACTTTAACTTAATTTATGTGTAGATGTATATATAAAACTTTATCTGAAAAGTTAAGATTTCAGATAAAAGATAGAAATTATGTACTTCTTACGTCCAACTTATGTTGTGCTGATGTGTATGGACCCTTATATCTATCATTAAAGAAAATTAAAATAAAAGTTCGTTGTCACCCTTGAGGGTTTAGATCAAATACCATGTTAAAAGGGTCGTCGGTTTTTGTTTGCTTGGCGTACAAAACGAAGTAGCCACACTTGGCACGCAGTTTTTTAAAAATATGTTGAGTTCTTATCAGAAAGGTGCTAATACTCATTTCCTATTTTTTTACCTTCTGTTGCCTCTTACGAGACCTACGGTATAATAGATAGGGGGTCGTAGATTTTCTTACGCCGCCAGTAACTAGGGCAAATGCAATGCACTGTATAAAACTGAAATAAAGACGATGAGAATTATTTCGTTTGTGCATAAGGCGAAAACCTAAATAATATAGGAGGTGTCAAACGATGAACAATTAGCTTGAAATAGAAAGAGTACACATTCATCAAATTTAATATCATCATGTATACAATAAAATCATAAATAGGCTCCATTTTTGCGATATTGCATTCGATCTGGAATTCAATTCGCACCGTATTAGCTAAGACGTCAAAACTCACCCACATGTGAAATAACGTCGTTGCTGTAAGATCATAAATAGGTTCCATTTCAGTGATGTGGGTTTTTGCACAAATCTTGCATTTGTCTGGGTTTTGCACATTGAATTTGCATCGTAATAGCTAAGTAGCATTACGTTAAGCATCACTGGAAACGAGGTATTCCATCTAAGTCCTCAGAGCTGGCAACGCATCAGTATTTTGATTCGAGGACAGATGATGTTTATAGGCTAGTACCCACTTACCATCAGGTGGACTGTGAGCTCGTTTGTTACCCTTAATCTTTAAAAAAAGTACTTCTCGAGTTTCCACAACAAATATATGAGATAAATTCAAATTCCTATATTTTAGAAATTTTGACAATGTTTTTGGGTTTAAACTGATATTGTTTCAGAACGTCGGTGTTACTACGTGGTCACCATTTTGGCAGTAGGTTTGTAAAGAAGATAGAAAAATTATTTCACGCAGTTATGCAGGATAAATAGAAATCCATATTTTAATCAAGTAGCTCAATGTAAAGGAAGGATTTAAGATGAAGAATGAATTATATGGCTCGAGGGCAAAGATGAGGTCTACGATGGAGTGAGTGTTCCTGCAGAAACCTGTTCTCACGCATTTTGAAGAGGTTCAGGTTATACGCACTCGAAAAAAAACACATGCAGGGCAACCACTCCTTGGCTGTGCGCATTATAAAAGATGACTTATAGCGCTTAGTGCCAATGTTTTTAATGTCATACAAATGTTTGGTAAACTGCAGTACGTCTGGTACTCCGATAGTAGGATGGAGACGGCGGTATGAACTTATAGGTACAATCTGTGGGAGATCGTTAAATATTAATATAATTAAATTTGATAAATCATCACCATTATTGCCTGAAATACTTGTATATATCTTTTTTGATAGAAACTATATCTTGGCACGAGTGTTTAATTTTGTTTGTAACTTAAGTTTTAACTCAAAATATTAAACTAGTTAAGCACTCAAACGTATATGCGCTTACATTCAGCTAAAGTAATAACTCTCGTATAGCTTTTACCTACTTCATATGGACATAAATTATGATGCAAAATACATTACGAATGTGTTCATACCTAAGTTACGATCGGTATTGAAAACTTTGTTATATTTTCCCACAACATATTCTGACGTGCTGGTTTATTGCTTTCAAACACATTATTTCAAAGAACTCTTGAAATTTATTTTCCCACAAGTGTCTAAAAAGGTAATCCCAAAGGTTTTTTCGGCTTCCTAGTTCAAATAACATGAATATATGGATAACAGATTTCCGGTCGTTGATACATTTTCGACTAGCGTGACAACTTGTACAAACGAGGCTCAAGTTACATACTGGGTGCAAGTTATATATTATATTCTGTCTTTATCTATACTCGTAAAATTGCCGTTTTATATATATACATATTTTTTCTATATTTTTTATTTCTAATAATCAAAGTAATCACCTATTCCAACGATGCATTTTTGCCAACTCAGTTTGTTGATTATGTATTTTATAATCAATAATATAATATTATATATAACTTATTGATGCCCTTCTTGAAGAAATCAGCTGGACGGGAGGCAACAAATTTTCAAAGGCATTTTGTGCAGCCTCTCGGGTATTGAAATTTTTTCCCGTCAATAAGTAATCCAAATTCTGGGAAACGTAAAAGTCCGTAGGTGCAAGGTACTGGTGAGTACGGATGATGTTGGAGAGCATTCAAACCCCCTGCTTTTGTGACTTGGAGACCGTCTGTTGTGCAGTATAATGTTGCGCGTTGTCGTGCAGGAGCGGCGGGGACGATTGACCAAAGCTAATAGGAGACCTGCGAGGTTCTCCATCATTGTGTTGAATTCTTCACAGTTCACATCTGCCGTAATGCATGTCCGTTTGGTAAGAAGATATTATAAATCACATCGGCGCTAGACCAACATACAGTAGCTATCACATAGCTATCACTAGGGGTAGGTTTTTGTTTACGGTAATGTTTAGGTGCTGAACTAATATACAACCAACTTGCTGAGCGCTTGCGATTATCAAACAGAATCTATTTTTTTTATAGAAGAGTGTGCAAACGAGCATGCGGCTCACCTGATGTTAAGTGACTACCACCGCCCATGATCAACCGCAACACCAAGGGAATTGCAGGTGCGTTGCCGGCCCTTTAGAAAGGAGTAAGCTCTTTTCTTGAAGGTCCCCAGGTCGTATCGGTCCGGAAAAATTGCCGGTGGTAAACTATTCCACAGAGATGTCGTACGCGGAAGAAAACTCCTTTTGAAACGTACAGTGGTGGACCGCCAAGCATCCAGATGGTGTGGATGGTATCGGGACGTTTGCCGCGTAGTACGTTCACGAAATTTGGCGGCTGGGATTAATCCGAACAATTCTTCAGAGCACTCCCCATGGTATACGCGAAAGAAAATGCAAAGAGATGCAACATCTCTTCGCAGCGCCAGCGAATCGAGCCGATCGGAAAGCACTCGGTCGTCGACGATTCGAGCCGCTCTGCGCTGGATGCGGTCAAGTGGAAGGTGCTGGTACTGGGGAGCCCCAGCCCAGAGATGGGAACAGTATTCCATGTGCGGCCGAACCTGCGCCTTGTAAAGTTGCAGGCGGTGTGCTGGCATGACATACTGTCCCGCTCTGCTGAGCACGCCAAGCATTTTAGAGACCTGAAACTGCACGTAACTCGATATGTCTGTACTGTGTCAGTACATTTTGGAGAACAAGGAGGTGACAGCGATAGGCCGGTAGTTGGACGGGTCTGAGCGGTCGCCTTTTTAGGAATCGGGTGGACGAAAGCCGTCTTCCATGATTTCGGGACTATGCCTAGGGAGGAGTAGGAATACCGGAAAAAACGCGTTAAAATCGGTGCCAACTCTGGAGCACACGTCCTCAACACAATTGGGGGGATTCCGTCAGGCCCACTCAACTTGTGGATGTCCAGGGAGAGGAGTGCTTTGCGAACCGAGCGCTGTATGAACTGCACTTCCGGCATGGAGCACTCACAACGCGGGATGGTCGGCGGCGTACTCCCCCCGTCATCGAGAGTCGAGTTGGACGCAAAGAAAGAGCCTAGCAGATCGGCTTTCTCCTTTGCAGTATGGGCCAGTGAGTCGTCCTCCCTGTGCAGAGATGGAAGAGATGGATGACAGAAATTCCCCTGGACAGCCTTGGCGGGAGACCAGAATGCCCGTGCATTCTGGTCTCCTGACACGGCGGCAGCCTGCAGAATGCAACTGCGATTTCAGCGTGAGTGGCACCACACTCCGGACAAGACAATGGTCCGAGAAGCTTAAAGGGGCGTCGACGGAAATCTGATAACCGTCCGGGTAAGAGGTCAGCAGAAGGTCCAACAGGGAAGGTGCATGATCCTCCTCATCTGGAATCCGCGTAGGCGAAGTAACCAGTTGTGTCAGATCATATGCCAAGGCAAAATCATGAACAGATCTGCCCGCATGATCAGTCAAACGTGAACCAAGCCATTCAGTGTGATGTGTGTTAAAGTCGCCGAGGATCATGATCTCAGCGGAGGGGATCTGCTGTAGCAACGAATCCGTAGAGAGTCGGTCTGTTTCGGCATTTCCGCTATGGGACCTATAGAGGCACCCGTAGACGCGAGGATGGTCGTCGCTATCTACGCGTAGCCAAAGGATGGACAGGTCCGAACCTTCATGACTGCCGAGGCATTGAGAACAGATGTCCTCTCTGACGTAAACGCAAACTCCAGCCCGAGGCACAAAGGAGTGTTCCAGTTTGTATCCCGGCTAGGAGAGATACGAGAAATCAGCAGGAGAGGACACCTGCGTCTCGGTCAGAAAGAGCAGAGCCAGCCTCGCCGTCTCGAGATGGTAGTGGACGGCGTTTAGGTTAGAGTGAAGCCCCCTGATATTGCAGAAATTCACGGATAGCGTGGCAGGGGTCGCCTTGGTTTTGTTGCTTCGTTTGCCCCGAGCGGTCGCCCCTCCCCCCCCAGAATTAGTGGGGCAGCCTGAGCACCCACGCTCAGGAGTGGAGAAACATGGTCGTGGATGCTCAGCGAGGGATTCTCCAGGGGTGCTGGTACCCTCGTGGGGTAGTCTATCGTTTACTTCCGCTGCCATGTTGATGGGGGGGGGGGGGGATTTGGGCCTCCGGCCACCTGCACTCACCAGACGAAACGCGGAAGCAGAGCTTCCACTTCACGCCGGTATTCTGTGAGGTCGTGGTACCACCCCGGTTTGAGCCGGCCCATACGTGCAACAGCAAAGCTGCCGCGTGGCTCTACCACTGTTAAAGCTTTTCGTTGCCGGTAGCAATTCGGTTCAAAATTTCTTCTTTCGTGTATTTGTTTATGTCTGTGCCCCTAAGTACTTTGCGCTGGCGATCATTGAGATCGTTGGGCACCAATTAGTCAAGCTTTACCTTGCCAATTTGACGCAAATGGACCAGTTTGTTTTGATTCTAACGCCGATTAATTAATTTTCATTTTTCGTTTAATTAGTTCACTATCATAAGCTTCCACAATCGCCTTTAATTCATAATCGTAAGAAGACCAACTTTTTGGGAAGACTACGGAATCGAAAAATAATAACATTTGCTGCGTTCGTTTGTAGTATTCGCTCTGTAAACGTCGTTGATGTTACGTGCCACTTGTGCCACGTGGCAGCACCACGACGGTACTCATATTTTATAATAATTCGAATTTTTAACGTACCCATGATGACAAAAAGTATTCAAATGCGATGAAAACGCTACACTAATCAATAAACAAATTACTAATTTTGGAAAAGGAATTCTGTGTTTTCATATCAAAATTAATTTGAAATTAGAATTCTTAGCCAAACAAAAATTATTTAGATTTAAAATGGCCCGTACTACAGAATAGCAATTTCATAGGTAAAGACCATCCCTTTGCTATTAACTCACAGTGAGCAGGTATTTTTTTATAAGATGGGGTGACAAGCTAGCACAGAGTCCACCTTATGGTAAGTGGTTGCTGCGGCCCATAGACAAATGCAGATGCGTTGTCACCCGTGAGGACTAAGATGGAACGCTCCGTTTCCAGGAAAAAGGTTTTCCAGTTCTTTACACTCACTATAGAACACAGCAGCATGAGGCTACTATTTTACGCTGGTATTCTGAGAGAGCGTGGTCCTTCCCCGGTCGAGCCGACTCGTTCGTGCTACAACTATACTACTATATAACTGCAGCATGGCTCTACCACGTATAAAAATAATAATATAATAATATTCATACAAATAATCTACACGTACACATATCAATAGAGTTGTGAGTGTCTGTGTGTAAAATGGATAAGTGGCTTCTATTGAGTTCAGGGTGTTATTTGGCTGATATTAAGATGAATAAACATTTTTAAAGATTTTGTTTGTCGATCTGTTTTTTAGTCCGTTTGTCTATTTATCTGGGATAATCTTTGCAATGGTTTAACATATAGAGTAATGCTGTGAATTATCTAGGCTATATTTTATTTGAAAACATGTGTATAATTCGCGATGGTTCAATTGGTATACAAATATTTTAAAATTAAAATTGTCATAGATAATAATGTTCAGCATGTACATATATAGATAATGTATGTAAATATGAATTAGATTATAATTACACTATTTAAATTTTGGTGTGCTAGTTTTTTTATGCGTGTGTCAGTATTACCACATGAATAATACATAAAATATTGCATTATTAACGTAGGAATGGAATGTCTTAGATTGTGTATCGGCCCATTTATACTGTTTATACTTCTGTCGTTGGAGTGAAAGACCGAACTAAAATGTCAGGAGTAGGTAATATTAAATAATGTTATGTTTATGGGACACGCACCGGCACTTAAAGAGCTATTTGTAACAGGTAACTTTAAAAATGGGAAATGAAAAAATGGAAACATTTATTTTTTATCTGTATCTATATAGCGAAAAATGCTCATTGTAAGAGGAGGCTTGAAACTTATCAATTAATGATATAAACCAGTAAACAAAAGAGCTTTACTATTTGAAAAAGTGATGCGAAAATTCATAATTACGAGGTAGGGTCGAGTTTATTTGTATACAAAGTCAATGAAAAGCATATTCATACAGAGTAGCTCAATGTTGTTCACAGTACAAAAAAAAAACAAAGTGGCGTGTATAACGAACACACTTATGCTGCATTCAATATTGTATTCATTGTATACAACAATTGTGTACGTGTTACTGGAGCTAAAAATAATTTCCGCGTATTCGTTGCAGATTTAACTCGATGTAATTTATTTTAGCGTCAGTGTGCATCACAGGTAAGGAATTATTCAATTACGAAATAAAATATACCCATTATTGTAATGTAACAAAGAAGTGAATTAATTATTTCGTTTTAAATAAAAATTACAAAAAGACCGAAACCGAAAGAGAAAGAATTCTACTATCTCATAATGCGACAGAACTCGAAATTTCATCCTTATCATCTCGATGATTAGCGGTCCCCTACCGTGCGACTTACGTGAAAATTTTCTGCCTTGCACGACCACTATGTGGAATTTACTATCGCAAGTAGTTATTTTGGACCGATATACCTACCTTCGAGAAAAGAGCCTACTCTTTTCTAAAACGCTGCAACGCACCTGCAAGTCTCCTGGTGTCGCAGTTGTTCATGGGCGACGGTCGATTTTTCACCATCAGGTAAGCTGCAAGCTCGTTTGCCTTCCTTAAAAAATAATACGAATGAAATACTTATGACTTATTTAAATATCCTAATGACTTATTTAAGTAGCTGTGCTTGCGATATTATACGCGCAAATGTGTATCATCTACGCATCCTAATAAGATATACAAATAAGATGTATATTAGGTTAAATAACTTCTTAATTATCTCAAATTACATCCGTACATACTAGAGCACCCCTCCCCCATAGAATACTTCATGGGGGGATATTTGGCAGGTGGGTTTGAAACCGCAGTTTTTTATTTATTACAAGGAAGCCGCTGCTGACCGTGTATTTGTTTCACTCTGTCGCGTCGAAAATATAGCATAGATTTTTCCTGGAATTGCAGTCTAGTTGTTCGTGAAGTTTTATCACAAAGGGGTTCAGCCATTTTGAAGATTAGCCCGGACAAGATAGATAGACAGACAGACACCAATTTCATGACACTTGTTTTATGAAGTAATATTTGCTAACTAATTTGCAATAATTTTCTAAAATATTCTACTTCCCATACTAGTTATATAAATAGCCTCGTTCAATTCCTTGGCAGTTCCATATTATTATACTTGTGGTCGCCCAATAGCGTGACGGTTCGCAGAGTCAACCTAGAATTAGAAAGCCGTAATAAGCAAATGTGCAGAGTTTATGCTCAAAATAATTAAGCGAATATACCTTAATAATTTGAATAAAGCACTAGTTTACGTTTCATTATAAATCACTAGGAAATTGATATTTTTATGGATTTTTATAATATTTATTATATTCGTTGATGCCTCCTTTGTGTTTGTATACTATGTAGTCATGAATTGACTGACGGACCGAATCACGCGACTTTTAACCTTCCGAGGGAAAAATAATACTTTTAATGGTAACCCAAATTATGTGAACTCCCACTGGCAACACTATACACCTCATGTCATTGTGAAGTTGGTTTTTATGTGAAAGTTCTTAATTTTATTATTAACAACATGTGAAAACTTACTTGCTTAACACGCATAAACGTTTTGGACGATTGCAATATATGTAATTTTTGCATTTAAATAACTTATAGGGTAGATTAACTATAGCGCGAAATATGAAATCTATATTTAAACAGAACGAGCATCTGTAAGTACATAATTTTTCAATAAACTTAATACGTATATTGTATTGAATACGTATATTGAATTTTTTTTATTCAGGTATTTAAAAAAGTCTGTAGGGTAGATCAATAAAATAGCAATATAAAATCAATCTACACATGAGACAAGCAAAAGTCAGTACATTACATATTATCTGTCTTACGATGCCACGATAGGGCATACGAGGCATTGAATTTCATTTTATATGAATATTAATACGTTCATATTTATTACCAAAATGTATATAATATTATTGACCACAGTCAATAAAAACGCAATACAAAATCTATGTTTGAGACAGAACGAGTCTATACATTACATATCTGCCTCGGCACCTCCACGAGGGGTTACATGAGGAATTGGATTCTATTTCAAATGAATATTCGTAAGTTTTTTTATCTCTACAAAAATGTATGCAGGGGTTATTTTACCCGTGGTACCATTGGCGTGTACACGAGGCTATTTTCGCAACTGATCTTACTCATTTTCGGGACAAAAGAGAGGAAAAATTATTTATTCAAGTGATGAGGAAGATAAATTCTGTTTCACACAGCATTCGCAACCCAAAAACTTATCAGTCAATCTTGTATTAAGGGAAAAATTGCTTTTAAATTCTCCAAATTCCATTATTTTTTAACAAGTGCCAAATCAGAGATAGAAGGTTATATGAAAAAAAAATGAGCCATTGTATGTATAGGTCTTATCAAGAAGATTGGCGAAGAAAATAATGATGCTATAAATAACTGAATTAGACTGTTATGTGCCTTATACAAGAACAGCATTACTGCTATATGAGCTAATCAATGATTTTATAGAAAGCTCAAAAGAAAACCCAAGTGACTTCTTATTTGGTACAGAATTTTGTTTTAAAAAGATCAAAGGATCATCGTAAATCTAAAACAAACATTCAGATACCTTTAAAATATTGGGGCCTGTCTCCATTAGTAACAACTCAATAAGGCTCCAGCAGTTGCTTTGTGCCAGCAGAGGTGATACTATCAAGTAATATGTGACAGGCGCCAAGCCCAACCATCAAGGAAAAAAGGTAAACACAGCTACAGAGGTAAGCAAATTCACTTGACCTTATTTTATTCCAAATGTTCTAAAATATCATTAAAAAAAACCTTCTCATAGTAGGTCGACAACAATACATTAGTGTGAGTCAAGCATGTCCTCTCACATATATTGAGTTTAGTATGTCAGAAAATATTGTATTTAATACAGCTGTAAAATTAATTAAAACAAGTCTAGTCATTATTTTGTTTTTACTTATTGGTAAATACCATGATATAATTGTACATAGATGAAGAGATTAAAAAAATAAAAAGTGGAAAGTTCTAGAATTGCTGTTAATTGGATTATAAAGTTAATTCAAAAAAATCAATACCTTAATAGTACATTTAAATAACATTTAAAATTACAGCATTTTCACACCTCAAGTGAAACACAAATATTTGACATGAATGATAAGCCAATTATTAAGTTACAATCCACTACAATAATATAGTAAATTTTCTAATTTGTCTATTAAGACAAATTAATATATGTTTGTCCAGCTATCTTTTATGGGTAAATATATACCAAACAAATAAAATATATCAAAAAGATAATTTTGAATCTAAATGAATAATACTCTAAAAATCATATTCAGATTTCAAGTAATCCAGTTACAGGGGGTGCTTATAAAATAAAAATCCTTTCAGTACATAATGAATGTTATATTGTTTTCTGGTCCAAAAACTACATATTCTTAAGTAAGATCTTACATATTGAACATATTTTAGTTTTTACTTTTGATCATAACGTTTTGTTATAATCCCCATATCTAAAATTTCTTATAGGACTACAGCTATATCATATATAAACCACATGGGTGGCATATAATAATCACATCAAGTGACATCGCTTGTAAAGTTGGTTTTATGAAATATAGTACCTGGTTGACCGAGGTTTGTTCGGTATTTTTCGCTAGATTTTTTTTTAATTCGCGTGTTTTGGAAATTCTATTTAGATAAAAATTACATACTGATGAAATATAAATAATATTTTTTGATCTTAGCGACATAACAGAAAAAACGGAACTGGTTATTTGAATAAAAAATCATAAGTGCAATTATTTTAATTTAAATTTTCGTGTTTTTAAAAAATACTAAAAAAAGAGCTCGAAAAAATAGATTTTCTCAAAAAAGAAAGGAACTTGAAAAAAAATTAAAAAAGTCGGCCGGTCTGGGCTCGAACCGGGGTTCTACGATTCTGTGACCGCCCATTATACCAATTAAGCTATTTATAATCAATAACAATCTGTCAAAATTTACCTTCTTATTCTAACGATATTGTAGCAGTTTTTCATTGCCTAAAAACACGGACAAAAAGACATTTTCTAAAAATAAATCCTAGCTAGATCGATTTATTATCCCCGAAACTCCCTGGACACTAAATTTTATGAAAATTGTTGGAGCCGTTTCCGAGATCCCGATTATATATATATATATATATATATATATATATATATATATATATATATATATATATATATATATATATATATATATATATATATATATATATATGTATATACACGAATTGCTCGTTTAATAGTATAGGATGTATTTCTTTTTTGCCTTATAAATAACATCTTAAGGTAATTCTCTCGTATGCAAAGAATCCAGGAAAACTAATGGCGAAATGAAATGGGAATCAAATTCCTAAACCTATTAAAAGATTGTCTTTAAGATTTTATCCAAAAGTAATAGATAAACTTAAGTCCATGCATTTGCTACCTTAAGTTTTATGCACTGTTCTCCACAATCTTCAAACGTAATACAGAAGAAGGAACAACTTCCTAGTCCTCATAAGCCTGTTACTAAATCATTGTTTAAAAAACGACTTATTAAAATTCTTACCCTGGTCGACAACTATTATGTAAGATCTCCTTTGATCTAAACTTACCTTGCTGTGGCAGTGCTGTCAAAGAGGTATTTATGTATGTAAAGCATAAAAATACGCACTTGTCTGTATATATACAATACGTTTGTCTTCCTATTATGACTTGGGCTCATACTGTGAATTTAAACAGTTCTTTTCTGGTGTTTATAGGAAGAAAAATAAAAACTAGAATACAATCAAAGCTTAAGTCTAACATAGTTTGGTCAACAAAGCTGAATTGCATTTAAAAGAAAAGCAAAGAAATATAGAATAGTAAGAGAAAATATGAGTATTTTTAACCGACTTCAAGAAGGAGGAGGTGTTCAGTTCGACTGTATGTTTTTATGTGTGTTGCCTCATAGCTTTTCTCTGGGTGAGCCGATTTTGGTGAGTTTTTTTTATTTGAAAGCTGGTGCTTCAAGTATGATCTCATGTAGATTTAATCGGGATCTGACAAATGGTTTTTGATTTGTACCTTATGCGTATTTGATTAACTTTGAATACATTGATGATCTTCTGATTTTATTTATATTGAAGTCGGGTGCAAAGTTTTTAATTTTGCCACTTGCATCAGTTACCTCACAATATCACATGTATGTCACAAAAACTGTATGAAAACTGCTTAATATCCCTGCAATAAATCAAACAGCTAGCTAGCTTAGGTAAAGTATTTTAACAAGAAAATACATTACTCTTTACTGCACATACTACTAGGCATTTATCCCCTTCTCGTCCTAGAAGAAGTGGTATTGATGATGTTGAAAGTGTTAGAAAGACAACAATCTTACATCCAAAACTTTTCCGTTTATTATAAGAGGCCATTATCAATTAAGAGCATTTGAAAAGTATAAAATAAATAAACAATAATCCATTATGGGAAATCATATTATCTAAAGTACCCGGATGACCGAGCTTTGCTCGTTTTTTTTGAAATTACATTTAGATACAAATTACATACTGATGAATAATATTTTTTGATCTTATTGACATAATAGAAAAAAGTTATTTGAATAAAAAATCGTGAGTGCAAGTTTAATTAAAATTTTCGTATTTTTAAAAAATACTAAAAAAAGGGCTCAAAATAATAGATTTTCTTACAAAAGAAGGTAGCTTGAAAAAAAAAAGGAAAAAAAAATCGGACCGGAGACAGGGCGCGAACTCAGGCATCATGATTTCGTGACTGCTCTATATCCAATTGGGCTACGACGATCATTATCACGGTGATTCGGTCCATCAGGTCACACACTCGTGTGATTCGGTCCATCAATTCATTACTACATAGTATACAAACACAGAGGAGGCGTCCACATCACACAATTTTGATCGAAGGACACTTACAGGTAAGTTACTTTGATCAAATCATTTTTAAAAATATGTATTTTGAAGGTAAAATTTGGCTCGGTGTATGTTTACTTCGATTCTACGCTAATGTTTTAAAAATATACAAAACTATCCCGTAGGTTCCATAACTTTACGACCTTCTGAGGTATGGTAGTTAAGAAGTGATAGGCTGCAACGATGATGATGAAATGATAACTGTAAGTAACTAGTTAGAGCTAACTTGGCACAATTTTTGGCCAATGTCAATGTATATGTAGCACTGTTATGTTATGTTTTGTATTATTACGTTCATTAAAAGAAGTCAGAAATAGTCGCCAATTTAGAATCGTTCAAAAAGTTCTCCTATAATGACTCCTGAATCACCTTTATGGACGGACTTTTTTCGTTATGTTAAATAAAACCTATTTTATTGTTCTCTTCATTTCTAAAACATGAAAGCATGCTGAATAATTTTTAATTTAAATTAAAGCAGCTAACGTATATATGTGCATTACGTTTGAATGCGAGATGCAGGTTTACGTTCTTAATGAGAGAATTTGGGCCACACTTAGCTCAGAGGCTTCACTGCTAGTAAGCAAATTAAATTCAGCTCTAATTTTATCTTTATTCACTGTTTTCTGATTTAAATGTGATATTTTTATATTATGTACGTAATAAAATTGTATTTGATAGAATATTATAATATTACAGGAGCAATCTTAGGATTTGAAACACAATAAAAAGCATTTTTTGTATATACACAATACATATTTGATACATGACATAATATTTGATGTCTACAGTACTGAAACGGAAAATTCGTATAAAGAATTATTTATATTGTTAATATCACTAATATCAATGTCTTTCGAAACGTAACCGTGGTTGAATGTTGCCTATTTTTTCAGTTCGAGTGAAGCGCTCCTTGGCTAAGTTCGGATATTTTTTTATAGCATTGGGTGATAAGCGAGCACACAATTCGCACGATGGTAAGTGGATGTTGTGATCCACATTTATCCTGAATTAAGTATCAATATGCAAATGCGTCACTCCTGAGGACTAAGATGGTATGTTTCGATTCCTGTAAAAAGGTATCCGGTTCTCTACACTCGCCGTAAGAAACACAGCATTTTGGTGTTATTTTTAGGTAATGTTAGTGTGCTACTCCGTGTCTACGGTAGACAAATCGGTGAACAAGTTACAAATATAACCATTCTAAAAGTGCAAAGGAACCGACCCGCTTTTCTATAGCGATGCGGATGCGGTGTTTAAGCCGCCTCTGGTTGGAGGTTAACTGTTGCTATTTATGTACTTAGTTCTCTTCACCAAATACCATGCATTCAAACCAAACGATTTGCTTCGTCGTTTATTACTCATCATAAGAGGAGTCTCATCAGGGGAGTGGGAATAATTCGCTATCATATGTTTTTCCATCCAATTATAATACGGATATTTTCAAGGCCAGAGTGAATAGGATTATGTTAAGCTAAGTCTGCACTTCACCATTCTTCAGCTACATCACCACTTACCTTAAGGTGGGATAGTAGTTAAACATTCGATTTCAAGAGTAAAAAGAAGTCCTGCCATTTAGTAAATATTAAAATATAAACACTTCTTTATGAATTCCAAAATTCTATCAAATGTTTAAAACATGTTTGTTTATGTTACACATTAAGCTGAAGTACCTACGTCTATCAGACCTAGTTTGCGTGCCTTACACCAGCTCACCTGCTCAAAGTTTTAACAACCACAACTTACTTTCTAACATAAGCCGTTTACGGATTGAATACACTGGATAAATATGTAACCAACTTTGACTTATTATTTTTTCTTCTAGTTTAACTCATAAAAATAATTATTCCTTTAGTATATCGTTAGCTGTGCATGAGGTTTCGCCCGCGTAGAGTTCGGCTCGTGACACAAATACATTATTATTAATGCATTATTGCGGTGGGGAGGAGTGCGTATCCAAGCTGTCAATGTGTCACTGAATTTAACATAAATTCAGTGACACATCACATACAAACCTTCACCCCATATGTATGGATGATATCGCGAGTTTTTTCTCGATGTGCGGTGGTGAAGTTGTTAACTGGAGTTAGTCCGAACAATTCCTCAAAGCACTCCTCGTTAAATATGCGTAAAAATATGCAAAGAGATGCAATATCTTTTCATAGTACCATTTCGGGGGTTGATTTAAAAAAATATGCTTGTTCTTTCTTAGGTTTCTGCCTTATACGTTACAAATTTTTGGTTCAGCTATTTAGCCGATGTTTCGGTTCTCGAATGGCAGGCTGCCACAAGGCTGCCATTATATAAGGAAAGTGTAGGGCTAGTCTCCACTAGACGGGGAGTGATGACCAGATAAGATATGCTGGAAGTCGATGGACGAAGATGTCTCGACTGTCGGACGAGGAGGCCTTTGTTCAGCAGTGGACTTATAAAGGGGTGTAATGATGATGTTTATTCGTAAAAATGTAACAGACAGACAAAGTTGATATTAGTATAAGTCATAGTTCGTCCATAGTATAGAAAGTACATAGATAAAAAAATCTCCACTATGATTGTCATTAAAAAACAATCCCTTCAAAAAAGCATAGCACACTTTTAAAAACGGTAATTTTTGTGGCAATTACAAAGGTATATTACTTCCACACCCAACGCAGTGGTACAAATAGTCGAATGAACCTATTGTCCACAATTCGCGTATTTGTTAAACGTGTACGTTCCTTTCCGAAGCTAACGCTTGATCAAGCAACGTATATTCTGCCGGGATGGTGACAATAGAAGCTAAATGCTATAGGTACATGAACAATTATGTTTCGTCTGCTAATACATTATACGTAGACACGCGATTTTAACCTACGGGATCCATTTTTCTACGTGGTAGATCCATGCTGCAGCTATGTTTGGGTTGTAGCACGAATGGGTCGATTCAACCGTTGAAGGTCCATGCTCTCACAGAATGCCAGCATGAAATAGTAGCTTAATGCTGCTGTGTTTCGTAGTGTGAGTATAGAGAACCGGATACCCTTTTTAATACACATAAGGCATTCCATTTTGGTGCTCATGTGTGACAGCGCATCTGCATTTTAATACTTAACCGAGGATAGATGTAGATGTCTATGGGCCACAGCACTCATTTACCATCAAGTGGACTACATGCTTATTTATTACCCTTATTTCATAAAAAATTTACCTCTAAAAGTAATAAATTCGTTTTTATGAGTAAGTAAATATGTTACCTTTTTGGGTATACATGTCCCATTATTGGACTCAGAGCTTCTGTTACACGCAGAGCGTTTTAGAGCAGGTGAGAATCAACCGTTTTATCCTAATGTGTTGTAAAATTCTCCAAGATTTTACATGACCTTGAAATGTGTGTTTGTTTTTCAGTTACGATATTTTACTTCACCGTTCAGTACTAGTAAATAAATACAAAACAATTTCAGCGGTGCCGGCAAAGATCGAAATCGGTTCGCTAGCATAGGATAATATTTATGGAAGGTATCTCTATTTCTCGATATAAATAATATAGATGATAAGACCTCAAGACCGATTTCAATGGGACGGTAATCCGCCACGATCGAACAGTAATCAGACGGATCAACGGTTTTACGTGATACGAAGGTGAAATACGGCCTACTTCCTGATGCCGTGCTGATAATAAGAAACTCTTAACAGAAACACCAGATAACTGATTTTTGACCTGACCTTGGATTAGTCACGTTTACGGCCACCGGACCACCAAGGAAGTCCAAAACGGCTGTTCAAATAAAACCTACGCTACGGTTTGTATTTGAGCAATTATGGATTACTTAATGTAGGTAATTAATTTAATATATTTGGACTATTTTATTTCTGAAAGCGTTATTCAGTTTAGTTTAATTTAACAATATGATTTTAAATAAAAATAGAATAATTTCATATAGAAATTATAACTGAACCAAATTATTAAAGCAAAGCAAAAATTAAGATTACAGTACACATAAGTATTTTGTACGGTAAAAACTTAGCACAAAGGGTTTCTTAAGTTCCTTCATAAAACTAACAATATTGCTCGCGGTAACAAGACAAGAACGTTTCTCTCAAGCCCATATTCTCGTTACTATTGTCTCGCTCAGTAGACTTTAGCGGCTTGAGCCCGCAGTGTTAGACTGTACAGCCCATTGTTTAGCTTTCTTCACCTGGCAAGACGAATTCCACACAAAGGCAGCGCTCGTTTCCGCACATGTATTTGTTTTTGTTATGCAATTGGTGGTTTTGAGCATGCTGTATATACGAGGGCGCCTTGCAAATCCTCACTCGTTTGTGAACTGGAGTGTACACAGAACACACCTCGTACTCGTACATTTGTTGAAAAATGAAAACAAGTACTTTCAGTTCGCTCAACACTGTAGCGTAGGTATTTTGTTTGCTAGGTGAGGGTTGTTTTCAAATATAAAAAAGCGCCCATGGAACTATTTACATACGATATACATTGTGGTGTACGAAGTATGCAATTTGCATTTTATGCTTTGCATCATTTGCATCACTATGAGGATCACAGTAAAAATCTAACCCTCTGGTAATAAGCAAGGAAACAATGAATACTTTAATCTTAAATATATTGCCAGAGGATATCACCACATTTAATTATTATATATAATATAAATTTAGATGATTCACGGAGTAAAACAGACTTGGTTGATAGCAAGATGGGTTAATAGCAACTAGCAAATTAAAACTTGTGATTGAAGAGAGAACTTCAAAACGCAGCCAGCTTTCTTGGCACGATAGCGGGGGGAGTAGGACTATATAATAATTAAAGTTTTTACTTTTAGTTTTTTTATTATATGCCCAAATACTCAAACATTGCTCGATTTTGAGATCGTCGTTATATCTCGTGCTCTCGCTATTTCTTTAAGTCAAAGTGATTGTGACACCACGAGAAAAAATAACTAATAAAAACCGGCCAAGAGCGTGTCGGACCACGCTCAGTGTAGGGTTCCGTAGTTTCCCGTCCGTCACAATAAGTGTTCCACTTATGAGTTTAAAGGTGGGTCCTTTATCCATTCCTCCATTATGTTCGCGCTCCAGCAGCGCTCCGCGCTCATGCAACTGCTCCCGGTAGTGGGTACGTGCGCGAACATGGAGCGTGCACGCTCCGCAGCAGGCGATGCCAAGGAGTGACCAACCGAACAATTCGATAATACCCGACCCAATGTAATAAGTACCTACAGCGCCATCTCTCGGGGAATTGGATTACTAATTAATACATAGTGACAGAAGTTTTCGGTGGTAATTTTGGATTGCGAGAACCGATTTTAATAATTCTTTTTTTGTTTGAAAAAAGATACGTTCAGGATAATAAAATATGTAAAAGAAGTTAAAAAAAATGCTTGCATATACGATTATACAACAAACTTAGTCCAAAAATTATTTTGTACAACTTTTTGTCTTTTTTGTACAAAAACTGTTTCCATCCAAGTTCAAAATGATTTTCCTAGAAAGTCCTTATAAAGTTCTATCTTTCAGATTTTCTAAACCTATGGTTCAAAAGTTAGAGGGGGGGGACACATTGTTTTTTACTTTTGGAGCGATTATTTCCGAAATTATTGACATTATCAAAAAATGATTTTAGTAAACCCCTATTCATTTTTAAATACCTTTCCAACAATATATCACACGTTAGGGTTGAAATTAAAAAAAAATCACTTCCCACTTTACATATAGGGGGGCTACCCTAATAAAACATTTTTTTCCAATTTTTATTTTACCACTTTGTCGGCGTGATTGATACACATATTGGTACCAAATTTCAGCTTTCTAGTGCTAACGGTCACAGAGATTAAGCGAGGACGGACAGACGGACAGACAGACATGGCGAAACTATAAGGGTTCCTAGTTGACTACGGAACCCTAAAAACGATATAATATTTATTTTAAATAATTTCGAGATCGTAATATAATACGAAACTTTGCACAAAAGTGGTGCTGTTCACATTAACCGATGGAATATGTATGGCAAGAAATATTATGTTTTCTTTTTCAACTTGAAATTTACAAAATAATTATTAGAATTCATATTTTTTTATACATTGAGTGGACAGTCAATCTAAAGGTGATTGTCTATTGTAGCCCATAGTTCATCCATCACTATTTAGAACAAACTTTAAACGAATAAGTCTACAGATGTGTGAGAGCTAAAAAAATTCATAAATTCGACAGAGAACACAAGAGTGGGTGCAATGTTGCTTACCAGCTGAAAAAGATAAAAGGGGTATGGGTACCTGCCCAGACGTACTTAGACAGGAAAGCCACCCTAGTGCCATATTACTTATTAAAAACGGAATTATAGTTTCCTGATTAATACCTATTCATAAATTTCATAGGTATGGTTAAGTTCGGAGTTTCTCCGCGAGATCCGTCACGATGATATCTGCAGAAGATCTAGAGAAGCCAACATAGTCCAACAGATTAGTAAAATGAAGTGATAATCGATGCAAATAAATCGAGCCGACAACCGACGTGGAAGAAAGATTCAAGAGTGACAGTCACGTACCAGCAAGCGGAGTGTAGGACGGTAATCCACTAGATGGAGTGACGACCTGGTAATACATGCAGGAATTTTTTGAGTGCAAGTGGCTTAGGACCGAGCTTTGAGGCATTATTTGGCAAGCCCGATGTAATAAGGATGATGGTGAACTAACGCGTTATTCTTTTTATTTTTTAAGCTTTTGTTTTTTTAAGTATAAAAATCTGTTTAAGGTTACAGCCTGTATACGTCCCGTGGGGTCCCTCATTTCTGAGAGGGTTTTAAGGCATGGAGGTATCCGCCGCGTTGCCCAAACGCGTGTTGGCTCTTGAAAATATTTTTTTTCTTATTCCTCAGACATGCAGGTTTCCTCAAGATGTTTTCCTTCACCAACGAGCACGTAGTAAATCAGCACTTAATATTGCAACTAACAATTGCATTGTGTTTATGAAACATTAATAAAATCGATGATAAGCACGCCTTCACTAAAACTGAGTATGGTGTTAAGATGTCAGAAAATGGGGTGAGGCAAATTGATCGCTTTCAATAAGATTGAACGTTGGAATTCTATCCCTTGAGATAAGAAGTTCAGAAAAGCTTTATTTAGTTTTAGGTTAGGAGCATGACTAGTTTCAAGATGGATGATAGTAAAAGATATTTATTGAATGTCATATGATTAGAAAACTTAGTTTATATTTTGCGTAGAATAATTAAAAAAATGAGGCTGGGATCTTAAATCGACGAATAAATATATTTAAATACGCGTTGAAAATTAACTATTGGATATTAAATGGTAAAATTCGACTGCGAAAATCATAATAAATAAAACAATTTCCACATAAAAACTTTTCAAGTCGGTACTCATACATGATTTATCGAAGAACTAAGGCCACAAATTAAAAAAAATCTGTTTAAAAAAATAGTTCCATTTCAGTTCTTTCATTATGCCGAATTAGGAAGTATAAGGTCACTCAGCTACCTACAGAGATGATTTTGCTCGAGTTTGCTGATAGATTTCGTGAATTGTGAAACTGAAGTAACAATGGCCCGGCCATGTAGCTTGAAGAAACTACAAGCGATGGGGAAGAAAAGTTTTCGAGTTGCAGCCTTCTGTACCTGTAAGCGAAGAGTAGGGTAGTTCGCACTATATGAAGTGATAACCTAGTGATAGATGTAAGAAACCGACGGATGCAGGTAGCTCAGGACCATGCTTTGTGGCGTACCTTGAGGAAGGCCGTTGTATAGCAGTGGACTTGTGAAGGAAATGAGTATGTAATAGGAAATGAGTAATTATGCCATATAGTGCATACGCGTCGAACATAGTAATTTTTGAACTCGGTTACTAAAACACATATTTGCGAACTTAATTGCGTTTAATTTTGACTTGTTTAAAGCTTCGGACGCTAACAACACATTGCGGTTATCTTTAGGTTTTAATTATTAATTTTTGATCTTATACGGTATTAACTTTTACGTTATGTTGCGGTGTGCTTGGTAAATAAAAAGAATAATAATTGAAAAAATAAAGTACTCAAATAGTTCAAACATATTGCGATAAATTGTACGCATAGCATCAGTGTTAATAGTCTAGTTCACACCTTAAATTTTGTAAAAAATGTGTAGTACTTGCCCTCCAGGGGGAGTGACGGCGTTGAGGATATGCAGATAGTCGATGGATGCAGGTGGCTCAAAACCATGTTTTGTTGTATTCTTTAAGCCTACTATTTGCACGCCTACTATTTTCTTTAGAGGGCTTGCGAAGGTTTGCAATGATAATAATATTGGTTACGATTGAAAGATATGTAATTAAAGATTATCCTTTTAAGTTTTTTTTTATAGAATAAAGTTAACAAACAAGCACACCTACCTGATGGTAAGTGGATGCTGTGGCCCATAGACATCTATATTAATTCACGGTTAAGAATCAAAACGCAGATGCGTTGTCACCTCCGAGGACTAAGATAATGTAATGTATGTTAATAAATTTCATTTCATTTCATTTCTCTACACTCACCACACGAAACACAAGTATCAAGCTACTATTTTACGTTGGTGAGTCCTTCCCCGGTCGAGCCGACCCATTCGTGCTACAACCATAATGTAGACGCAGCGTGGCTATACTACGTAGGTATTTAGTGTGCATGTGATACTTACTGTTAAATTATTTACAGTAGAAGTCGTAGCCAGAATAAGAAGTGTTGAATATCTTGCCTCTTAATTTGACACTCGTTCAATTAACATTTAAGATTCAAATAAGCTTTTGCTAAGCTATGTCGGTGCCTTTTACTATCTTCGGCTGCATCACAACTTACTATCAAGTGGGATAGTTGCCAAGCACCGGCTTATAACAGTTAAAAAATACAAATATAAATAAAAATAATATTTGAAAGATTATAAACTCTACCGCAGAGTCACAGGTCTCATCTCATTACGAAGCTCTGCAGGCCGAAATCGATAGGACTTTAAATGTACAGCACATATTACACTAACGTTAATTCTAATATATAATAAAATACAAATGTATGGCGTACAAATAATTGTTCTGGTTCTTAGATTGTGTAATTTTAGTTTCTAGGGGTAACGTTTATTAAAAAACAAGATACTACATCACATTCACATTATGTATTATTACTATTATGTTTTATTACTCCTTCCGTCGTTTAAAACGTTCAAGGCAAAAGTGCGCTTGTGCCATTCGTTACAAGCGAGAATTATTCGTAAGTATCGGTTAAACGTTTGTCAGGCTATCATAGTACCAATACCATTTCATTCAAGCCTTTATCCGGTTAACTCCTGCTGTGAAAAAGGTAAGATGACAAATTTAGTTTTATTTTTCTTTATTTCCCGCCGTTTTGTATGTTTAGCAGCATGTCTACCAGCATTATAGTAGGCTGAGGTGGCACTTTACTTTGATCTACGCTATTCACATAATATTTTTTATATTTATATAAACTCTGCACTTTTAATAAAACTTGTTTCACGGATTTCATCTCTTTTTAGGGTTCCGTAGTCAACTAGGAACCCTTATAGTTTCGCTATGTCTGTCTGTCCGTCCTCGCTTAATCTCTGTGACCGTTAGCACTAGAAAGCTGAAATTTGGTACCAATATGTGTATCAATCACGCCGACAAAGTGGTAAAATAAAAATTGGAAAAGAAAATGTTTCATTAGGGTGTTTTATTAGGGAAGTGATTTTTTTTAATTTCAACCCTAACGTGTGATATATTGTTGGAAAGGTATTTAAAAATGAATAGGGGTTCACTAAGATCATTTTTTGATAATGTCAATAATTTCGGTAATAATCGCTCCAAAAGTAAAAAACAATGTGTCCCCCCCCCTCTAACTTTTGAACCATAAGTTGAGAAAATATGAAAAAATCTGAAAAGTCGAACTTTATAAGGACTTTCTAGAAAAATCATTTTGAACTTGGATGGAAAGTCGGAGCGCCTGCCGCGGAGCGTGCAATGTTGCACGCTCCATGTTCGCGCACGTACCCACTAGCGGGAGCAGTTGCAGGAGCGCGGAGCGCTGCTGGAGCGCGAACATAATGGATGCCCACTTTTAAACTCATAAGTGGGAACACTTATTGTGACAGACGGGAAACTACGGAACCCTACACTGAGCGTGGCCCGACACGCTCTTGGCCGGTTTTATTTTTATTTGCACATTTATTCAAATTTGCCTGAGATTCAAAACAACGATAGTATCTTAGCAGTGCATAAAACTCCAAGCAATTGTTTTATTTTTCTTTTATTATTATAAAGAATAATTTATTAGAGGCAACTCAGGCTCCATGACGATCCGCACCGGGCTCAAATACAGAAGTCGGTGCTCCTCAATACCGCGCGCATCGTTCACCGGTTTCTTTCCCTTTCTCCCTAACACTTAGCCGTAAGGTCTCCATCACAGGAATAGTAATGATAAGACAATAGATGTGAATTAGCGCTCGATTACTTCCAAAAACCGATGTTGCCACGTTTTAACACATACGCATTAAGCGACCGATGCCTGCGGCCGTGTCACAAACATAAGCACTATGATATCAAATCAAATGTTTCATATTACATTGCTTGGTGAGATTGTCAACGTCGCGTATTACGGTAGAGCAAAAGCAGCAATGGTAATTGTACAATACAAAAGTAATAAATAAAAGTTCACACAGGTAAATATCATAGTAAAGTATTCAACTATATAAAAATTAGTTAAAACAATGATACTTAGTAAAAATTCATCTTACCGATGAAATGCTAAGCCCTTATTGGTTGAATTACACGTCCTTGACGAGTTTTTACTACTGATTATGCTGCAGTTCACCATTATAATAACATAAATTCTCGTACGACGTTCCCCGCGCTATTAAATCACTAAATGGTGAATGATGTTCGGCAATACATCATAGCGACGACAAGGTTACGCGTCATGCCCCATGCCATGCCACTACTATTGTCTTATTATTTAAAATTCTGTGGTCTCCACTGCTTATGCTTCCATCTATTTGGTTTTTATATACAACCCGATAAGATGTGAAAACTATACGAATAATAAGTTACGATTATTATTTTATTTCTTCGAAGATTGCAGAAGGCATACGTTGTAAGTTCTTAAATTACATCTGCCATTTTATTACAAATAAAACATTTACATTATTGTAATTTACATTATTTACGTACACGAATAAGTTAAATCGTTTATAAACAACTCCAAATTATTCTAACCATTATGTTGCAAACAAAATGTAGATTTACAAAGTAGAACAAAGAACACGATAATTTACATAATATTGTTCACCTTTTACATTTCGGACATACTTGAGACCGGTCTGGGACGGAGCCAAACCGACTCAATTTAGTGAACCCGATCCAGATTATAAGCTTATATCCTTTGATCGAGACATTATGCCACTTGACACGAAAATATCAAATAGCTCAAATAAAAAAAAAACGTATTATTCGATAAACACACTTACTTATTTTTCTACCCGTTGATTCAAAATTAATGGTTTTCAATCTTGAATAACATTTAATAAATATGAGATACTTAAAGCATGAAGACGCAAAAGAACATGATGTTTTTATCTGTATTTAATATTCATGTTATATTAAAATTTAAGGAGATTAAATGAAATATCTACTACATAAAATAGAGAAGAATTAGAAGTCATAATGAAATATATCCGTGTAGCGGCGGTGCAAGAGTATTCACTAGCTCGTACAGTCACTTGGGTGTCGTAAGAGACGGAAGAGGGAAACAAACTAGAGATAGGCAGCGTCTTCCTTATGACAACTAAAAGTTAAAAAACTGCGGTGGCAAATGTTCTCACTATGAGGCAAGCTATGGGGGAGGCCTATGTTCAGCAGTGCAGCTCAGTTTACTGGGTGTACCTTTATGTAAAACGAATCTGCCGTTTTTCTAAAAAAGTTATGCTATAAGTTTATACAACGGCTCTCGCAACTTCAGTTTTTATTTCCGCAACATGAAATATTGTCGGCTAGAGACTCGTTAACAAGAACAAGATCTAGAATTATCCGTTGGCTAGTCCGACGACGTCGGCTAACCCGCTTTATGTGCACTTAAAGCTGGTTCCGAGACTTGTTTCATAAACTCCAGCTTAACGCGCATCTTAATTTAAACTAAAACGAAGCGCATCTAGAAAGGCACAAATAAAATTTTAAAAGAATTTCAAAGAGTACGCAAAGTTATTTCATAATGTTCGTGGTGCTCGATGCATGCTTATATAAAATAAATAACTCTTCTGTAAAAAATAGATACGAAATCTTTATAAGTTTATTCCACTTAAAGCATTAGTACGAAACAAAGATTACCATTTTATCTATGACTTAAGATTTATCCCAGAATTCCCTGTCGTCATCATCGCACCCCCAAACAAGTCCACAGTTGAACATAAGCCGCCTCTAAAAAATGCCTCAAAGCACGGTCCAAAGCCATCCGCAGCCGTCGTCTTCCTGCATCTCTTCCCAGGTCAAACCTTTAATCTAATGAGGGAGCGCTCTACACTTCACTTTCATATTCTAGGCTGCCACTGGAGAACTTTTCTTCACCATCGGTTTTGGATCTTCGATTTTACAGGGCGGTGAAGAAAATAAAACGATTAAGAATCATATACGAAGATAATATTTGAGTTTGTTATTTCTCACTTATGCAAATTTTATTTAATTTAAGTATGTACTACATTACTTCAGCTCTTTAAAATCCGCTTACACAGTTATTTTAATAAATATATAAAATGTACATTTGGTTTCCCAAAAATGAAAAAAAAAATGCGACAAATTCCAATCTTAAAATTAAACTTTCATACGGTCCTACTTCACGTAGTTCATAACAAGGAATGGCTCTCGAAAAGGGTCAACATCATACACATTTATCGTCCATTCGAAACCCAGCCAAAGTCACGCAGAAAAATACTTTTTAGATTATTCGTTAATGATGTGGGGCATAAAAAGCAACCTTTGAAATGTAATATACCTTTAGATATTTCGATAAGATATAGCAGCTATAACTATTAAGCCAGTTTACGGTACCTGAGCTCATTTTTCATATTTGAAATGGGATTTAACTTTTTAATTATGAGGTCAATAATACTTAAAATACAGTTACATAAATTAGAGTTACTGATATTTAAAATCATTTGGAAAAAGTAAATAAGTATATGTCCCTTTATTTATTTTTACAGAAAACTAAGGTGTCCTACTCTACTACTATCTACGTATGTAACTCGAGACCACCAATGAATTTTTCACATTATTATGTAATAGAAACTTCACTCAAACTGACGTATGAACAAATAAGAACGGTCTTTACAATGGAACAAATGAAAATGTGCAATGAATGAAATATATACTTGTATATATATAGTTACAAAGTATATATATATACATATATATATATATATATATATATATATATATATATATAAATAAATAAATATATAAAATTACTTTGCATGAGTTCTTTTAGAAGAAAAAAAACGTTATAGACGTTAAGTAGGCCGAAAATAAAAGACAAAGTAATCTCTCTTTGGAATGTTTATTATTTAGTGTTATAATTTTTCTTGTATGTTGGTAATTGTTATTGTAATCTTTCTTTGGAATGTTTAGTATTAGTGATAAAAGTGTATTGTAAGGTAGATAGTTGCTAGTTAACGTAGGTACTATAACTTTGACACTTTGACTCATCTGACAACCTCTCACTTTTGTGTCTATTGTGTGTTAAAGTTCCGTTTCTTCACTTATTGTTAAGTGAATTAAACATTTCTTTCCATAATGCTGGCAGGTAGTTTACTGATGACTTATTTATTTTGAATTATTTATTTTATAATTATATATATTATAATACATACATATAATAATACATATTTACTTAGTTTTACATATATTTAGTAATCAGATATAATTTAATATGATTTCTTCAGATGATAGTGTTCGGAGTTTCAATTCCTTCGCCTTTGATTCTGCCTCTGATGGATTAAGCAGTATTGACAGCTTTGAAAGTATTGAACCCTTAAATACTATGTTAGATTCAACTTTTTCTGAATCTAACAAAAACTTTAACGCTATTCACATAAATGCTCAAAGTATTCCTGCTCATTACCCCGACATGTTGTCAAGTTTTAATAGCAAAAACATACACGCTATCCTTGTTTCGGAGTCGTGGTTAAAACCATGTCTTCCATCAACTTCCTACTCGCTTCCAGGTTTTCATTTGATTCGTAACGACCGTACCGATCGGGGCGGTGGTGGTGTTGCTATTTATCTGCGCTCTCATATACCTTTTTCGGTAATTCAAGTTTCAAATGGTTCGCAGACTGGAAACGAAGCTGAATTTCTCTTTATCGAAGTTCTTCTTGGTCATACAAAATTACTTCTTGGAGTTTTTTACAGTCCCTTTCTCACTGTCGACTACTTCACCACGTTAGAAAATATTCTTGACAATCTTACAACTTTCTATTGTCACAGTATTATTATGGGTGATTTTAATACCTGTCTTTTAAAAAACAACGCTAGATCAATAAAACTTAAATCTATTATTGAAGCAGCAAATTTAAAACTTCTTCCTACTTCTGCCACACACTTTTTCCCGAACTGTGCCCCTTCTATTCTCGACATAATGTTTGTGTTTTTACCTGACCATGTTCTTAAATTTGGGCAACATGCTGCTGATTCTTTTTCCTATCACGACCTTTTATACTTGTCATACAAAATCCGTCCCCCTAAAGCTAAGTCAAGGATACTACTTCAGCGTAACTTTAGTGACTTGGATTTGGAGCAGCTTTTAAACGACGCTGTAAAGATTGATTGGAGTGTAGTCGTCAATGCGTCTACTGTTGATGAACAGGTTGCTTTGTTCAACTCTCTGTTAATTCAGCTTTACGACGTTCATGCTCCTGTTCGTCCAGTGCGTGTAAAGCATCTTCTCTCTCCTTGGCTGACCGATGATATAAAAAAAATCATCCACATTAAAATTGTGCCAAAGCTAAATACAAGTCAGTCCCTAGCGATTTGAATAGAGAGAAGTATAGATTAGTACGGAATCGTTGCAACAATCTGTGTAGAAAAGCACAACCATATCCATGAATCAGTACAAGATCCTGATCCTGCTAGAGTCTGGAAATTTCTTAAGTCCTTAGAAGTTGGGAAATTACGACAAAATCTCACACACCATAACCTTGATCTCAATCAACTTAATTTGCTTTTCTCATCTTCGTCTTGCATTAACGATAAAGCAAAACATAATACTTTAGATTCTCTTTCAAAAGCTCCCACTCCGGACACCCCTGCTTTTAATTTTAGCCAATTTAACAGTTGTGATGTTAAGAGAGCCATAATGTCCATCCATTCAAATTCGATTGGTTGTGACTGCATTAGTCGGAAAATGGTCATCCCTTTCATTGATCTCCTTTTACCTATAATCACGTCTATCCTGAATAAATCACTGAATTCTGCTTTTTTCCCTTCAGCTTGGAAAGACGCATTTGTAGTTCCTCTTCCGAAAAAGTCAAATCCCTCTAGTTTTTCCGATTATAGACCTATCTCTATTTTGCCTTTCTTTTCCAAAGTTCTAGAACGTCTTGTGCACAATCAATTAAGCACCTATCTTTTAAAACACAATCTTTTAAATCCCTTGCAATCCGGTTTCCGTCCTGGCCATAGTACGACTACTGCACTTTTACAAATCACTGATGATATTCGGTATGGTATGGAGAAACAAAAGCTTACTATTCTCACGTTGCTTGATTTTAGTAACGCATTTAATACTGTAGATTTTGATGTCTTGTTAAGCATCCTACGCTCTCTCAACATATCTCCAACTGTAGTTGACTGGTTTCGAAGTTACTTGTTTGGTCGCCGACAGCGAATTCAGTTGCAAGAGGTTTTTTCCACCTGGATTACCACAGCTGCTGGTGTACCACAAGGTGGTGTGTTGTCTCCTCTCCTTTTTGCAATTTTCATTAACTCTATAAGTCATAATTTGTACTCTTCCTACCACTTGTATGCTGATGATCTCCAAATCTATACTCAGTCCTCTCTTGAAGATCTATCTAAAGCAGTTGACACTATTAACGCTGATCTGACTTGTATTTCGAATTCGAGTAAATGTTATGGTTTAACGATTAATCCTAAGAAAACTCAGGTCATTGTCATCGGTAGTTCTAGATTAATTGGTAAAATTGACTGGTCTTCCCTACCCCCTATTATACTAGACTGCACTCTAACCCCTTACAGTAACAAGGTTAAAAACCTGGGGTTGTATCTTGATTCCTGTATGTCTTGGACCTCACAGGTTAATGAGGTCAGTAGAAAAATGTTTGCTGCGTTAAGCTCTTTACGTAGATTACGTAATTTCCTTCCCACAGTAACTAAAGTTACGCTCGCCCAGTCTCTTTTTCTGCCTATCCTTGACTATGCTGATATTTGCTATCTTGACATTACCGAGGAGCAGCTTAATAAGCTTGAGCGTATTCAAAATTTATGCATTAGATTTATATTTGGGCTTCGCAAATATGATCATATCTCCGAATTTCGCAAACAGCTCAAATGGCTCCCGATCCGCCTTCGCAGGAATACTCACATTCTCTCCGCGTTGTATAGTGTGCTGTTTAATCCTTCTACTCCTCTTTATTTAAAAAACCGTTTCCAGTATCTTTCTCTTACCCATAATCGGTTCCTTCGATCCTCCATCAATCTTTCTCTCTCTACACCTTTGCACTCTTCTTCCTTTTTCAAGAAATCCTTCACCGTAACCGCTGTGCGATTGTGGAACTCCTTACCTCTCCATATTCGTCGTGCTAAATCTCTTCACTCTTTCAAAATTCTTGTTAAATCGTATTATTTAGAACGCTATTAGATAAATTACTTTACCTTTCTCTTACTCTTTTCGTTTAATCTATTATATGATATTTTATATATAACTTACACTTACTTTTATTTGTATGTATTATTGTATTTTTTTATTATTATTTTGTATGCCGCCCTCTATTTGTAACTTTTGTTTCCATCATTCCTCTACGCAAAGGTTGTCTGGAAGAAATCACTTTCAGTGATAAGACTGCCTATTGTACATACTTTAATTAGTTTTAATTATATTGATGTTTCTGTATTGTGGTGTACAAAAAAGAAAAAATAAATAAATAAAAGTTCAGTAATATACAACACAGCCGTCGAAATTTAATTGCAAGGTAAGTAGGTACTGTGTATCAAGTTTTTCCGCATTGTTTTCTTTCAAAGCCGTCTATAAAATCTTTTACTTTAGTCGCGGTGGCAGGTATCTGTCCCTTTTCAACTTAAGTTAAACAAATTTTCGTAGCAGACTTTTTCGAGGCTCACCTCGAGGATTTAAGAGAGATCTACGTGGTTTTGGTTTTACTGCCTGTTTGTGTTTATTTTTAGTCGTCTTCTGTATTTTTGTTTAAATTTTTTCGAGTATAAATATGTTTTTATGTTTTGAGTATAAATATGTTTCTTAAACTAAGAATGTAATTTTTTTTTAATAATATGAAAATGACAAACGAGTACATAATCCACCAGGAGGTAGACACATGTTGTGGCACATAAGCGTCTACATCTATCACCGATTAAGAATCACAATGCTACGATGGAATATCAAAAGGGTCTCCCCACTGGAAATATAAACCACTGTAGCAGCCCTATGCTGCTATTTTACGCTGGTATTCTGTGCGTGATCCTTCCCTGACCACGGCGACCCAATGGTGTTATAGTATAGAAGCAGCGTGGTTCCACCTCCTATAATATGAACATTCACAATATGATCGTATATGAATATAATCTCTACCAACCGCATTTTTTTTGCCAAAATATATAGACTATGAAACGAGCTATGTGGCAAGCACTATTCCGGAGATTTTGCTATACCATGACCACCATTAGTCGGGCGTGTAGCCCGACTAATGGTGGTCAATCAATTCAAAAATAACAAACCTTTATAATTTCACATGTAAGTGATCTAGATTATAATTATCAGTACGAGGGTATCTTTTCAGCTCTAACAAACTTCACACGTGGGGATGGTGCTAATATAATTCTTAGGAGATGGGCAACACTATCTTTAACAACTCCAAATAATAAAAAACTGCGTTTGTCAAGCGTAGCAATTATGGCGAAATCTCCCTAAATAGCATTTTATAGCTTACTAATGAAAGTAAGGACTATTTTAGCAGTGGTCTTTCATAGGCTAAAATTTAATGATGGATTGTTGAAAAAACTGTATCACCGCTTATCTTCATATCTGTTGCCACAGTAGGCCTTGTAATTTAAAAGTAATATTTTTTTTTATTGGGTTGCGTTGTATGTCACTGCTTCTTTGTGTATTCTTAATAATGTAAAATGCGTTAAAAATGCGTAAAGTTGTAAAACCTTCCTGGAATAATATACATTACGTACACGTAGAGTCGATTCATAAAATAAAATGGCGGTGAGCAATGTTTTCGGCGTAACTCATCCCTCCTATTTCGCAGAGATTGTGAATGTTAAGTTATTGCTGTAACAATTTCGTATTGGCCTATTTAACCTCACTTTCGCTTTATTTATTTGCAGTAAAATGATCGATATTCGGCATTGCCATGAATATTTTTGTAGGGAATATCATTCATATATCCTTGAAAACCCGGGTTAGTAACGGGATTTTAAGTAATGAAAAGATTGAACAACATTTTTAGATAATGTTACTTTCATACAAGGAGCGTATTTTGTAAAGTGAGATTCCGTCCATTTTTCTGTGGAATTATAAAGGTCTTTTACCATTAAATATATCACTTGCGTGTGCGTTCAGCGAGCTTGCTAGTCGCCTATCACATGAGTTATACTAGACAAGATAATGATACGTTAGGGTTCCGCTGCTTTACTCTGCATTAAAATCTCGTTAGTACCAAGTGTAACTGATTACGATTGCTTCTGTTGTGGTTGTCTATTCTAAATTTTTGACGTTGCAAAATGTTAATCTGTATTTGATTCAGTTTTCAAAATTTTTAGATGCACAATTGATTACGTGATTATTATACCATCAAGTAACTTTTTGTAGAGTGAGTTTATTCCTTATATTTTTTTTTCTTGGAATTACTTTAAATGCATTTAGTGTACTCTGCTAAATGAGAAAGTGCAAAGTGCAAAAAATTATCCAAAAATGGTAAACACAAATATAACAGACTGTTTTTTATTTATAACGAAAACATAGAAAACATGAACACAAGTGAATGCTTTAGTAATTATGCTCGTAGTTTTATCCTTTATCAATTATTTTTCTTCGAATGCCTACTTTAAATGCACCTAGTGTACTGATACGTGAGAAAGTGCTAAGTGCAAAAAAATTATGCAAAAATGCGACAGTAAACACAAATATAACTGTCTGTTTTTATTTACTACAAAGACATCCGAGTAGGCAACATGATGGCAAGTGAATGCTTTGGTAATTATCCTCAATTATGAATTAAAATAAAGATGTGTTGTCACCCCTAAGGACTAAGATTGTACCAGTTAAACTGACTACGGTTCACTACATTCACCATAGGAAAATCAGCAGTATTATTCCACTATATCACTGGTTTTCTTTACGAGCGCGATCCTTTTCCGATCGAGCCGACCTATTTGTGCGTAAGTTGCAACGTGGTTCTAATACTTATAAAACGGTGACTGGAATTAAAATATTTAGCGCTTGAATCCAGTTGTGGATTCAACATTTTATATCATGCTTTCGCTATTTTCTATTCTTAAATGATATGCAATTGTAATTCGAATACTGGTAAGTTATACATAAAAAATAGAAAAATAATTTAAGTAATTAAAACTGAAACGGAACTAATGTTTAGTTATTATTATTAAAAGCGTCAATTACACCTGTTGAGGTTTTATTCATATAAAGAACACAAAAACAACAAACACCGTTGTACTTTTATAGAACCTATTTATGAACGGCGGTACAAAACTAAATTTATGCGCATAAAAAGCTTTTTTGTACCTAAGAAAAAGCTTTAGAGTCGCTAAAATAAGTTTATATTAAATGAGGCGTGCTTTTATTTAAAATTACGATTTTTCTATTTTTTATATTACAAAAAATTACCAAGGTTTATGCAAATAACTTATTAAGAATGAAAAAAAAATTGATGATTTTTTTTAAAAATACTGCTTATATTTAAGATTTGAATAAGATTGTGATCACGACTGTAATATTTTATTCCAAGAAAGTTACTGTCGTTACCGTTTTTAGAAACTTAAGGGGTTCTATGTTCAACTGTAAGTACTTTATGTATGATCAACGATTTAACGGAAACGTTTGAGCAGATTTAAAAGAATAATTATGTTCTTATCAAACAGATTGTTACGAGCTTGAGGTTCGTGAACACTGCCCCCTCCTAAGACATGCTCGTCCCGAGCATTATCGGCCCCATAATAACGCGCCAAGCGATCCACATGGACGATCTTAGGAGTCCCTCTTGCGCCTTTCTGTAACGGCTCCGCAATGTCAAGGGATGTCCTATCCCGTGGTGCACCAACATTGTACAATTTCGATGCTCCTCTACTCCGTGTCTGAGGTCCCCTCACAGCCGCACAACTTGTATATGTACGACACCAATCCTCCACATCGTCACGATAATGGACCCAGTAAAACTGTTCTCGGACCTTCAGTAGAGTTCGTTTAACTCCCAGATGGACTCTTGAACGACCATTATGGCACAGCTGTAAAACATTCGGCACTTTAGCTTTAGGGACAACCATTTGTAAATGACAGCTGTCTCCCCGAACATTTTCCCATTTACGGCACAGAACTCCATCCTGAAGCAGCAAGCTGTCCCACTGGGCCCAGTAGCTTTTAGTGGTCGAACTCATCGCTGAGACGTCGCTCCACTTGGGCTTGGGAGCACTGGCCTTCATCCATTCCAGGATCGGCTTGATGTCCGGATCTTCCTGCTGTGCACGTTGTAAGCTGTCCTTCCACTCGTTGCTGAGGTAGTCTGTCCTGAGCATCCTCACGGATACCACTTCCTTACTCTCTTGCCTACCACAATGGTTGCAATCTTCAGGAAAAGGTCTTCTTGACAATGCATCTGCGTTGCCGTGAGATTTCCCGCTGCAGTGTCTGATAGGAAAGTCGTATTCCTGCTGCTGCTGGGCGGTGCTGTTAGCCACACTTCCTTTCTGAGACCGTTCACCTTCCCTTCCTAGGGTGTGTGGTGTGCAAACCGTAACTGCTGTAACCTCCCTAGCGTGAGGTGAACGATGATCCTGTCGCCGCCAGGCAGTGCTGTTAGCTGCACTACCCTCTCGAGATCGATCAACTCTCCTTTCCACGGTTCGCTTAGGGCAGCTGGATCGAAGATGGCCCTTTTCCCCACAGCCATAGCACCTAGGGCTGTATCCTCTGTTGCGGTCGCGAACTGTAACTGCTGCAACCTCCCTGACGCGATGGGAACGATGATCCTGCCGCACGGCTTCTACCTCCAGTGCATGGGCCAAGGCGTCCTTAAGCGTCTCGTGGTGCCCGAGCCTCACAGCAGCTCTGACTTCCAGGTCACGGATGCCGTCGATGAATGTCTGCACCAGGTTCCCTTCAATGAGCGCAGGTACAGACCGGTATGCTTTTCGCACCAGCTTCTCCACTTCTAGAGCCCACTGCTGCAGGTTTTCGTTGATGCGCTGCACACGATCTTTAAGCTGCGCACGAAAGACGTGTTCCAGGTGAGCGTCGCCATATCTCGCCTCCAATGCCTCAAGGAGTTGCTCATAAGTCACTTCCTCACCGAGAGCTTCCAGAACTGTTAAGGCCTGGTCGCGCAGGCCTAGTGTGAGAGCAGTCATGGCCTGACTTTTATTCCAGCCGTTCGCCTTCATAACAGCCTCGAACTGGATTTTGTAGGCTGACCAGGAAGAAGTCCCGTCGAACGGTGGCGCTTTGAACCCACGTAGCGAAGGTGAAGTAGCTAATACGGGAGCTGTAGTTCCATACCCAAGTTTGAGTTCGTCCAGTGATTTATTCATGTCAGCCATTACGTTGTCAACCCGATTGTTTACTTGGTCGATTCGGGTTTCAGCTTTTTCGATTCGGTTTTCAGCTTTCGCGATTTGGGTTTCAGCTTCCGACAGGCGGTTGTCATGCTGAGCAACCTTTTCCTTCACCTCCTTTATCTCCTTCCCGAAGGTAGCGTGAAGGTCCTTCATGAGGAGCATCTGCTCTTCCAACCGACGGGCCTGCTCCTCCTGTCCTCCCCGCAGCTGCTCTTCCAATCGGCGTGCCTGTTCCGCCTGCTGGCGAGCCTGTTCCTCCTGTCGGCGAGCCTGTTCCTCCTGCTGGCGAGCCTGTTCCTCCTGTCGGCGAGCCTGTTCCTCCTGCTGCTCTTTCAACCAACGGGCCTGCTCCTCCTGTCGGCGAGCCTGCTCCTGCAGCATCACCATCAGAGCACCTAAGTCAGGTGCTGCAGATGTAGGAGCTACTGACGGGCCTGCAGCCGGCGGCTGGCCCTCCGACGTCTGCGGCGTTGCACCACCAAATCTTCGTTGGTCCGTCTCCTGCTGGCGTTGACTTCGGGTACGGACACCCTCCGTTTCCTCCTTAGGTAAAATCGGCATTATTTTATCCCACTTCTGACACCAATTCTTACGAGCTTGAGGTTCGTGACAATAAAAATTGCCGATAAAATTACCTAAATTAACACTTTAATTTACTTTACACAAATATAAGTTAAAACACTAATAATTAAACACACTAATTCACTTAATTCCGCTCCGAAGCTTCGCTTGTGTCGCTGAGTTCAACTCTGCACTGCCGCGATCGCATCTTGCGCCACCTATTTATTTAAATTAGCAAAATATCCGGAATGTTCAAGTAAACACGCGCAAGGTACCGAGAGTTCGAGTATAGATTTTCTAGAATCTTAGTTCTTCGGGTGGCGCTGTCGGTCGAAAGATGTGTGATGTCATAAACTGCAACGCTCCCCTCGCTCTCGTTCCTGACACTAGATGGCGCTAGTGCGCTGATTTGAGCGTGGCGTAACAAGATTTTAGAGGTGGTACCATTATATTTTGATAACAAAACCAAATCCAATGGTGGAAAAACAGGGAATAAAATTTCTAAAGTTTCGAATAAATTCCGTACTAAAGGGTAAGAAATCAAAAATTTAGTTAAAAGTGAAAATCTTCTTCAAATTCCAATAATAATTTATATGTGCCATTTTCTGTAGATGCTATCGATACTTGGGGTCGACGTGCGCTGAAGTTACTGAAGGAACTGTATCCGCGGCTGGTCGTCGCTGTTGGTGATAAGAGGGCTGATTGTTTTCTCGCTCAAAGAATTGGTACAGCCATTCAGCGAAGAATCATTTTTATTCAATATAGGTTACAAAAATGCTTACTGAAAGTCATTTTTTACTTCTACCACTGTGAAATATTTTTTCTCAGTCATTCATGGTTCCTTGTGATATTTTCTCACTGTTGACCACGCACCTACATTTGAAATTAAAAAATTAAGCGCCGCGAACCATTAACACAACTATGCCATCACTGGTACTGGCGGAGCATCGATAATAATAAGTCTATGGGGCGGAGATAGGACTCAGTATGCTCGTAACACAAGCAATTTAAGCTTACTACGGGTGGTTAAGGGGAATATTAGTAATGTTCATAGCATTGTTAATATTCTTTTAAAAAAATCATGACATGGTTAAAATAAGTTACGTTAAAATACGAGTGAATGCTAAAATATTTCAGCTATTAAATCTTACTGCTAGCTAACAAAACTAGTAATGCTATTATAAGATTTTAAATGAAGTAATTTTGTTGTTTAATAAATTAATTGAAATAATAACTACTTAATGTAGGAAGTAAGCGGTTAGGCACATTAGCTCTCATGTATGTTATTGTTATAAGTCTGATTTTTAAGAAACGCATCACATCATATGTGTATAACCATTTAGCCTTCGATAGATAGCTAGCTCATCTCGTCTATAAAAAGAAAAAAAAATTATATCAAGTAACTCGCTATGTCTCCCGGCAAATGCCTTCTCCACCGTCTTCCATTGACCATTTGGTCCATACAAGATGCACGTCAAATACTTACACCAAAGATGTGGATTAAAACATGTACTGGGATCGTCTATGCGTCAGCCAAGCGGGCGATTGCAGTAAATCATTATTAATATGGAGAGTTTCAAATTTATGCATTTACAATATTTCTTAACATATTACAGCTGTGTTGAAATTCAAATTTATGCATTTACCATATTTTTTAACATATTACAGCTGTGTTGAAATATTTTTATGGTTCATAATAATTAGGACGAATGCATTAAAAGTACAGTAAACGGTATTTGTAAAGAAAACGAGGCGAGTTTGGTTGCATGACTAATGACTTTTAGTACCCGGTTGACCGAGCTTTGCTCGGTATTTTTCGCTCGATTTTTTTAATTCGTGTGTTTTGGAAATTATATTTAGATACAAATTACATACTGATGAATTATAAATAATATTTTTTGATCTTAGCGACATAACAGAAAAAACTGAACTGGTTATTTGAATAAAAAATCATGAGTGCAATTATTTTTATTTAAATTTTCGTGTTTTAAAAAAATACTAAAAAAGGGCTCGAAAAAAATATATTTTCTCAAAAAAGAAAGAAACTTGAAAAAAAAAATAAAAAAGTCGGTCGGTCGGTCTGGGCTCGAACCGGGGTTTTACGATTTTGTGACCGCCCATTATACCAATAAGCTATTTATAATCATTACCAAACTGTCAAAATTTACCTTCTTATTCTAACTATATTGTAGCAGTTTTTAATTGCCTAAAAACACGGACAAAAAGACATTTTCTAAAAATAAATCTTAGCTAGATCGATTTATTATCCCCGAAACTCCCTGGACACTAAATTTTATGAAAATCGTTGGAGCCGTTTCCGAGATCCCGATTATATATATATATACATATATACAAGAATTGCTCGTTTAATAGTATAGGATTCTATTTCTTATTGTTTTTCAGTTGTTGACCCTGCGCTTTCGATATTTGGAGGTAGCCACTAGCCGTCCAGGGTAATTACGCTAGTGTAATGATTTACTGGAAAATATTGTTGTAGTCATGATTTTAAGCTAAAAGATCTATTAAGATAAAATCGTATGTAAACATCTATGCTACTTGAAAACAAAAAAAAATGTTTTTAGCGTATATTTTCGCGGCAGTTTTTAATTAAAATAATCATACACTATATTTAAACAACACGCAAAAACACATTCCTGGAAATATTTATTTTAAAAAACACGTAAGTTCCATAGAAGCCCATGCCCCAACAAATTACTGTTACCAATATTTTATTAAGTGATTCTGTTTAAAAAGAAGAATATTAATATAATTATATCACAGTATATAATTTCTTTATCCAGAAAACATTCGTTTTACTTTTAAACAAAAGCAAGACACTTTTAACAATATTGTAGATTTCTTTTGAGTTGCTCCTATTTCAGTCGGTTTATACCCAGTGCCGTCTTTAGGATCAACGAGGCTATGGGCCAAGGTACTGGCTGGGGCCTATGTAAGGGATGGAAAATCCTTAAATTTTATATCTAATTTTGCTGCGAAGAAATCGAGAAAAAAAGTTTTTTAAGCTGTATATAATTACTGTTATTTTAGTGCAAAAATAAATTTTTAAACAAATTTTCTAAATCTTGTTTCTATTTTACCAAGTGTGTGATTTGATATTTTTCTTATTATGTTATAAAATTTGTTGTTGTATATCGAAAATTTTCAGAATTGTGGGGCCCCTGCCTACCTCGGGGCCTCGGGCCCGGGCCCTGCGGGCCCTGCCTTAAAGACGGCACTGTTTATACCGTGGTTAAGTTCTTTTAAGGGAAGCTCGTTGTAGACCGAAAGAAATGCTAGCATTATGGCGGTAAGAAAACGCGGGAAATCATTTGTAAGTATAGAAAAGGGCTTAGAGAACTGAGTTACTCGTAAAATATAAGTTAGCTATATGTTAAATATTTGACACTGTATAAAAATATTTTTAAAACTGTTTTATTTACATGCTAGCATGCATGCATATTTATATACATACAAGACGGATACCTTATATACAAAATATAAAATAATTGCTTTTTATATTCTTGGAAATCACACAAAAATCACAAAACAATCAATTAATCAAACAAAGCAATAGTAATTATTTCGTGGGCAACAATTTAGAATCATTTGTCGACAATCTCTACTTTGAGTGACTATTTGATCAAAGACTATTAATTGTGTTTGATAACTGACATTGGCAGTACACGTAAACAAAGAATGTTTAATTTAATTTATTGTATTTGTAAGACGTATTATTTATAAATTTTAGCTTTCTGCATCCCCCTTCTTGATATGAACTTTAATTATGCCATATCTCACACTCCTCCGTGCGCGCAACATGCTTAAAAAGGAGTACAACGTTTTCTCTTCCCGTATTAATATAAAGTATTATACTAGCTGAACCCGGCAGATGTTGTTCTGACAGTTAATAATATCATAGGTAATGTTCAGCCACGTTTTTTATTTTAGCGCATGCAATTTAATTAGTTTGTTGCTGCGTTTGATTGAAAAGAAAAAGCAAACAAAATCAAAAATTCTAAATTTTGTTTGTTTCTAAGTTCTCGTAAATTTTTTTGGTTTGTAGATATAAACCTTCTTCGGTGAAAAATACACACACACACACACACACACACACACACACGCGCGCGCACACGCACACGCGCACGCTAGCACGCACCCATGCACGCACGCACGCACACACACACACACACATATATATATATAAATGAATATGGTCATAATATTAAAATTTTAGAACGCGAATATACTTTTATATGTTTATTTTTTTCTAGTGAAGTTGTAAATTACTGTGATATTCGGATCTAAAAGTAAACAAATCTTTCAATTGTCTTATTATACACTAGCCACCGGCCCGGCTTCAACACGATAGGTTGTATTAACGTTTAAATTCGAATACCTCATTTTATAATATTTTTTTTCAAAACCGTTTTATAAAGTAATATTTGCCACCTAATGTGAAATAATTTTTAAACATATTCTACGTCTCATACTAAGTTATATAAATAGCCTAGTTTATTTCCTTGGCAGTTCCATATTAATATACTTTTATGGACCCAATAGCGTGACGGTTCGCAGAGTCAACCTAGAATTAGAAAGCCGTAATAAGCAAATATGCAGAGTTTATGCTCAAAATAATTAAGCGAATATACCTTAATAATTTGAATAAAGCACTAGTGTACGTTTCGTTATAAATCACTAGGAAATTGATATTTTTATGTATTTTCTATAATATGTATTATATTCGTTGACGCCTCCTCTGTGTTTGTATACTATGAAGTCTTGAATTGACGGACCGAATCACACGAGTTTTAACCTTTCGGGACAAAAATAATATTTTTCTTGGTATCCCAACCTATATGAACTCTCACTGGCAACACTATACACCTCATTTCATTGTGAATTTTTCATGCCGAATCAGCGAGTCACATCTTCAAATTAAAGACTTTAAAATTGGTTTTAAATTAAAAGTTCGTAATTTTATTATCAGCAACATGTGAAAGCTATTTGCTTAAGACTCATAAACGTCTCGGACGATTGTAATGTATGTAATTTTTGCATTTAAATAACTTGTAGGGTAGATTAACTATGTCGCGAAATGTGAAATCCATATTTGAAACAGAACGAGCATCTGTAAGTACATAATTTTTTAATAAACTTAATATGTATATAGTATTTATGTATTAAGTACGTAAATTGCATAAGTATTTAAAAAAATCTGTAGGGTAGATTAATAAAAGAGCAATATAAAATCAATGTATGAGACAGAGAAAAAGTCGGTACATTACATATTATCTGCCTTGCGGTGCCACGATAGGGCATACGAGACATGGAATTCTACTTTATTTGAATATTCATACATTAATATTCACTACTAAAATATGTATAACAAAATTGCTTACACAGTAATAAAAGTTCAATATAATATCCATGTATGAGACAGAATGAGAGTCTTTACATCACGTATCTGCCTTACGGTGCCACGAGGGGGTACACGAGCTATTGAACTTCATTTTATATGAATATTCATACGTTTATATATCTCACTAAAGTATATATAATAATGTCATTGTTTATGGCGTAATAAAAACGCAATATAAATCTATGTATGAGACAGAATGAGAGTCTGTACATTACATATCTACCTTGCGGTGCCACGAGGGAGTACACGGGGCATTGAATTTCATTTAATATGAATATTAATACGTTTATATTTACCACCAAAATGTATATAATATTATTGCTCACAGTCTAATAAAAACGCAATATAAAATCTATGTTTGAGACAGAACGAGTCTATATGTTACATATCTGCCTCGGCACCGCCACGAGGGGTTACATGAGGAATTGTATTCTATTTAACTTGAATATTCGTATTTTGTTTTTTTTTTTACAAAAATGTATGTAGGGGTTATTATACCCGTGGTACCACTGGCGTGTATACTAGGCTATTTTCGCAATTGATTTTACTCATTTTCGCGACAAAAGAGGAGAAAAATTATTTGTTCAAGTGATAAGGAAGATAAATTCTCTTTTACAAAGCATTCTCAACCCAAAAACTTATCAGTCAATCTTGTTTTAAGGGAAAAATTGCTTTTAAATTCTCCAAATTCCATTCTTTTTTTGTGCCAAATCAGGGATGGAAGGTTATGTGAAAAAAAGCCATATACTTTTTAATTTCATCATTGTATGTATGGGTCTTATCAAGAAGATTGGTGAAGAAAATAATGACGCTGTAAATAACTGAATTAGACTGTTATGTGCCTTATACAAGAAAAACATTACTGCTATCCTTGTTAACCAATGATTTTATAGAAAGCTCATAAGGAAAACCAAGTGACTTCTTATTTGGTACAGAATTTTGTTTTAAAAAGATCAAATGACCTTCATAAATCTAAAACAAACTTTCAGAAATCTTTAAAATATTGGGACCTGTCTCCATCAGTAACAACTCACTAAGCCACCAGCAGTTGCTTTGTGCCAGCAGAGGTGATACTATCAAGTAATATGTGACAGGCGCCAAGCCCAACCATCAAGGAAAAAAAGAATAGAAGCGAACACAGCTAAAGAGGTAAGCAAATTCACTTCACCTTATTTTATTCCAAATGGTCTAAAATATTATAAAAAAAAAGTTTCTCATAGTAGATCGACAACAATACATTAGTGTGAGTGAAGCGTGTTTTCTCACATGTATTGAGTTTAGTTTGTCAGAAAATATTGTATTTAATACAGCTGTAAAATTAATTAAAACAAGACTAGTCATAATTTTGTTTTTACTTATTGGTAAATGCCATGATATGATATGTACATAGATGAAGAGAATCAAAAAAAATAAAAAGTGGAAAGTTCTAGAATTGCTGTTAATTGGATTATAAAGTTAATTAAAAACAATCAATACCTTAAAAGTACATTTAATCAACATATTAAATTATAGCATTTGCATACCTGAAGTGAAACACAAATATTTGACATGAATGATAAGTCGGTTATTAAATTACAACCCCCTACATTCGTATAGTAAATTTGCTAATTTAATAGATATCCAGCTATTTTTATGGGTAAATGTATACAAAACAAATAAAATGTATCAAAAGGATAATTTAGAATCTAAATTAATTTTGAAAAATCTTATTCAGATTTCAAGTAATCCAATTACAGGGTGCTTAAAAAACGAAAAATCTTTCAGTACATAATGAATGTGATATTGCTTTTTTCTCCAAAAACTACATATTCTTAAGTATTCTTAAGTATCATTACATATTGAACATATTTTAGTTTTTACTTTAGATCATAACGTTTTGTTATAATCCCCATGTCGAAAATTTCTTATGAGACTACAGCTATATCATATATATACCACATGGGTGGCATATAATAACAACATCAAGTGACATCGCTTGTAAATTGGTCTTGTGAATATATGTATTTCGTTTTTGCCTTATAAATAACATCTTAAGGTAATTCTCTCGTATGCAAAGAATCCAGGAAAACTAATGGCGAAATAAAATGGGATTCTAACTCCTAAACCTATTAAAAGATTTTCTATAAGATTTTATCCAACAGTAATAGATAAACTTAAGTTCATGCATTTGCTATTAGAAAAAATATAAACGCATAAAATTCATGGGTTAACCTTAAGTTTTATGCACTGTTGGAGGTTAACTTCGGTTGGAGGTTAACTGTTGCTGCTATTCATGTACTTAGTTCTCTTCACCAAATACCACGCATTCGAACTAAAAGATTTGCTACGTCGTTCATGATACGTACAGCAGGGGAGTGGAAATAATATGCCATCATCTGTCTTTCCATCCAATTATAATATGGATGTTTTAAGGCTTTTGTTAACCTAAGCCAGTAAGTCACACTTCACACCATTCTTCAGCTACATATCCACTTATAATAAGGTGGGAAAGCAGTTAAGCATTTGATTTTAACAGTTAAAAAAGTTCTGCCACTTAGTAAATATTAAAATATAAACACTTCTTTATGAATTCCAAAATTATATCAGATGTTTAAAATATGTTTGTTTATGTTACACATTAAGCTGAAGTACGTCTATCGGACCTAGTTTGCGTGCCTTACACCAGCTCGCCTGCTCAAAGTTTTAACAGCCACGTAACGATTTACTTTCTAACATAAGCTGTTTACAGATTGAATACACTGGGTAAATATGTAACCGACTAAGACTTATTATTGTTTCTTCTAGTTTAACTATTAAAAATCATTATTACTTTAGTATATCATTAGCTGTGCATGCGGTTTGGCCCGCGTAGAATTTAGATCGTGACACAAATAAATTATTATTAATACGTTATTGCGGTGGGGAAGAGTGCGTATCCAAGCACTGTCAATGTGTTACTGAATTTAACATAAATTCAGTGACACATCACATACAAACCTTCACCCCCTATGTATGGATGGTACCGCGAGTTGTGTCGCGGTGTGCGGTGGTGAAAGTGTGCGGTGGTGAAAGTGTGCGGCTGGAGTTAGTCCGAACAATTCCTCAGAGCACTCCTCGTGAAATATGCGTAAAGTGCGCAAAGAGATGCAATATCTTTTCACAGTACCATTTCGGGGGTTGAAATAAAAAATAGGCTTTTTCTTTCTTAGGTTTCCACCTTATACGTTACAAATTTTCGGTTCAGCGGTTTAGCCGATCTTTAGGTTCTCGAATGGCAGCTTTGTCCAGTACAAGGCTGCCATTATATAAGTAAAATGTAGGGCGACTCTCCACTAGACGGGGATTGATGATCAGGTAAGATATGCTGGAAGTCGATGGATGCCGATGTCTCAAAAGACTGTGCTTTGTGGCTTTCCTGGAGAGGCCTTTTTTCAGCAGTGCACTGCAGTGAAAGGGGTGTAATGAATGTTCTCACGTGGTAGAGCCATGCTGCAGTTATATTAGTAGTTTAGTTGTAGCACGAATGGGTCGGCTCGACCGGGGAAGGACCACGCTCTCACAGAATATCAGCGTGAAATAGTAGCTTAATGCTGCTGTATTTCGTGTGGTGAGTGTAGAGAACCGGAGACCCTTTTTACTGGAAACGAGGCATTCCATCTTAGTCCTCACGGGTGACAACGAATCTGCATTTTGATTTGTAATCGAGGATAGATGTAGATGTCTATGGGCCGCAGCAACCACTTACACACAGTGGACTGTGTGCTCGTTTGTCACCCGATCCTATAAAAAAAATGATGATGTTTATTCGTAAAAATGTAACAGACAGACAAAGTTCACATTAAAAAAATAATCACCACTATGATTTTTCATAAAAAAATTCCCTTCAACTAAGCATAGTACACTTTCACAAACGGTAATTTTTTGCGGCAATAACAGAAGTATGTTACTCCCATTCCCAAGGTAGTGGTAATGGTACAAATAGTCGCATGAAGCTATTGTCCACAACTCACGTATTCTGCGCATCTGCATTTTGATACTTAACCGAGGATATATGTAGATGTCTACGGGCCACAGCACTCATTTACCATCAGGTGGATTACGTGCTCGTTTATTACCCTTATTTCATAAAAAAGTTATCTCCAAAAAGTAATAACTTCGTTTTTATGGGTAAGTAAATATGTTAATTTTTTTGCATATACATGTACCATTATTGGGCTTACAGCTTCTGTTACACGCAGAGGATTTTAGTGCAGGTAAGAATCAACCGTTTTATTCTAAAGTGTTTTGGAGGAATTTACATGACCTCGAAATGTGTGTTTGTTTTTCAGTTACGATATTTTACTTCACCGTTGAAAACTAGTAAATAAACACAAAAAAACTTCAGCGGTGCCGGCAAGGATCGAAATCAGTAGGTATCTCTTTTTCTCCTAAATAATAATTATGATAAGACCTCGATTTCAATGGGATGGCATCCGCCACGATCGGAGAGAAACCAGACGTAGGATCAAAAGTTTTACGTGATTGCCGAGGCACGAGGGTGAAACGCGGCCTACTTCCTGATTCCGGGATGAGAAACTCTAGACAGAAACACCAGATGACTGATTATTGGTTTGACCCGGGATAAGTCGTGTTTACGGCCACCAAACCACCGAGGAAGTCTAAAACTTTTGTCTAAATAAAAGTCACGCTACGGTTCGTATTTGAGCAATTAAGGATTAGATATATGAAAGTATAATGTAGCTAATTAATTTAATACATTTGGATCATTCAATTTCTGAAAGCATTCCTCAGTTTAGTTTATTTTAACAATATGTCTTTGAATAAAAATATAATACTTTCATATAGAAATTGTAACCGAATCAAGTCACTAAAGCAAAGCAAAAATTAAGATTATAGTACACATAGCAGAAAGGGTTTCTTAAGTTCCTTCATAAAACTAACAATATTGCTCGCGGTAACAAGACAAGAATGTTTCTCTCAAGCCCCTATTCTCGCTTCTATTGTCTCGTTTAGTTTATTGTTTAGCTTTCTTCACCTGGCAAGACGGATTCCACACAAAGGCAGCGCTCGTTTCCGCATTTGTATTTGTTTTTGTTATGCAATTGGTGGTTTTGAGCATGCTGTATATACGATGGCGCCGGACGAATCCTCACTCGTTTGTGAACTGGAGTGTACACAGAACACACCTCGTACTCGTACATTTGTTCGACTCGCATGAAAACAAGTACTTTCAGTTCGCTCAACACTGTAGCGCAGGTATTTTGTTTGCTAGGTGAGGGTTATATTTAAATATAAAAAACCGCCCATGGAACAATTTACATACGATATACATTGTGGTGTACGAAGTATGCAATTTGCATTTTGTGCTTCACTATGAGGATCACGCTAAAAGGCTAACCCTCTGATACTAAGCAAGGAAACAATGAACACTTTAATCTTAAATATATTTTCAGAGGATATTACCACATATAATTACTGTATATAATATAAATTTCAGATGATTTACGGAGTAAGCCACACTTGGTCGATAGCAACTAGAAAATTAAAACTTGTGATTGATGACCCACTTGCAAAGCAAATATCAATATCCCCCTTACGAGGTAATCAGTGGGGGGACCTGTGTTCGGCAGTGGACTTTGATAGGCTATAACACTATTGAAACAAACTTTAAACGAATAAGTCTACAGATATGTGAGAGCTAAAATTCGTAAATTCGAAAGAGAACACAACAGTGGGTGCAGTGTTGCTTACCAGCTGAAAAAGATAAAAGGGGTATGGGTACCTCCCCAGACGTACTTAGTCAAGAAAGCTACCCTAGTGCCATATTACTTAGTGAAAACGGAATTATAGTTTCATAAAATCGATTAATATTTATTCATTAATTTAATAGGGATGGTTAAGTTCGGAGTTTCTCCGCGAGATCCATAACGATGATATCTACCGAAGATCTAGAGTGACTGACTGAGACTGTGTTGGCTACACAGTGCAACAGATCAGTAATCTGAAGTGATAATCGATACAAATTAATCGAGCCTACAACCGATGTGGAAGAAAGATTTAAGAGTGACAGTCACGTACCGACAAGTGGAGTGTAGAACGGCAATCAACTAGATGAAATGACGACCTGGTAATATATGCAGGAATCCTTTGAGTGCAGGTGGCTCAGGACCGATCTTTGAGGCATTATTTGGCAAGGCCGATGTAATAAGGATGACAGTGAACTAACACCTTATTCTTTTTTATTTTTTAAGCTATTGTTTTTTAAGTATAAAAGATGTGTTTGTGAACCATTAATAAAATCGATAATGAGCACGTCTTCACTAAAACTGAGTATGGTGTAAAGATGTCCGAAAATGGGGTGAGGCAAATTGATCGCCTTCAATAAGATTGAACGTTGGAATTCTATCCCTTGAGATAAGAAGTTCAGAAAAGCTTTATTTAGCTTTAGGTTAGAAACATGACTAGTTTCAAGATGGATGACAGTAAGATATTTATTGAATGTCATTTGATGAGAAAATGTAGTTTATATTTTGCATAGAATAATAAAAAAATGAGGTTTTGGAATCTTAAATCGACGAATAAAAATATTGAAATACGCGTTGAAATTTAACTATTGGATATTATATGGTAAAATTCGACTGCGAAAATTATAATAAATAGTACAGTATAGTAGTGCATACTTGTCGAATATCGTAATTTTTGAATTCGGTTAATAAAACACATAGTTGCGAACTTAGTTGCGTTTAATTTTGATTTGTTTAAAGTTTCGGACGCTAAAAACACATTGCGGTTATCTTCAGGTTTTAATTATTAATTTCTTGATCCTAGTCTAGTTTACCACTTAAATTTTACAAAAAATGTGTGGTACTTGCACTCCAGGGGGAGTGACGGCTTTGTAGGATATGCAGATAGTCGATGAATGCAGGTGCTCATTACCATGTTTTGTTGTATTCTTTAAGAGGAGCCTACTATTTTCAGGCTTATTATTTTCCTTAGTGGGGTTGCGAAGTTTTGTAATGATAATGATATTGATTACGATTGAAAGTATGTAATTAAACATTATCCTTTTAATGTTTTTTTATAGAATAAAGTCGAGCTCACAGTGCACCTGATTGTAAGTGGATGCTGTGACCCATAGTCATCTATATTAATCCACGATTAAGAATCAAAACGCAGATGCGATGTCACCTCTGAGGCCTAAGATGTAGTGCCTCGTTTCCAGTAAAAATGGGTCTCCAGATCTCTACACTCACCACACGAAACACAGAAGTATTAAGCTGCTTTTTTACGTTGGTGTTCTGTGAGAGTCCTTCCCCGGTCAAGCCAACACATTCGTGCTACAACCATAATATAGATGCAGCTTGGCTCTACCACGTAGGTATGTAGTATGCATGTGATACTTACTGTTAAAATATTTATAGTAGAAGTCGTAGTCAGAATAAGAAGTGTGAATATCTAGCCTCTTGATTTGACACTCGTGAAATTTAATGAACATTTAAGATTCAGATATAATAGGCTTTTGCTAAGCTATGTTGGTGCCCTTTACTATCTTCGGCTGTATCACAACTTACTATCAAGTGGGATAGTTGCCAAGCATTAGCTTATAACAGTTAGAAATATAAATATTAATAAAAAATAATATTTTAAAGGTTATAAACTCTACCGCAGATTCACAGGTCTCATCTCATTACGAAGCATTTATAATTAACGCAAGTGTTTGCACAAAAAACCAATATAATATAGATATGCTTAAATTGGTACGCCTGAATGTAGGTTATATGAAGAGTAACGGACAGTGAGAGTATGACGGCCCCGTGTCGCAGTGGTTTAGCATTCAATTGCGAAGCTGAGAGCCGTGGGTGTGAATTCATACAACATATTAGAATTCCGCACGGAACATGTATTTACATGTTCCGTGCGGAATTCTAATATGTAATAAAATACAAATGTATGGCGTACAAATAACATTTCTGTTTCTTAGATTGTGCAATTTTGGTTTCTAAGGGTAAAGTTTATTAAAAAAAAAGATACTAAGTCACATTATGTATTATAACTATTATGTTTTGTTACTCCTTCTGTCGCTTAAATCGTTCAAGGCAAAAGTACACTTGTGCCTCTCGTAACAAGCGAGAATTATTCGTAAGTATCGGTTAAACGTTTGTCAGGCTATCATAGTACCAATACCATTTTATTCAGGCCTTTATTCGATTAATTCCTTCTGCGAAAAAGGTAGGATGACAAATTTAGTTTTATTTTTCTTTAATTCCCGCCGTTTGTATGTTTAGCAATACCAGAATTATAGTGGGCTGAGATGTTTTTAAAACTGTGAATACACATGTTTAAGCTTTTTAATTTCGTTATATTATCTTCTTATTACCAAAACTTTACTTTGATCGACGCTATTTACATAATATTTTATATATTTATATAAACTCTAAACTCTTAATAAAACTTGTTTTACAGATTTTATCTCTTTTTTTATTTGCACATTTATTCAAATTTGCCTGAGATTCAAAACAACAATAGTATATTAGCAGTGCATAAACCTTCAAGCAATTATTTTATTTTTCTATTTTATTATAAATTATGAGTCATCTTAGCCGACTCCCCAGTCGCTCCCCCCCCCCCCCCCGTGACGATCCGCACCGGGCTCAAATGCAGACGTCGGTGCTCCCAAAGATTTAAATAGTTAGATGCGCCCTCACCTTGTAAACTGTGGCATTATTTTAGGATGTGTTCGTTTGCAAGACGCCAACGTGCGCACACTAATGCAATAGTGTCATCTCTTATTATCTTACAGAAATTGTATATACTACTTTCTCTGTCGTACAAACGAACACTGATTGCGAATGAGTGAGCTCACTCATTTGAGAATGGACACATTTCGGAGTGGTCATACTACGGTAAGGGCGCATCTAACTATTTAAATCTTTGGGTGCTCCTCGATACCACCCGCATCGTTCGCCGGTTTATTTCCCTTTCTCCCTAACACTTAGCCGTTTGGTCTCCACCACAGAAATAGTAATAATAAGACAATAGACGTGAATCAGCGCTCGATTACTTCCAAAACCGACGTTTCACATTACATTGCTTGATGAGTTTGTCAACGTGGCGTATTAGGGTTGAACAAAAGCACCAATGATAATTGTTCTATACGAAAAGTAATAAATGAAAGTTAACAAAGGAAATACCATAGAAAAGTATTCATCTAGATGTAAATTAGTTAAAACAATGATAATTATTAAATAATCATCTTAATGATGAAATGTTTAGCCTTTATTAGTTGAATGACAAATACTTGACGAGTTTTTACAACTGATTATGCTGCAGTTCACTATTACCATAATATAAATTTTCCCCACAAAAAAAAACGTTCCCCACGGTACTAAATCACAAAATGGTGAATGATGTTCGTCAGCACATCATAGCGGTGACAAGGTTACGCGTCATGCCACATGCAATGCCACTATACTATTGTCTTGTTATTTAAATTTCTGTGGTCTCAACTGCCGAAGGCTTCCATCTGTTTGGCTTTTATACACAACCCGATAAGATGTGAAAACTACACGAATCTCTTTGAAGAATGCAGAAGGCATAAGTTGTAAGTAAGTTTTTAAACTACATCTGCCATTTTATTACAAATAAAACATTGACATTATTGTAATTTATATTATTTAAGGACACGAACTAGTTAAATCGTTTATAAACAACTCCATATCATTCTAATTTTAATATAGTATTTTTAATTAAAATATAATATATTCCATATTATTTTAATTCTAATTATTTTGCAAACAAAATGTAGATTTACGAAGTAGAACAAAGAGCACGATAATTTGCATAAATATTGTTAACCTTTTACATTTCGGACATACTTGGGACCGGTCTGGGACGGAGCCAAACCGACTCCATTTAGTGAACCCGATCCAGATTATAAGCTTATATCCTTTGGTCGAGCCATAATGCCACTTGACACGAAAAGATCAAATAGTTCTGATAAAAAAAACGTATTATTCGATAAACACACTTAGTTATTTTTCTACCCGTTGATTCAAAATTAATGGTTTTCAATCTTGAATAACGTTTAATAAATATGAGATACTTAAAGCATGCTGACGCAAGAGAACATAATGTTTTTATCTCTGTTTAATATTCATGTTATATTAAAATTTAAGGAGATTAAATGAAATATCTACTACATAAAATAGAGAAAAAGTAGAAGACATAAAAATATATCCGGTTGCGGCAGTGCAAGAATATTCACTAGCTCGTATAGTCACGTGGGTGTCGTAGGCAAATGTTCTCACTATGGGGCAAGCTATGGGGGAGGCCTGTGTTCAGTAGTGCAGCTCAGTTTACTGGATGTACCTTTATGTAAAACGAATCTGCCATTTCTCTAATAAAAGTTATGCTATAAGTTTATACAACGGCTCTCGTAAGTTTAGTTTTTATTTCCGCAACAGGAAATATTGTCGGCTAGAGACTCGTTAAAAAGAACACGATCTAGAATTACCCGTTGGCTAGTCCGACGACGTCGGCTAACCCGCTTTATGTGCACTTATAGCTGGTTCCGAGACTTGATTCATACACTCCAGCTTAACGCGCATCTTAATTTAAACTAAAACGAAGCGCATCTAGAAAGGCACAAATAAAATTTTAAAGGAATTTCAAAGAGTACGCAAAGTTATTTCATAATGTTCGTGGTGCTCGATGCATGCTTATGTAAAATAAATTACTCCGTTGTAAAAAAAAAGAAACGAACTCCTTATGAGTTTGTTCCACTTAAAACATTAGTACGAAACAAAGATTATCATTTTATCTTGACTGAAATGACTTAAGATTTATCCCAGAATTCCTTGTCATCATCATCGCACCCCCAAACAAGTCAACAGCTGAACATAAGCCGCCTCTAAAGAATGCCTCAAAGCATGGTCCAGAGCCACCCGCAGCCGTCGTCTTCCTGCATCTCTTACCGGGTCGAAGCCTTCATCTAGTGAGGGATCGCTCTACACTTCACTTACATATTTGACAGGCCTGTTGGTCTAGTGGTTAGTAACCCTGACTGCTATGCCGGAGGTCGTGGGTTCGATTCCCACCCAGGACAAATGTTTGTGTGATGAGCACGATCATTTGTTCTGTGTCTGGGTGTAATTTATCTATAATATTTATGTATTTAGAAATATATAAGTATGTTTATCAGTTGTCTAGTACCCATAACACAAGCTCTGCTTAGCTTGGGACTAGATGGCGTTGTGTGATAGTTGTGGAATATTATTATTATTATTATTATTATTATATTTAAGGCTACCTCGGGTGAACTTTTCTTCACCATCGGGTTTTGGATTTTAGATTTTACATCGTGGTTAAGGGAATAAGAAGATTAGGAATAACATACGAAGATATTATTTTAGTTTGTTATTTCTTACTTATTCAAATTTTATTTATTTTAAGTATGTACTACATGACATACTTCAGCTCCTTCAAATCCGCTTACACAGTTATTTTAATAAATAAATAAACTGACAAAGTACATTTGGCTTCCCACAAATGGAAAAAAATGCGACAAATTCCAATCTTAAAATTAAACTTTCATACGGTCCTACTTCACGTAGTTCATAACAAGGAATGGCTCTCGAAAAGGGTCAACATCATACACATTTATCGTCTAGTCGAAACCCAGCCGAAGTCACGCAGAAACTTTTTAGATTATTCGTTAATGATGTGGGGCATAAAAAGTAACCTTTGAAATGTAATATACCTTTAGATATTTCGATAAGATATAGCAGCTATAATTATTAAGCCAGTTTAAGGTATGTGAGCTCATTTTTCATAATTGAAATGGGATTTAACTTTCTAATTATGAGGTCAACAATACTTAAAATACAGTTACATAAATTAGAGTTGTTGATATTTAAAATCATTTGGAAAAAGTAAATAAGTATATAAGTGAATAAGTATACTTATGTTATAGAAACTACACTCAAACCGACGTATGAACAAATTAGATCCGTCTTTCCAATGGAACAAACTAAAATGTGCAATATATATATATATATATATATATATATATATATATATTAAATTTTTCGTAACAGACTTTTTCGAGGCTCACCTCGAGGATTTAGGAGAGATCTACGTGGTTTTGGTTTTACTGCTTGTTTGTGTTTATTTTTAGTCGTCTTCTGTTATTTTTGTTTCAATTTTTTCGAGTATGAATATGTTTTCATGTTTTGAGTATAAATATGTTTCTGAAACTAATAATGTAAATTTTTTTTAATAATATGAAAATGACAAACGAGTACATAATCCACCAGGAGGTAGACGTATGTTGTGGCACATAAGCGTCTACATCTATCACCGATTAATAATCACATTGCTACGCCACGTCACTACTATGGAATACTAAAAGGGTATTCAAGGGCTATTTCACGCTGGTACTCTGTACTTGGTCCTTGCCTGACCGCGCCAACCCAATCGTGTTATAGTATAAATGCAGTGTGGTTCCGCCCCCTATAATATGAACATGCATGTATTAATAATCTCTACCAACCGCCTTTTTTAACCCAAAATATACAGACCTTAAAACGAGCTATCTGGCAAGCATTAACTCTGTAGATTTTGCTATACTAGACGCCCGACTAATGGTGGTAAATCCATTCAAAAATAATAAACTTTCATTTCACACAATAAGTACGTGGGTATATTTTTAGCGCTTACAGATTTAATACGTTGAGATGGCGCTAACATAACCTAACCATACGTATTATATAGCTTAACCATGTAGTGGCGGTCTTAGAATATCCACTACTTCATAATATCATCTCGTAGGTGTTGTAAGAGGTGACAGGTAGGAAACTGAAAAAAGAGATGGGCAACTCTATCTTTAACAATTCAAAATATTAAAAAACTTTGGTTACCAAGCGTAGCAAATATGACGAAATCCCCCTATATAGCAATTTACAGGTTCCTGATGAAAATAGGCCTATTTTAGTAGTGGTCTTTCGTAGGCTAAAATTTAAGGATTGATTGATGAAAAAAACTGTATCAACGCTTATCTTCATATCTGTTGCCAAAGTAGACCTTGTAATTTAAAAGTAATATTTTTTATTGGTTTGCGTTGCATGTCTTATATATATAATAAGTAATATATAAGTAATGTATATACATAAAATTTATTTGTTGTAATCATGATTTTTGAGTTAAAAGATCTATTAAATAAAATCGTATGTACAATCTACGCTACTTGAAAACAAAAAAGAAATGTTTTTAACATATATATTCGCGGCAGTTTTTAATTAAGATGATCATAGACTATATTTAAACAACAAAAAGAGCACATTCCTGGAAATATTTATTTTTAAAAAACATGTAAGTTCCATGGAAGCCCATGCCCCAACAAATTACTGTTACCAATATTTTATCAAGTGATTCTGTTTAAAAAGAAGAATATTAATATAATTATATCACAGTACACAATTTCTTTATCCAGAAAATATTCGTTTTACTTTTAAACAAAAGCATGACGCTTTTAACAATATTGTACATTTCTTTTGCGTTGCTTCTGTTGTAGTCGGTTTATACCGTGATGTAGTTCTTTTAAGGTAAGCGTGTTGTAGACCGAAAGCAATGCTAGCCATTATGGCGGCAGAAAACGCGGGAACACATTTGTAAGTATAGAAAAGGGCTTAGAAAACTGAGGTACTCGTAAAATATAAGTTAGCTATATGTAAAATATTTGACACTGTCTAAAAATATTTTTAAAACAGTTTTATTTACATGGGAACTATATAACTACAAAGAATACAGATACCCAATATAAAGTATAAAATGATTGCTTATTTATATTTATTCTTCGAAATCACACAAAATTCACAAAATATTCAATCAATCAAACAAATCAATAGTAATCATTTTGTGGGCCACAATTTAGAATTATTTGTCGACAATCTCTACTTTGAGTGACTGTTTGATCATAGATTATTAATTGTATTTGATAACTGACATTGGCAGTATACACGTAAACAATGAATATTTTATTTTATTTAATTTATAGTATTTGTAACACGTATTATTTATGAATTTTAGTATTCTGCACCCCTTCTTGATATGACCTTTAATTCTACCATATCTTACACTCCTCCGTGAGCGCAATATGCTTAAAAAGGAGTACAACGTTTTCTCTTCCCGTATTAGTAGTTATTATAAAGTATGAACCCGGCGGATGTTCTGCCAGTTAATAATATCATAGGATCTGTTCAGCAACGTTTTTTATTTTAGGGCATGCAAAATAATTTATTAATTGCCGCGTTTGATTGTAAAAAAGCAAATAAAACTAAAAATCCAAATGCTGTTTGTTTCTAAATTTTTCTCATTTTTTTTTGGTTTGTAAATTTAAACCTTATCCATTGAAAAATACACACACACACACACACACACACACACACACACAAATATATATATATATATATATATATATATATATATATATATATATATATATAAATTTTCCTGGTGTTCCTTCAAATGGATTTTGGGTTAAACAATTTCATATATCTAGTTTCTGATGATGTTAAAGCTATTAGCCTTTTGGCTTTTACAGTTTTTTACAGCTTCATAGGTTTCAGGGCCTGCGGGCTGTAAAAAGGAAAATGTAAATCATTTCACATCGTTACATGCGTAATGATGACTCCTACAGTGTACAGTGCACGTGGGTGAGTTATCTAACGTTCATAACATGTATCATCTACGCATCCTATTAATATATTATAGAAATCAGATGAATATTAGGTTTAATAACTTCTTTATAATCTTATTAATTACATCCGTACACACTAGAGCAGCCCTTTCCATATAATACTTCGTGGGGGGGGGGGGGGGATATTTGGTAGGTGGGTTTGAAACCGCGAATGAATTTTATTTATTATAAGAAAGCCGCTGCTGACCATGTGTCGCTTCTTGGGACATGACATGCGAAGACGACATAGGGTAGTGGATGTTCGTACTCGCTTGTAAGATAAGTATGTCACTATGGGTAACACCTAAACCAAAAATATTGTAGGACCAACTAAAAAGTAGTTAAAGCATAAGAGAGTAGAATAGTGTTAAAAAGACCGGAAAGTGCGAGTTGGACTCGCACTTTGAGGGTTCTTTAATCTTGTGAAATTAGATTGTTTGCGGAAAAACAACTGAAAGGAATTTAATTTTTCTGGAATGAAGAACTTATGTCAGCGCGACATTGAGAGTGTGCCAACTAATCTGTCTGAAGAGACGCGGAGGAGATAGTTTAGATAATTGCTAGTTTCGCTGTAAGCCTTTGTGTATTGTCACAATTTAATTATATGTTATACAAACCATATTATTAATTGTTATATCGAAACTCAATAAAAACAAATATGGTCATAATATGAACATTTTAGAACGGCAATATACTTTTATATGTTTAATTATTTAATTTTTTCTAGTGATGGTCTAAATTACTGTGATATTCAGCTCTAAAAGTAAACAACCACATAAATACTCAATATTTTTCTGACTCTTTCAATTGCCTACTCCACCTCCTCTTCCAATTGTTCTCTAGCCACCGGCCCCAGCTTCACCTGGATAAGTTCTATTAACGTTTAAAACCGAATACCTCATTTTATATATTTTTTTCAAAACAGTCTTCAAAATTTTCGAATAAAATATAGCGTAAATTCCTCCTGGAATTGCTGTCTATTTGTTCGTGAAGTTTCATCACAAAGGGCTTCAGCCATTTCGAAGATTAGCCGGGACAAGGTAGACAGACAGACAGACATCAATTTCATGACACTTTTTTTATAAAATAATATTTGCTAACTAATGTGCAATAATTTTTAGACATATTCTACTTCTCATACTAGTTATATAAATAGCCTTGTTCATTTCCTTGGCAGTTCCATACTATTGTACTTGTGGTCCACCAATAGCGTGACGGTTCGCAGCGTCAACCTAGAATTAGAAAGCCGTAACAAGAAAATACGCAGAGTTTTATGCTTAAAATAATTAAGCAAATATACCTTATTAAATTGAAAAAAGCACTAGTTAACTTTCGTCATAAATCACTA